>OX031022.1:2167828-2185328 GCA_943736025.1 Tenthredo mesomela
TGTTCGTGAGTGTCCAAAACTTGAGATGACCGGGGGTACCCGCTGTCCGGGGCTACCCACCTTTCCCCTACCAAAATTACTGACAATCAGTGAAAATTTTACTGATTGTCAGTGATTTTGGTATACTTATCACTGCCATCAGTGACTTTCCACTTGCACTGATTCGAATTTAGAGAGCACGATATGAAAAACCAAAATAAGGGCAATTTTCCAAAACCTGTGGCTAATTCTCTCTGTGAATATTAAACCGACTAAAAATCTGTTCTGGTCTCGTGTTCTTTGGCCAGGGGGGGATGGGTGCGAGAAAGAGGCAACCTTGATACCCTGGGTTGTGCAGTTTCAGACTTGGCTACTGTCCAAGACACTCTAACTAATTGAATCTGAGCGTTTAAAAATTGCGGGAAAAGCTAAATGGCTGATAGTTTAGAATACATTTATTGCAGAGTTTAAAACGAAACTAACCAGATATCTTCGTCGTCGTCGTCGTCGTCGTCGTTGTTGTTGTTGTTGTTGTTGTTGAATATGGATAAATGTCGTCGATAGAATCATTGCTCGACGAATTACTCCATGGTGTATAAGTTACGTAAATATGAGTGCATCTGTAAACGTCACTGGTGCAACCCTCGCGACATGAACTCCACGAGCAATTGAAAAGACCAGCAAGATCCTCGCGTCTTGATGTAGTGCAGGTAACAGGATAGGGTGAAAAGTCAGCTGCCAGTGTGCTTATTGCAGGATCTACGTATAATGGTACTAAAAAAAGTAGGGCTGCACCGCCTGATGTAGCTACAAGAGCCAAAGCCGATGTTGCATAAAAATTGAAACGCTGACGGCAGGTACGTCGGGGCGGTCGACGCCTCGACGCGCCGAAACCCAACTCCAACAGCTTGCGACGTCGTAATTCTTGCTGCTGAATCTCGTATTTTTGAAGATCTCGGTTCTGACTTGTGTCCAATAAAAGTTCGGAGCTACTGCCACGCATACCCTAAACTAACACGCGGCACTCTCGAGCGCCTGAACTAGGGGCTGCACGCTTTTCACGGTTGATATATTATCAGCCGCCACTTTGTCAAACACGGTGCATCTCTTCATCAGGGAATCGGTTTTATTTATTTATTTTATTTTTTTTTATTTTTTTTTTTATTTTTAGGGGTAGAACTGAGAATCTCAGAGTCTTAGGCAGAATTTCAAAGTTCTTAGGTCTATAAAATCGTCCGGCATAATTATATTATAGGCTTTTGAATTTTTCTTTTTTTTTTTGTTATAATATTATTCTTAGGCCTGTTATCTTCCGTCCGAAATTTAAAAGAAAATATTTATTATCGTTTCTTCTCATATAGTTTGCTTCGTATTTATACAATTTTTTTTAATTTTATTTTTTTATTATTATTATTATTATTATTATAGTCGAGTCGAGACGAATCCGTGATGTTAATTTTATTATCATTAAGATTCAAGGAGCGAAATTATTGTGGTCGTGGTGCAGATTTGATAATATAAATTTTTCACTCGTATTAGTTAGATAAAGAGAGTTTGATCCGCTGTGACGTGGCCAATTTTTAAAACGACCTTTATTCCTATTGTTCATTTCGGTGAAATGAACTAAGGTCCGAAACTATTATCTACCCCGATGAAAAATTGATACCATACTTTAAGGGTATATAATAAAGTAATTAACGATAACTAACTGATTTTCTCAATTTTTATTTATGATTTATTATCAACGAAGGTATATAACAAGTATAACAACGTCTTGATTAAAAAACAATTTTACGAATACCCTTATTCTGCCTTGTCATTCGGGATCTATTTCATTTTTTATATCAACTCCGAGATATTATATAGTAGATGTGATTTTAACATTTTTTTTTTTTTTTTTTTTTTTTTTTTTTTTTTTTTTTTTTTTTTATTCAATAATTATTACGTCGTTGTTGTAACAAAAAAAACTTTTCTTAACATTTTTCGTGAAATTTTTTACATAACGAAAGCATGATGTTCAGTTTATAATGTCCACAAATTTCTTCGGATAAATATATATATATTCAAACACACAAATCAATATATTATTAGATATATTAAATCTAAATTCATTTTAAAGCTAAGACGCTGGCAGGATCGAATTTTTATTTATTTATTTTTATTTTTTTATTTCTCTTTTCTTCTCATTTTTTTTTTTTTTTTTTTGCTTTAAACTGAGTAAATCAATTTTAGGATCTATCGATTCGTCACTAAATTACGTACATATTTTATTTGGATGTGAAATTTTGAATTTTATTTAAAAAAATCATAGGTCTTATATGGGGTGGTACTGATTTAAAAAGAAACAATTAATTTTCATTTTCTGTTTTTCCCTGTTTCTTCTATTTTATTTTATTTCATCTTCGTTTTCTTCTTATTCTTCTTCTTCTTGCTTTCTTTCTCGTTTTTTTCTTTTCTTTCTTTCTTTCTTTCTTTCTTTCTTTCTTTCTTTTTTGATTTTTGTGTTCTTTTTTCACACTAGTAGTCAATCGTTTAAATATTTTCACGAATGACAACAGCGACTATTGTTTAAATTTTTTTTTTCATCGTTCGACGACTCGGCGTCTCGCGAACCGCGAGTGCATTCGCGTACTGGACACTTTTGTCTACAGCCTTCGAAAATTTACCCTCACGACAGGGCGGGGTCCCCCGGGCGCATGCGCCCCCTAGACTCCTCTTGTTTACACTCCTGAGCTTCGCGACCCACTGCTGCTTCTCTTTCCTGTCTTTTACCTACATATATATATATATATATACGTTCTTTCATCCCTTAGCATAGAAAATAATTTTATTACCATTAAAAAAAAAAAAAAAAAAAAAAAACCTCGTCAATTAATTTCAATATAAGAATAAAAAATTTTTACATTATATTTTAATAATTTTTTTTTTTTTTTTTTTTTTTACATTTTACGCTATTAGAAAAATCTAAGAAATTTGTCTCCTCATTTAACAGCGTTTGTGTTATAATATATATATATATATATATATATATATATATATATATTATACTTGACTACCTGAAATCTTGAGGAATTCTACCTTTCGGAATTACCAAAGCTACTTTATTGCTGGAAATTACGTCCAGCCGTTTCTGTTTATTGCCGCTTCCAAGACCCACTCGAAACAGGTAGTCTCCGAGAGACCCTTGCGAACAAACATCACTACTATGCCTACTTTGGTATTCAAATGCCAAATTCCAAGCTGTGACACTCGCATTCTGTTGAAACGAATACGTATACAGTTTAAGTAAACGTAAAAATTTCATATTTAAACTAACAAAACATCGAACGGTATAGTATGTAAACAAAAACAGAAGATAAACGAAAAATATTTATTCAAGACGAAATCGTTGATCGAACAAAAAATCTAAAGACATTTTTATCCTTCTGCAGTGTATGATCTTATCTATTCTATTTTTATTATAATAAATCTCTCTTTTTATCATTCAAATATTATTTCGAACGTTTGATAAACGCGAATAGGTATATCATATATTATTTTATAAACGCGTATCAATAATAATTCTTAAAACAGGAAACAGCCCTTATTAATTACGTAAGAATTATTATACCGCGGGTTAGTTTCCAGGTGCGGTGAAAACGATATAGGCGTGGCAACCTATACTTGAAATAAGTAATTGGCAAGTTTGAATAAAGGTGTTGAGGGTATAAATATAATATGAAAAATTGACGACAATTTTCAACAATTGAATATACCTAAATAAATATATAGCAATAATTTATTGGATAATCTAAATACGGTAGAGAATTAGGATATGTAGTTATTTTTCTTTCGTTTATTTTATTTTATTTATTTTTCTTTATTTTTCAACCCTTTTCTTCTTCTTCTTCTTCTTCTTATTCTTCTTATTCTTCCTCTTTAATCAGAAAAACTCGTAAAGAAAGACTGTTTTCTCTCCCGAGACGTGACCTACTACTGGTTCAACAATGACTAGAAGGTGGGCTACGGTTACTCTCCGGAGATTTTATCACCTCTAACGACTGCGACTACAGCAAAATGAACTGCAGTAGTCGCTACTGATCGCTCCAGATCACAACTTTGACCTTAATTTACCACTTAAATTACGATTTTCTACCTCGATAAACAGCCACTATAACATACCAGCCTTCTTATACATATATAAGATTATATTTTTCAATCTATATTGTCAAAAGAATAATAGATTGCTATAGTCGTTATTAATTTCATAACTTGGCTTATTCTCCCCACGCCAATGTATATCCTACTAATATAATAAATATATACCCTTCCGCGTTGAATTAGAATAAACTGATGTAAAAGATTTTCGAAATCAAGAAACGATCAGAAAAATAACGTATTTTCAATCTCGTCCCTAATTTGTATTTTTCATGTAATTTTATCGTATAATATTATAAAAAAATTGTAATGCATTAAAAAAAAAGATTAATAACTGAAAGGAATAAATTGATTTATTTTATTTCTATAACAAACTCATACATTGAAATGTTTATAATATTAAATAATATTCTAATAATGAAAATGTTATTTAATATTGTATTTAATACATCGTTTCAATCTTTATTAAACTATTTTGCTATCTTATAATCGAATATATAGTTTGCGCTAAAGTGTGTCGGTACGTAACGAGGGTTTGAAAAATAGCGCTCATCAAATGTATGTCCGTAATAATATGTTGGATATTAATTATTATTACGATTTTAAAACCTAGTATATTTATCAATAAAGTTATTGACAATTTTTTTCATATTTATTTAGCTATAAAAAATAATTTTTCTATATTAATTTCATCTGAATATAAGTCTGATAAGATTAGCGTAGTTTCCGTATTTCATCAGCCAATAGAAAGCGAATATACAAAGTGACGCGTCGCTGATTTGATCCGGTACCCACAATCCCTTGCGATGTAGAAAAGTAAAGCGGAGGGGGAAACAGCCGGCAGCATCGTTTCTCGTCGTCGTTTCCGTTCCTCTTCGTTGTTAGACTCCGGCGTGAACGCGTCGCGTCGTTCGTTTAATAATCTAGTTTTAAATTCAACCGAAGAAGAAGAAGATAGTAGGGTGCATCACGTTACACTATAAAACTTTAATATCACCATTCACACCGGCTATTGATTATAACTATTAAATATGTCGGGCGCTGACGCTCCAAGTGTTAAATCTGAAGCCCCAAACAACGTCGTACCTGAAAATACAAATGATAATCAACGCAATCAAGGCGGCGGACGCGGTGGCGGTGTTGGCGGTGGAGGTCCTCGAGGTCGAAAAGGATCCAGATTTTCAGGTGGACGAGGTGGTGGAGGCGGCGGCGGCGTCGGCGGTGGTGGTGGTGGTGGCGGCGGTGGAGGAAATGGCGGAGGTGGAGGAGGTCCTGGACCAAGAAACGATGTACAGGTTAGAAAACAAAAAACAAAAAATATAGAAATTTGTTATAAAGAAAATGGCGACTTTTTCCCGAAAACGTGACACGAGAATTTATAAATCCGTAGAAAGTATATCTCTGATGTTTCGTCGGAGTGTCTTATGTGGTTTTCGATAAAAAAATTTCAAAGAAAAGAAAAAGCCGTTTTAAAATACGAAGATGGTATATACATACATATATCGATTTTTGTATGTGAACACTCGTGTATCTGCGCGTTAAATTATATATATACAAAATGGCGTCGTAATGCCACGCGTCTCGTTTCAAAGAATTATTTTTTCACAGATTAGAATAGTTAGCTTGCTGCTTATATTTAGTTGATTTTTATATATTTCTCATTTATAGGTTATATTCAATATTTTCAATATCTTCAAATATCGAGGCGTCATTTCTAAGCCACGTTTCAAATTCTTTTTTTTTTTTTTTTTTTTTTTCTCTCTCTTTGTCTTTTCATTCATTCATTCATTTTGCGATTATTATCAATGATCATAATTATCGATATACTTAAATGCGCCGATTTTCGAACAATTTTTAAACATTTTACATTCTGCATGTTCAGAAATTGTATTTTCTACAATTTCAAACACGCACATCGATGTCCTCCATTTTGTTCCCACTCGAATTCTGTTGAAACGCTATACTATACATACCAAGTATTTCATGCGTCATCAAATACGATTTAGATGCCGATTTACGTACCTAAACTAGTCTTTAATAAAATTTAAACTAAATCGACGATTTTTAATTTTTTTTTATTTTTTATTTTTTTTACATGATTAATTTCAATCCTCAGGTAAAAATAAACGACAGCGTTGACGCAGGTCTGGACAATATTTCAATGTCAGACATTAGCGGACGCGGAGGACCCGGTCGTGGAGGTAGAGGAGGTCGTGGAGGTGATCGAGGAATGGGAAACAGATCACAGGACGTAAGTTGAATGATGAGAAATTTAACAAAATTCTTACAAGATGTATAATTGAATGATTATAAATTTTTATTGGATACAAACCCTGATGCCACGCTACTGTAGATCTCTAAATTTTTGCAAGTAGTGTCAAATCAAAGATAACGACTTGAAGGGAATATTAAATAAAAATCCGGCTAGGAAACATGGTTTGACAAATTAGCGTCTATCCGTGTGCCGAAAGTTTGGATACAAGATTAATTGACTTTTTCAATTACATTTGATTTTATTGCTGCGCTAGCTTGTTTGTTATTTTTACATTTTTTACATTATTCGGATTTGTTTTATGCAACAGGATCGTCTAATGGAACGTATTATGAACCTTAACGGTCCTACACACGATTTACCGCCCCAAGATACAACTGAGAAAAAATTCAGCGGCAGAAATCGATTGTATATTGGTAATCTTACAAACGACGTTACGGAGGAAGAACTACAAACAATGTTCAGCGCTTTTGGAGAAGTATCTGAAATGTTTGTCAACAATGAAAAGAATTTTGCTTTTCTAAGGATGGTGAGATTCCATTTATTATTTAATAATCTAATTATGAAAATATTACTTCTTTCACATGATTCAAAAAATTACCGTTTGATAAATATTCGTGATAATAATCACATGGCTGCTTTATTTTATGACCTTATAACGACTAAGAGAAATTCGTTGTTCAACAGAGATTCGAAAAACTTATGTGTTCATTTTTCTCGTATTAGGATTACCGCGCAAATGCAGAAAAAGCTAAACACGAATTAGACGGTTCGATGCGAAAGGGTCGTGCCTTGAAAGTGCGATTTGCCCCCCATTCATCAGCCATTAAAGTGAAGAATTTAACGCCATGGGTTTCCAACGAACTACTCGAAAGATCCTTCAGCGTGTTTGGGGAGATTGAAAAAGCTACAGTGATCGTAGATGATCGTGGTAAAAGCATGGGCGAGGGAATAGTCGAATATTGTAGAAAACCTGGCGCCCAATTAGCTCTCAGAAAATGTAGCGAAGGCTGTTATTTCCTCACTGCGTAAGTTTTACTATCATTTCACATTTAGAAATTAGAATTTAGTATTTAGAATTTAAAACCCCGATGCCACGCTTTTACAATCCATAATGATTGCGACAAAGTGCCAAATATGAATTAACTATTCTTTTGGGGGAGAGAAAAATATCGCCCAGCTAGGAAACATTGTTCGGTTATTCAGTACCTTACTGTGTGCCGAAAGTGTGGGCACAAAAAATTGTTCTTTCTTTTTCTTTCTTTTTTTTTATAATAAATTTGGTGACTTTATTCATTGTTTTTTATATCTGCCACAGCTCTCTTCGACCGGTTGTAGTAGAGCCGTTTGAACAACAGGATGACATAGACGGATATCCGGACAAGAATTTACCTCGTAAAAATCAAGAATTTTATAAATCTCGTGAAGTTGGACCAAGATTTGCACAGATTGGTAGTTTTGAGCATGAATATGGTACCAGATGGAAACAGCTTCATGAACTTTATAAACAAAAGGAAGAGGCGTTAAAGAGGGAAATGGCTATGGAAGAAGAGAAGCTCGAGGCACAGATGGAGTTTGCTAGATACGAGCATGAGACTGAACTGCTTCGCGAACGTAAGAATAACAAACAATTTAATCTGTTTGAATTATTTGATGTACCTATGTTTTTAATCTTTATCATTCAATGATGAAAAAAATTACCGTTTGATTTATTGTTAATATGATAAAAATCATTTGGCTGCTTTTATAAAGTTCTGAGATATCGTTATAGTTGGAATTTTAGATGAAATTGAAACTTCGAAATTCGACTTGATTTTTATTATATAGAAATTTGTTTATTTTATTCTATTAGAATTGCGTATGCGCGAGGCTGATAGAGAACGACAAAAACGAGAGTGGGAAATGAAGGAGAGACAAGCCGAGGAACAGAGAACAAGAGAGGAAGAATTACGCAGAAGACAACAGGAAGAAATGGCGATACGTATCAGAAGGCAAGAGGAAGAACTACACAGAAGACAACAAGAGAATAATCTATTCATGCAGGTAACAGAAAAGAGATTATTGATTTAAGAATAGTGTATACGAGAAATTTATTCATTTCCAATGAGTTTATATGAACTTGGCAATTTTAAAAGAGGTTTATGAATCCTCAGAAGTATAAAATAGAAAGAAAACTGATTCTTAATTTTTCTTTTATTAAAGGAACAAGCAATTCGTGGCGGAGGTGGTGGTGGCGGAGGAGGAGGTGGTGGAGGAGGAGGAGGTAACGGCGGAGGCAGTATGAGTGGAAAAAATTATGACCCCATCAATGCCAACGACCGTGATGGATTCGGTCAACCAGATGGTGAGTTTTAAACAGTTTGAATAGTTTTTCTTTTTTTTCGCTTTCCATCGATTTGAGACGATGAAAGATTTTTAAGAACTGAGAATTATTCGTTCGAAATAACGAGACTTTGGAAAATCCCTGATGCCACGCTTGTTTCTTTGTTATTTGAAGATATCAAGTGCCAGAAATAATCTGAATTATAATACAGGGTATAAAAAAAGAATATAAGGCCGGCTAGGAAACATCGCAAAACTGATTAATGTTTATGCGGTGTGCCGAAAGTTTGGGCACATTTATTTTTCATCGTTAAAATTTTTAGATTAAACTAAAACTCGACTCATTATCGTAACATGGTCAGGTAATACAAAAATTCAATTCTTATTCTTATTCTATTTCAGGCGGAAACAACTTGCCAGTGGTAATGTATTCATTTTGATTCTAAACACAATCGTGGTTCATTTTCTTTATTCAATATTTAGTCTAAAACTAGAAAATTGAACACCTAATTTGTCGACGTCACACATTTTTCACAATTTTAATAACAGAGACTTAAGCTTGGATAAATTTTCTTTTTTTTTTTTTTTCTCTTTTTATCGACTAATCATTTACCAGATTTAATGGAAATAACTGCACATCCATTTCTCTGCGGGGAATTCAATTACTATATAACTGGCGATGATTTTTTTGTTGTTATTGTTGTTTTTTTAACGTAGGTATATAAAAACTTATTTCTGCATGAGTTACAGTGACGTCGTTCTCGCCGTGAATTTTATACAATCTACAAAGGTTTTTGTGATACGTGAAATTTTTCTTCACTGTGATATTTTTTTTTTTTTTTTTGTCTATTTTAGCATGTCGTTGGACGTGTAACAGAGTTTTTACTGTCTGCAACGTGCAATGAGATAGTAATTATACTTAATTTCCATAAATTGATCAAATAAGTTGTTTGAAAAAAAAAAAAAAAAAAATAGAAAAATATTCTTTAACAACGAACAACTTTAGTTTAAATAATAAACATGTGGAGGGGTCTTCTAGCATTAATTTTGACAATTATGCGATGCGAGATTTATTATCATCTACGCTTATAAAGGCTAGATAAAACAGCGAAATATCTAAAGGAAAAAAAAATATATATATCACAGTATCCTGTGATCACCGAGGAATCTAAAACCATCGAGCAAACACATGATTTATCCACTATCATACTTATTATGAAACAGCACATATTTTGCTGACTTAAAAAACTATAACTATAACTATAACTACGATTACGACGCATCTTCGTATACATTTTACTGAAGAAAGCGTTAATGTTATAAAAGATGAACAATTGATGTCCAAACATCAGGATATAATAACAGAAATAGAAGTTTTATTCGAATCTCTCTCTCTCCCCCCACGATATTCATGCCTGGAATTTCTTTCTGAAAAGTTATTCGACTGCGTAACTTAAGAAAGTTGTAATTTTGGGGTGGGCAAATACCTGGTTTAAATTACGCGATATTTTCTGTAATATACGAGATTGATGATCTGTGATTTAGACTACTCGCATTATATCTAAACCCCCAAATTATATGAACACGGATTTTTGCACAAAAACTGAACATCCTAAATCCTGTAGTACTGGTTAACACAGGAAATGCGATGCTGTATGTCGTGCTTAACAATCCTTATACTACTATGCAGTACTGAAGAGAACCCATATTACATCTCTGATGTGAATATGCGATATCAAGATTATTAAACTAAGGCAATATAATACATCAACGAAATATTTTTAACTGCGTGATGAGATTGAATAGTCCATATATACAACAGTGATGCACTGATAAAATAATCTCTTCATTATATACGCACATTTTTATTCTTGAATGCTACGTTTGGCCGCTCCATATGGTTGCAGACAGGAAACTCTGTCTCTGGTTATATCTAGTCGGATTATTTAAGGCTTAGACGATATTAATTAATCATGGAACTAAGTGACTCTCTTTTATTTGAAAAATTTTTAATCATCAATTTATGCATCTATTAAATAGAACAAATAATTATCAAACGTATCACTAGTTCCATGATCAGTTGTACGCGGACCAAGAAATGCTTAAACGTTTCCATACTGCTGCTGCAAGACCCCCAATTATTTTCACACTGCTAGGATAACGCTCATTAATTAATTAACTTAATTAATTAATGAACTCCTATTTCCTCTCGTCATTTGAATTTTTATTACAGAAGGCCGATTGAAATTTTAAACGATATGTAATCAAATTGTTCAAAGAAAGATTTGAAACTGCGTAGAGTTTGCTAAGAGACCTTGATCAAGTCTCTTTGCTACTCGTATCGCGTTTCGGATTTTCGAACTTGTTACATATTTAAACAGATTTAAGTACCATTTATATCTAGTAATATTGGAGTGGAAACACCTGTCTTGCGTTATAAAATCGAAAATTAGGTAATCAACGTCGTTTTTAACATTCTTTTTTTACTTAACAGTCCGTTGGATGCATTAGGCATTTTCTTGGTCCATTGTACTGTGAAATTATCACAAAGTACAACACGTGTTTGTCGATGAAACTGTTTTACTATAATATGAATATAATTTATAGTGTATAGCGACTGACTATGGTGCGTTACACGATTACGCATTCTTCTTATTCGCCTAGTCGCAACATCTAACATTGTGTTTTTTCCCATTTCTTTTCTATGTGAAATTGACGATGAACCTCTGCTGCTGTCAAACATGGATGGTCGCCCTGAACTGTGAAATGTATTAACGGTAAACCTAAACACCAAAAAAACAAATATCTCTGCGTCATTGCGTTATCTTCGTTGATTCTAAATCTCATAATTTTATAATCGCTAAATATCACAGGATCCAAAGTCTTTCTTAGACGCATACAATAACATGGATCGCGGTGGTCGTGGCGGAGGTGGAGGCGGTGGTTATAACGACGATCGCGGTCAAATTATGGATTTAATGGATATGAGAGTCGATATGGGGAACATGGGTAACATCGGTAATAATCGGGGAGGTAGTGGCGGCGGTGGTAACGGTCGATGGCAAGGAAATAACGATCGTGGTCGCCAGGACGAATATCCTAACAAGCGAAGGCGTTACTAAACCTGATGATATGTATAAAACATTTTTTTTTTTTTTTTTTTTTTTTAAACAAGAAATGATGCTGCGTTTGCATCCTATTTAATGACAAAAAAAAAAAAAAAAAAAAAAAAAAAAAAAAAAAAAAAACAACATTGACGTTGTTGTTATATGCCACAACACATTGCGATGGAAAATATCGTTGGAGAGAAGATTTAATTCTCACAAGCGTAGCCTGAACACATTCATTTTAAGTTCGAAACCCTTCTATCTGATTAATTATCAGCGAATTTTCATGACTAATATTTAGGAACCTTGATGTGTTATATCTTACCAAGGGAATAAGAAAACTGAACATTGCGTATCTCGGTCTTTAGACCTATTATTCAATATTGTGGAATTAACGCGGGGGTTTCGTATTCTATTAGTTGATCGTTTAGCAACAGCGAGAAATAGTTACTCCATAAGTCGTTGGACACTTTTGAAATTGATGGTATAGATGTTTCTTCTTACGGTGGAAAAAAAAAAAAGTATTGTCAGTTTTAAACTGAAAAAAAAAAAAAAAAAAAAAAATGAAAGAAACATAAAAAATTTTGACTTCAATTTTTAACGATATCATTATTATTATTAATATTATTATTATTATTATTTCTTTATCTCTTTCTTTCTTTATTTTTGTTTGCCAGTTTTATTATGTATTTATCGTGTCAATGGCGGGTAATTAATTAATAGAAATTAACAATTTCTTAAATTTTCGATTAATGAACGTGGAAAAAAATATACAATGTATATTTTTTAATACGAAGAAAATACAGACAAAAACAAAATTGATAATGATATTGAATTTCGTGAATGAGTATTAAAATGAATAAATATTGTTTTTATTTTAAGTGAATTATATGACTCATTGATATTAATTCTAAGGTACTAAATAATTGCTTTCGACTGTCTATTATCTTTATCGTAAAAGACTACTGAACTGCAGGAAATATTATTTTCTGCCTCTCGAGTATATACACATACCTATTATATAGCTTTAAAAAAAAAAAAAAAAAAAGTCTACTTACACTTACTTACCATTAATAATAAAACTCCAAAAATAAGAGAAAAGAACAAAATTATTTTGATCAATTCAATTCGGTATCATCGATTGATTGATTAAAATAATCCCAAAACTGAAGGAGAAGAATAAGAAGAAGAAGAAGAAGAAAAGAAAAGATTTTTTTTTTTTCCTATCTTTCTTTTTTTTTCTTTCTCTCTATCTTTTTTTCTTTCTTTCTTTCTTTCTTTCCTTCTCTCTTTGAGAGCAAATAAGTTTATGAATAAAGTTTTAAAATGTAAATCACCAAACAAATACGTTGTTTATATTTCTTAGTTACACAACTATTATACCGCTAAAAAGAAATGTTTCTAATCATTCTAACTACGACCTAATACGTCGCCCACAGTTGCCTTGCGTCTTCAGACAAAATAGGATATTTTAGATGATTTAATCATCAATTAAGATAACAACCACTTGTTATCTTCGTAATCCATAATATTCAACATAATCTTTCATGTCCCTAAATATATTAATTATTAAGATTCTATTTTATCTGAGGCCGTTTGGCATCGTTGTTGCCGAATGATTTCTTTCCCTTTTTTTTTTTCTTACAATAAGAGTTAACGCTCTCACTCTAGTATCCCGAAGATGATATCGTGCCGTAAATACATGTTTAAAATAAATATCGAAGAGGATCCAGACTCTAGGAACTATTGAATTTATTTAACAAGTTCCTAAAGTCAATTCGTCAAACAATATCTTCAGCCTCGACTATCAAGTCGTTGAACTATTAACAAAGAAGAGGAGACTATTCGGGTTCTACGTTCACCCTGTTGCTATAAAGCTTCAAGCTTTTTTAAACAAAGTCTTGCTTTAGAGCTTGAGCATAGGGAGCAGATATTCATCAATGTGGGGAAAAAAAAAAAAAAAAAACATCGATAGGGTGGTAATGTTTGCACTACATTAATTCTATTTAATCGTTTATTCCATTTACATCATTTCTTTCAAATAAAATCATCAAATTAAAAATTTCTCTTTTTTCGTTAGTTATTTGAAGTTTCCGGCTTTGAAAAATCGTCTTATTTGAAAAAAAGAAAAAAAAAAGAAAAAAAAAAAAAAAAACTGAAAGTCTTTATCGATCTACATTCGACTGACTCTAATTAAAATGAAATTTAATATCAATAGAATTTTCTACGTTGATAAGATGACGATTATTAACTAGAGTATCAATGCTGTTATGCATACCGATGACTTGGAAAAGAAAAAAGAAATATTTAAAACTTCTTCGGCTATCTTTGACCCCGTGACTTCTGTGCCCAGATACCTATGTTTACAGTTTCAACATTATTATGTGATCAAAATGGTTGATCGCGGCAGTGTTCTTTAGCGGAGGAGAGACTGCAATCGCAAGATAGGCTCTTACTATGTTGAATGAACTATTCATTGAACCACTATACTAAGGTGAGTAGCATTTGCGAAAATGTTATTAAAGGTAATCTTATACTTTACACTTGGGGTGGGAACATTGTTATATCTAAGCATAGCAAACACCGCAGCTAAAAAAAAAAAAAAAAATGATCCATATTATAGTAATAATGAAAAAAAATAACAATAAAAGGTGAGATCTATTCTCTCAATTAAAGCGATAACTGTTATCCTACTATACATCCGTACGTAATATATATACCGTGAATGCTAACTACAAAGACCAAAATCTGCGAAACATTCATCGATCTATCTCATCCATGCGAATTATACTTTTTTTTTTTTTTTTTTTTACTTAACGTGTGAAAAGCCTGTTCCCTACATTGTCAGAGAAGTTTTTTTACTTTTTTCTCTCTTTCTACGAATAAATTGCACTCAGAATTCCTTTGGGATTTAGTAGCTGATGTCAATTGACAAATTATTGCATTGCACATAGGAGAGTAGGAGTTTCTACAAAATGTTAATCAACAACAAATCTAAGACCCTGGAAAGATTGCAACTAATTATTATCATCCCCCCATTTTTCCCTATGTGTCTATGCGTACCCCGATCTGCTATAAATATTGATAAATTTGATTTTTTTTTTTCCTGAATCTGATGACGTGTGGGAAAAAAAATTCGTCTTACCGATAAATCAAACTTCGTTGATGTAAATAGTGAGAAATTTATTATTGAATTATGAAAATTTCAATAATATGATTATGAGCGTACTCATTCATATGTTGATTTGGAGCTACAACCCTGACTTTATTTTTATTTTTTTCTCCACTATCCCACATGATGGTTTTTCATGTATAAAAATACGATGATATTCTTCCATGTTATAAGAATATACAAAATTTTTTGACTCGTTCTTACTCAGGCGTATGTTGTATTGAAATTTTGAAGACTGGCCATTTGAGGAACTGCTGTAATTTATTTCATTAATACGTATTGCAATTTCTTCGATCCGAGGAACGTTAATTTTTTTTTTTCAGCGTATACTCAGCTATCCAGCTTTATATAAATATTAACACTAATTTAATCGATGCGGTGAAGTCGTGAATTGTTGAATAATCGATTATCATAACGAAAATAAATTTAATTAAATTCATACAGCGGCGTTGAATGAAAATAAATACATAACAGCGATCTAGTTTGGCACACTATGCCAGATTTCGTTGTAATATAAAAAAAAAACCTATCTTTCGTTATTTGTTTGTAGTTACTATATTTATTGTTAGTCAGGGGATTGTGAACATCTACATATAGATTTTCATACAGGAATAAAGTAGTAATTATTTCTTCTATGTTTACAGATAATAGCGGTAGGTGGATGAGACAATGACTACAAATGAACATGAGGTAAATATTTCATCAATCACAGTCTTTATTATTTATTATTTTTTCATTTAAAAAAAAAAATTATAAAATAACATTGGAGAAATCCTGCGCCTTTTCTATATGATGAAAACATCTTTCGGGTCTGAGTATTATTGATGATACAACTTCCCAACGTATTATTCTGAAATCATTGCTAAAATCATTTTTAAAACATTCTTTAAAGTTTCATATCACTGGTTTATTAAAAAAAAAAAACTTGTTTGATTTATTTTCAGGATTCAATCGACTACTGAAATTATTGAATACGAAACTACCAGCTCTATGGACGTCTGGAATTCTGAACTTCATTTCTTACAGAGGTGAGACAGAAATTCTATTACATTTTTTTCATAATTTGAAATAATTTATTCATCATTTTTATCAAACTTCTATGATGATAGCATCTTTCGGCCCTGAATTCATTGATGTCTCAAAAGATTCCCACGAACTGATAACATTTATAAACAAATCGATTCTTGAATCAAAAAGTCGAATATTTTCTTGATCTGATAAAGTTTGTACCTTTTTTTTTTTTTTTCGTTACAGAATGAGGCAGAGACAATCATTTAAAAGGTAACAGAAGAAGAACTGGTCTTCCTGAGAATAAGGTGAGATTTTCAATATTTATTTTTCATATTTTCAATAATAAATATAAATATATGAGATTTATTCATTTCAAAATGATGATAGCATCTTTCGGGTCTGAATTCATTGATGTCTCAAAAGATTCCCAACGTGTACTGATAACAATTATTATGACCAAATCGAATTTTGAAAGTCGAATATTTCCTTGATCTGATCAAATTTGTAAATTTTTTTCGTTACAGAATGAGGAGGAGACAATCATTTAGAGAGTAACAAGGGAAGAACTGGTCTTTCTGAGAATAGGTGAGATTTTTTATTTATTTTATTTTATTTTTATTTTTTTTTGTTATATTTTCAATAATAGATATAAATATATACAAGAGATATATTCATTTCAAAATGATGATAGCATCTTTCGGGTCTGAATTCATTGATGTCTTAAAAGATTCCCAACGTGTACTGAAGATATTCTGAAAACACGTTATATTTCAAATTACGTATTTTTCAGACTACTCAATAGCTTCGTTTCTATTTTTCTTACAGGCTCAAATGAAGACAGCTGGAAGTGGACTCTCGTTACATTCATCTGAGATTTCATCTACCAGATGGTATTGATTTGCGATAACTTATGATAATTCGAAAACAGCGTTTTGCGTTAAATATTTTATCCGTAAATAATTTGATATAGTAAATACTAGTTATTATTGTATAATTTAATACTAATTGAAGCTTTAATTCTATTCTCATTTACCTTGAAAAAAAAAAAAAAAATACATATATAATTTAATTAAAATGATGAAAAACTGGCTAGAGTCCTGAAAAGAAGATGACAACTTTTCGTTCAAAAACTGACTAAAATTATCAATTAATAATACCGTTTTCACAATTAGTGTAAATATGCTGAAAAATGGAAATAATTTTATTTTACAGAATAAGAAGACATCATCGTATGCTGAAATCACTGACATCGTGATAATTTGAAGTAACAAATTTAAGCCAAACATTTTCTGTAAAACAAAAAAAAAAAAAAAAAAAAAAAAAAAAAACGAAAAATATATTGATAAATAAAATAAATCTTTGATATATTAAACAACATTTGAATAAGTGATTTTAATTCTGCTTAAAATTATTATGCGTCATAAATCCCCTGGCATTTATTTCTCTTATTTAATTAAGACACACGTAATAGGTAATTAGGTAAATAGGTACATTACAAGC
>OX031022.1:2187828-2517828 GCA_943736025.1 Tenthredo mesomela
TATTGGTGTTGTGTTAGTGGCTATACGATGCACAGTGTGTGGATATCTCATACGATCACACAGCAAGCGAATTACTTTATTATTTATTTATATATTTAATATATTATTCCTATTTAACGTTATTATTCGATCATCTATTCTGACGTTATTCATGTATATATATTCGTTTGAATAATAATAATAATAGGGTAGTGTTTGCAAATTGAAGTTTATATATATATATCATGTAGTCGTCGATCCGATCTTGAGTCAGATGAGAAAACCAGAGCAAAGATAACGGTGTGAAAATTCTTCAATTCACCACCACGTATGTATTTTTAAACTCATTTCTTTTTTTTTTTTTTGTCGCGTAAGTATATATATTATTAGTTTTTAGTTAATTATCTTTTACATGTTTATTCCTCTCTCTATCGCTCTCTCTTTTTTTCTTGCATATTATAATAGTTACAAGAGATATTTTTTTTTTTTTTTTTTTTTTTTTTTTTTTCCTATGTATAAACACGCGGTATGTATTTAATTAAGAGGATTATTTATTTATAGAAGGCGAGTGGCAAACGTAGGTGTTATTTAGATTAATTATAATAGCATATTCAGCGCCGCGTTTTAGATTTATATTAATTAAAAGTTTGAATGAGAAACTTTTGTGTTGTAATAAAAAAATAGGCAGTGAGAGTATAATAATAATTATGTAACAGTTAATAATAATATGTTATTGATAAAATTACACCCGAGATTTGTTTTTTTTTTTTTTTTTTTAATATAATCTTAATACTCCAGCTGAAATGAATTCGTAAATTAATATAGAAAACAATTATATACCACAGCTTTGCGCGGTAAATTATTAGCACCACAGTCAGTTTAGAATTTTCTCAATGTGTATGTTTCAGAGAGCTTATTGTTTAATTAACAAGTAAATAAATACTTGATATTTTATACCTTTTTTTTTTTTTTTTTTTTTTTTGTTTTTTTTTCTCTCTCTTTCAAGTACAGCAAGTCTTCGTTTTAGGATTTTATCTAAACCTGCATAATAGGGGTGGTTTATTAATTAAATTGCAATTTCCTATCGTGACGTAATCAAATACTTTGCATGTACAAACTCTAGTGTTAACAACGATAAGACATATGTGATTAATTATTATATATATATACGATCGAGTTAATACTTCAGTGAATTATTACAAGTTTCGAGTGGGGTATCTTTTTCTGGTAAACTCCGAAGCTCAATTGAAAATTAATCATTTTATTCATAATTAAACTAGCATTCATCTCCGCTTTCATTTTAATTTTTTGTTTCGTTTTTCGTTTTTTTTTTTTTTTCACGGTAGTTTAATTGAAATTTTTACGAGTAAGTTTCAGTTGGCATTTTCTTTCTTTAGATTAAATTTCTTTTATCTTAGTGGGGTTTCCACGAAATGTTATTCAGACCTTGGAAATGACGTTTCAAACTGCTGCCATCGGCCCAGGTGGAGTTGAGATACTCGTCGTCATCGTCTTGCTCAAGTTTCTGAAATGATATACAAAAATTCATCAGGGATCTAAAAGTACTTAATGTTTCCCGAATCTCCTCTATCACACCCTTTTCCAAATTTCTAATTCGGCATCAACTATATAATATACACAAGGTGAGCGTAAATTTTCCTCCTTTCTCATTTTTTTCATTTCATTAAAAATTATTAATCTCTTAGTGAAAACTGTGAATTTTTTTTTTTTTTTTTTTTTTTTATTTACTTTTCTTCTACAGTTTTCACATAAAAGAAAAGCGTAATCTCTTATGCATACATATCGCGTCACTAATGCCATAAGGTCGTAACCGCCAAAAAAAAAAAAATTTTGTCTTTTTGGTGGCAAAATCTTTTTCATGCGATATAACATCGTTAGGGCATATCTGAAAAAAAAAAAAATTTTGGCACTTACGACCTTATGGCATTAGTAAGGCGATATATTAGCCCTAGCACAATATCTGGCGCGCAGTCGCGAACCGCATAGCTTCTCGGCTGGCGCCCTGCAGTCTGACCATTGCTATGCCTATACTACTTCGATCATAATCAGACTGCAGCCTTTCGTGTAGCTGAGGGGCCTTCGTCGCATGATTATATCGCGTATAGAAGACCCCTGAGACTAAGACTAGCGATTTAATTGTTATTTCGAATTTTAGGGTCCAATTTCGTATATTGTTTTATTAACTGAATGTATACATGGAACCTTCGATTTCGAATATCCGCGAATATGTAGTATATTATGTAACATATATATGGTGGTTCTGAGCTCATGCGAGAATCGATAATCTACAATTACACGAAGAAATAGACCGGCGTCGTGACGTTATAAATGACATTAAATTTAGATCGCTATAACTATAAATTTATTATTGGAGAACTGTCCATCTCTCACGTCTATTACTAGCTTCTGTTAGGTTGGGGGTAATACTGCAGGGAAATCTAACGAAAGATTCAATTACGGCTGTGTCAATTAATACACCAACATATATATATAGACTATACGAAATAGGTATTTTAATCAACTTCGGATTTGCTCATAGTCAATAATCGCAAACGACCCTCATAAACGTGGCTTTAAATTTTGGTTTTACTTGCAACCTGATCGGTGCAGCATACTGCACTGTCATTTCATATTTTATACATTTAGATTATTGAAATAGAATTTGAAATTCTGAATAAAAAAAAAAAAAAAAAAAAAAAGAAAATGTGAAATTTTATTATTTATTAAAGTAATAGAAAAACCATCAGGAATAATAGAACAGGATAAAAGAAAACGTTAAATCGTATGGATATACAATATACTTGGTGGCGCGTGCGTTTTATATACTACTATGGGATATAACGTTTATCTATATATAGCTATAGCTGCGTGTACCGTAAAAAGTCATACGGGTATAGTCGCCCACCCCAAAACCCCAACAAGTGCCGAATAAATTGTTTAAATCGTTGCGGGTTTTGTCGTTCGAGTGACCGACTGTTCCGCAGCCTTGCCGACCGCGATGTGGGGGTAGTCCGGGTTCCAGGGCGGGTGCTAACCGGGGGTGGAATCGATGCCTGCGTCCTTGCCTCGCCGCGCGGAAGCTTTCGAGCTTACGCATCGCGCTACTTTCGACATCCGTATATCTACTAGATACGAATGTCTGTCTGGTTGTTTTTTTTTTTTTTTTTTTCTTCTTTTTTTTTTTTCTCCCAAACACATGTACGACTCATGTATATCTTTCTATATATCTATGCGATACATATGAGTATAAAGATATACCATAGGGAATCTTATACATTTTGAGGGATGCTTGACTTCCGACTTTCTTCCTACTCCCAGCTCTCGCCAATACGGCTACGATTTTTTGTTCTTTGTTTGTGTTTTTTTCTTTTTTTTTCTTTATTTCGCGCCCTTGGTTATCCCTTCGCCCCTTTTCAAAGGGACTTGCTACAGTACTGTACACGCGTTTTATACCTGTATATATATTTTTGCTTACATATCTGTATATATGATACTCGCGCACGAGTGTTGTGAAGGATACGGATGGGGTAGAAGATAGTGTTTTATCCTTTGGAGAATGGATACAATATAGGCTCGACGGATTCGTCCAGACTGTACGACGCCGTCCCGCAGAGCAAACAACGAGGGGTTGGAAGAGCATGTTAAAGTCACCCCTTATAATAAGTATTTTTTTTTTTTTTTTCTCCTGTTTTGGGAATTAGACATTTTTTTGTTCGCACTTTATAATAATTCTTCTATGCCCTATATATACCGAACGAATGTAATGTATTATACATATACTTATTGAAAATTTATGAAATCGTATTGGAAAACGGATATATAGCCAACCTACTTCGGTACTATAATATGAAAACCACTACATCGTGGTAGCTTTCAATTCAAATTGCCTTATATTGAGGGATGCGACGACCTCGAAGAGAAGTAGATTTCCCTGCTGTGTATATATATATATATATATAATATATATGGTATAAACCACGACATATATGTATATTTAGCAAACATCAATTCCATTAAGCATTCAATGAATGTCACTTGCACCAGATGATACACTACTCCGACATTCAATCATTACTATCTACTATTCAGACTAACACGCGTAGTTTTTATTACCTATATACTTGAAGAGGTTCTTAGTTCGTTGTAAAAAAAAAAAAATACAATATTAAAAACGATAGATAATGTCTTTAAGGGGAGACTTCGGTGAAATTTTTGGCAAAAACAGGTTTTTTAATTCTTAAAACTTTGAAAAGACGTGTATAAAAAAATCCTTGCAGCAGTTTTTGAATAATGTCAGTATGAATAGTGAAAAAAAGTTTCAGCCTCCTGCGATGAAAATGTATGCGCAAGGAATTTTTGACAGCGGTGAGAAAAATCTTCTTCGCAAGGTTCCTTGCGCTTACATTTTCATCGCAGGAGGCTGAAATTTTTTTTCACAGTCTATACTGACATTATTCAAAAACTGCTGGAAGGATTTTTTTATACAACCTCTAATAGTGATTTTCAAAATTTCACCGAAGTCTCCCCTTAAAAAATGATTGGATACCAAATTCAATGGGTAAAAAAAAAAAAATTGTTCACTTTATTTAATTCGCGTTTTGTTTTATCATATTTCATATTTTGCGCTATTCGTTAGTCCATTACATCTCACGATGTCGCCTTGTTTCTCAGTTAACTGGAGACTAAGCTCGAGAAGCCTTTGAAAGCCCAGTGAGTTCAAACATCGAAGCTCGTGTTACGAATCCATTGAAGTGTTTCGCTTTCATGAAACATTGTCAACTTAGCGCTTACGAGCTCAGCTACTGGTAGGTACTCGAGGTATAATAGTTTTGCTTCTTTGTTCTTTAGGATTAATCTTCACTGATAATACGATCAATCATTTTCATATAATTCCATTATACGAATTATTATTATAGTCTCGATATCACGAACCAGACGTTTGTTGAAAATAATCAAGTTGCCACTCGACAATATTTACACAATTGTGCTACAAACATTCTCGACTATTACATATATTTATAATGAACAATTAATATCATGCGTGAAAACGAATTGGTCAAATTATACTTTTTGATATATTTCAGTCAGTAAGTCTGTTATACGAAATAGAGAGAGGAAATCGTTTATTGAAAAGTGTTAAAGTGACCGATTCGTTTATTGGTTTCTTGGTAAGCCATCGATCTTCGCTTACCCCTGGACGGAAAGTGAATTTGGTATTCCATCAAGACTTTCCCTACTAATGTCGTCCGCCATAGCGACTTTTAACTGATGTCCAAAACTGGCCAAGTCTTCTCTGAAGGCCTCGCTTCCTGGTGTTAAAGCTCCGCTGGTTGGTGGCAAGGGAGTCGCGTTGCTACCATCAACGTCGATTCCTTCGTCAACTTCCTCACCGTCCACTAGGACCTCTTCTTCTTCGTTGTAAATTTTGAAGTAAGCGATGGTGAGGTAGATCACCGAGATTATGAACGACGGAATAGGAATTGCCATAGCGTATACCAGGTTCATGTAAACCTGGACATTATTCCTCAAGTCATTCGACACGTTCTTCGCTTTATAATTATTGAGAGCACATCCGCGACCCGCGCTGTGGGACTTTGCCAATTGAATAAAAACAACGTCGAAGGATTGATTAATGAACATTCAATTAAATCGTAAATAAGTCAGAATTACGAGCATTAAATCTCACAGCGAGAGATCGGAGGCTCTGCAGGATGGAGTTTAAGGTGTTGGAGAGCATAGTGACCTGCCACATGTCTAAATCGCTGATGACGATTCCAGGATCCACTTTGGAATAGTAACAGCTAAAATTATGCCCTATGATAGAGTATTGTTTGTAGAAAACACTGCAATTCAGCATTGGAGGATAACCGCAGCCTTTTACATTTGGAAAGAGCTTAGCGCCGGTGAAGTACCATTCCGAGTCGTTGCCCATCAAACCTGCGGACCGCAACGTGGTTTTCAATTTTTAGTTTTTTTTTTTTTAGTTTTTTTTTTTTTTTTTCATTCCATGCCCCGGGCGTGATGTTATTAATCGTACCATTCCACCTCTAACGATACCTGTAGGGAAGGGTTTAGCCAATTCCAAATCCTCGTCCTCGCCGAAATCTTCGTTAACTTCTTCGGGGTAGTCGTACTCCCTCAAGGCACGCGCAAACCGCGTTTTTCTTGTCGCGTCTTCGTCGCCCTCGACACCTCCTCCCGCCCTGCCATCCCCGTCTAGTCGATCATCTTCTAGCTCCGATGTGTTCACAGGGAGCTTGTAGTTAACCCGTATTTGTGTACAATCGTAAAGCTCTTTTGTGCAACCTTCCCTGCACGATGTCCATGAACAGTTGCTAGTACCTATATGGCATGAGCGTGATGATAACGAACTTGAATTTCCTTTTTTCTCTAGCTAGACCTATTCGATTTTCTATCCTGATCTCCGATAATAATTTCACATACTAATAATCATGAGATTATTTTCTGTTTCAGAAGAACCCGAGAGAATGATAACGATTGCGCGATTTATTAAGCGATAACTATATACATTATACTCACATCATACGATCGAGAAGAGATATGATTACGAGTGTGATACTCAGCGGTAGAAAAACCGGAACAAGGTAATTATCCAATCACTCTTTTTACGAAACTAACTGACGGGATATGGATGCAGTGCCAAAATAAAAATGAATCTCTTGGACATTTGCCAAGAATAAAATAACAAGGGTAAGACCACTACCATCAAGAGTTTAGTATACATGTATATGCTGGGTACATAAAAAAAAAAAAAATAAAAATAAAAAAAAGAGAGAGAGAGAGGAAAGAGTTAATTTAGATAAATAATATACCGTTGCACGTAACTCGGTCACGATTAATTCACCCTGCGCAAGACTGGATCTGATTAATTAACCCTATCACAAGCTTATGGGAGATTCGCGTTTTTGCCTTTTGGCAGGGTACGCTTATTCTATGCTGCAACACGCGGGCTTGGAAATAGAAAAACGAAATAATTTAATAAAGTCAGATTCCTGCAACTCAATCAGTGTATGAGGTTAATATCACATGGAGAATATTCCCCAGCATGCCTGAGGGGTTGATAAAACGTCAAGTATTCACATCTGTGCAATACATTTCTGTTCTGTTGTTTTTTGTTTTTTTTTTTTCTTTTGATTTTATTGTGCGTAAAAACATTGAACGATTTACTTTAGGACTGCAGAATTCGTGCAAGGCAATGAAATAAAAATGGTGCAGTGTATGTATATTATAGAGTAGAGAAAACGACATGCAGAAAATACGACGAAGATATACAGGAAGAGCGCAGTTATTGCTATTTGATGATATTGTCTGAGAAAGTTATCGAAATGCTTGAATTGTTGTTGACAAAATTATTGACGAAGAACAGAATGATCATGATAAGCGAAACCATGAAAGTGAAACATGAAAGATGAAAGATGAAACATGAAAGATGAAACATGGAACATGGAACATGAAGCATGATGCATAATGCATGATGCATGAACCGTGGAAGATCGGTGCTGTTTTAGCCTTCACCTCTTCGTGACTCAACATCTATGGTGACACACTCGGCAGGCCGTGTTTCGAACTGCATAAAGATGGTTGTGAAGGCAGGGTCGATCACAAATGGGACCAAGAAGAGGAAGGCGAAGAGGCTGAAGGTGCCGAGGAGAATGAAGAACGCGGTCGTGTAGAATAGTAGCTTCTGCAGGAACGTTTGTTCTTCCTTGTCGTCCGCCATTTTGGAGAACCGCTTTCACGATTTAGGAAATTTAGGTGTTCAAGGGACAGGATGATCTTGACGCAGACGACGATTAGACGTGGAAGAAGTCGAGGCTAAAGATTTAATCTACGGTTTACCTCTTAAGGGGAACGGTACCAACTTTTACTTTAATTATATTTAGTCCGATCATCAATTCCATCATATTAACGAATCAAACTACCGATTTTTCTATCTTCCATTCCTTCTTCTCCAGCAATAAACAAAAAACAAAAAAAAAGAAAAGTTTCCTAAAACTTCTGATCTCACAATTTCGTACAACTTTAATGCTTAACTTTCGTTCATATTTACGTTCTTTACTCCCTTCTCTGCTCGTCAATCATCCTTACAGAAAAATATAAAAAAAAAAATAAATAAATGAAAATAAACAAAAACTTTTAAACCTCTAAATTTTTGAAGAGAATTTTAATACAAAATATAATCGAAGTGTAAAACGAGGTTTCAAATAAAGTGACATGTTGGTAACTGTACCCCCTAGAGCGAGAAACCGCCGGGGCTTGGTGCCCCTTTTCTAGGACCTCGCATCCTTTTATGGTGTTTCTTCGTTTTCTTATCAGTTCCTTGATGAATTTTTTTTTTTTTTTTTTCTTTCTCCTTTGTTTTTTCCTTCTTTTTCTTTTTGGGGCACTATTTGATGACACCGGCAATCACTGTCCACATATTTGTTAATACGAAAATATATAAATGACCCGAGGTTTTTATATCGTGCCGGTGCGATAAGGGGGTAAAAACCTTTACGACGACATAACGATTTCTGCAGACTTGCGTGTCAGTGGGTTATGTACTTATGGTTTATTTTGTAATAAGGTATAGTAACGTCGGAGAGCACCCTGTTACGTAATCCTTGGTGCGGCGGCTGACGCCGGGCTACTGCAGGCTTGAGCTTTAGGGCGAGCTTACTTTCTACCGATACCAGCGCCGCGACGGCATCTGGTGGCATCGACCGCCGTGTCCAGGGCGTCCCCCGTGCAAGCTCAAAGCTGCCTGGCTCCTCTGACTATTTATTATTCATTCAAAACGAGTTCGTGTCTCAGGAACTATAACTACCCCTTCCATTACCATCCCTGAAACGAAAAATTAACTCTTTTCACGGAAGAACAAACAAAAAAAAAAATAAAAAATATGAGAAACCAACAAACCAACGAGAATATTAGCCCCTAAACGAATTACGAGGAGAGAAAATTATTTGTCATCCCTTAATTTTATGATCGTATATGTGCATTAGGTAGTTTTAACGAGAGTCTCGAAGATACGGCGTGTTTGGTCAACAAATCTAATTGATAAAACGCCGGTGGGTAATCATTTGATAAGTTAAAAGCTCTTGGGGGTTGTTGGTTTTAAGCGCACTGAAAAAGAGTAGATCAAAAAGTTCGATACAACTACGTAACGAAACGTTGAAATCAAAAGGGGTTTTGGGGTAGGTATAGTACCTACTTCGTATACAAAAAGTTCTCGAGATTCTTTAAGGCTTGACTTCGTCGAAGGGCTTGAAAAATGGGCGTTGTAGACAACGATGCTGCCTTTTACCACTAACGAACTCTCAATTCGTTCTTTCTCCCTTTTTCTCTCTCTCTCTCTATCTCCCCCTTTATCTTTATCTTTCAACCCCGTCCCGTCCTGGGCCCCAAGAGACAAAGACTTGTATCAAACGAAACGCAAACTTGAACGGATTACCTCGAGTCTTCTCTAAACGACCACAATCTCGTATTTTAAGAGGCATCAAGCATATTATTTGCCTTTGTAAAAAATTAGGAAAAATCTTATTCTTGATTATTTTCTTTTTTTTTTTTTTTTTTCTTTAGTCAATATATCTTCGTCACGGATTTTATGTAAGTTAACACGACTAATTGTATAAACATGTAGTACCTAGTGAGAGGAATGAAGGATTGTGCTGCAGTATTACTGGGCTAATAACAGACGTCCGGTATTTTGAGCTCTCCTCATCACTCCGCCGCAATAAAGGTCGGCTTGCCTCACTTTATACTATACATCGTATATAACGGAAGCTGGGAGTTAACTTTCAAGAAAACAATGGAAACTCATCCCCAAAGGCACACACTGCCATTCACGCCTCAGTGCTCCTTATACAGAGCATATTGTTGCACTAAAGATACACTCGCCTTTCTCGAATGAACAATCGCGATTCGTTAATAGACCCTGCAGCTGGTAGATGAGGAAATATAGGAAAAAAGTAAATTGAGAGTTAAAAAAAAGAAAGGAGAAAATAAAAAGGAAGAAGAGAACGAGAGACGAGGTCAAAATAATGAATATTAAAATTGACCAGCTATGGATTCGAATTCTGAAATTTTAACGCAGGAAATGGATATGAAGAGAGGATCAGAGCTTCGCGTTTCCTTTGACCTCCGAACCGTGAGGACAACTGTCAACTCTGTTACTTAAATAAACCCTGGGAACGTTACGGTCCAGTTCGCTCCGGCTACATCCGAGACCAGAATATCTTGATTACAGTGACCAACACCAACTTAGATATGAGGTATAATTTGATATGACTAAACTGCGAAAGATGTGTGATGATTGTCCTAAGTGGCCTTTCGTAATTTCAAGTGTTTTAAAAAAAGCGTGAAGAGCTCGCAAATTAGTCACTCACTGCGAATGAGTCGGGAGTGAAAAATATTGAGAGAAACTGAGCTGGAGGCTTTCAGCTTTGAGACGTGAAATTGCTGAAAATTGAGCTTTCCGAGTTTAAAGTTTAAAGTTTGATACGAGCTTTGAGAATATTGCCTGCAGTGTATGAAGTGCATGAATCGTTTGTGATGAGTGCAGAGCGCGAAGGTAGGTGGATAGACCTTTTGTCTCGGTTCACTTTGAGCAAAATCTCTCGGAGAGTTACAATGGCGGACAGTGAGAGGTTGACCTTAGCAATTTCTGGGGTTGTTCCAGGAAGGGATAGACGGGGAAACGGCTTTGGCTGAAAGCCAGTCAACCAAAATGTGGGCCAAATGCTTTTCTACAAAACGCTATACTGCACCCGCTGTGTACATCCCCATATCTTTACCGAAATACTTAAAGCTACTTACTTATACTTACTGATACCCTAATTTTTTTTTATTTTTTTTTATTAGTTTAAACACTTTTTGACGAATTGCCTTGCTTATAGAATTAGTTTAGGTTTCATTCTATTCAAGAGTTGATTTAGTGCACATTCAGGAGCACATTATTAAGTTCATTTTTTCAACTGATATCTTAGTTGATATTATTTATAAATTATACGTATATCTCTTTATCTCCAATCCCCCGAGAGCCCTATAAATTATTCCTTCAACTTTCTCGTGATAAACGCGAGCAGAACATTAAACGAATATTTTTGTGTCAGATGGAAGTGACACGTTGATAAGATCCTCGTTAATAATTGCCGAAGCTTTATCAAAATTGGGTCAAACTTTGCTCTTTTTTTATTAGTTACATATAACGGGGTCGAATCCTGGCCAAATATCTCGAGGTTGTACGTCAATTTGCGAAGATATATTGCTAAGAAAACTGAAAGTTACTCGCGGGGGAAGCCGGTGGGTATATAGGTAAGCCTTAATCGCAATGCATAATTCAAATAACTTTTCACGGTCTCAAAGACTTTACCCTCACTCCTTAATACCTACCATTCATTCTTCTTCAATTCGAAAAAAAAAAAAATCAAAAAGAAGAAATCCCTGAATTTGATTTCGAGATAACAAAATTGTAAATCAAAATTTATGAGGATGAATATAGCGTCTCGCTTAAATTAGCAAAACCTCAGTTTGCCTTTCCATTTATATTTCATACTCGGTGGTCATTGCTCGATCTTCTTCATGCTTTGAATTATTTTTCTCCCCCAGCCTGAAACTATAATAAGGGAGGTTTTTTTTTCTTCTTCGCTGCATTTTCTTCCTATTTTTTTTTTTTTTTTTTTTCTTCTTTCTCTTCCATATACATGAAGTGTCACGTTATCACCGATATTGGAAATATCGTTCTATTTATGACTCTCACGGTGGTGTAAACACAACCCGAAGAAAAAATGTATAACGCTGCGAGCATGCGTTTACGCACATATAGAAAAAAAAAAAAAAAAAATCAAAAAAAAATCTTATTAAATTTCTGTATAATTTATTTCCTCATTTGGTATAATGCGGATCGAGCACTTGGGTCAAGGAACTATGTAATTAAATGCGGTGAAAAGTTTAACTTCCATAACGTTCGCGTTGCACCAACGCAACGACTCGAAGCATATATACCTTATCGATTCCTAGGCGAAACAATACGGTCCTCGAATTAATTACCGCGTTGCATAACGTCCTATGCATATACACGAGAACTAACGTTTCCCATTATAATATTTAACCGAATCGTTTGATCAACTGAATTCACAGAAATCGGCTAATTAATACCAAGCTAATTATATCGCTTTAATTGTAAAATGATCGATTCGTTAATAAGTCGATGAACCAAGTGGCTATATAAAAGTTAAAACTACTGAACAATGGCAAAAGGCAAGCCTAGGGTATAGAGATTGTATAACAATAGTCAAAGTGCTCGGTTTAATGGTTTCAGGAAATCCTATTTCCCGATTTCTATTCAGTAGATTTTTCTTTTTTTCCCTCTTTCTTCTCCCCTGTTCAATTTTTTTGTTTTTTTTTTCTCCCTTTATTTTTCTTCTTCTTTTTTCCCTTCTTTATTTTTATTATTTTTATCCGCAGGAGCTTCAATGTTGGGACACGTTGGATCGTCGACGTATCGAAACTCTTCACAAACACTTTTGTATTCGAAAACATTGCTTTTCATTTGTGTTAGTAACACGTCGTCGTATTGATTTTATACTGCAATACGGCAACCCCCAGTTGGCGCTTGGGTTGCTCCAGCAAACCGCCATATTTGTTTCTCTTACGGAAGCTTAGCTACTGTGAAACCGAGCTTTTTCAAGACGAAACATCGCAATTGTCAAACCACAAGAGGTGAGTAACGTGCACAGAAATTAATTCATTAATTAGTTTGTAATTTTTCATTTAATAAAACATCCATACGTTATCGTTCTCTGTCCTGGTGAAAATTTTTATTTAAATTTCAAATTCCTAGACCGTGCACAGTATGCAATTCCCATGTAAACAATATGTTTGATTTTTGACAGGTGGTTGTTATCTTCACGTATTAGATTTTCACATTTTAAATTACTATTATACGCAAATCTCAAAGTGACAATTTCTTCATTCATTCATTCATAATTTACTGGTTAAAGTCAGTGAAAAAAAATTCACATTTTTTCATCAACCATTTTCGATGCGATTCGAATAAATTTTCTCGTTTTTAAACGCGCTGTCAAAATTTACATCTAAATATTGTCAAATTAATTCAACAACAATAGTCAATTAACAATTAATCAGTTGATATTCAATTGGATAAATTAAGCTATGCATGGTTGTAAAAAAAAAAAAAAAAAATTTCTAAGCTTTTAGAAAGTTTTTTAGTGACGCAAGGATTTTTTATACTTCTATCGGTCGAATACTACTACTAAGTTCTGAAAAATAGTTTTTCTCCGTTTTTTGAATCTCTGGCGAAAATCGTCGTCGTTTTTTTTTCTTCTTAAATTCTGATCATATATCCTACCGATACGACTACTGCCTGTGCGTATACCTAATGTATACACGTACGGACATACGTTTACCTGCGGCTAGCTGCTGTAAGTTGAAAATCGATCAATTGCCTTCAAATTATTCAAGGCAAGGATACCCTGAAGCCACCTGAATTCCTTAATACGTAATTCTGGGCTAGCGAAGCGGAAAATTTATACTCGCAATATTATACCTCCCTCGATTTTATTCCTACGGTTCGAAATATGGTACGAAGTTACGTAGGTCATGAGGCCGATCGATTATTCCCTATAGCTACGTGTGCAGGAATAGGAGTTCAAACTTTTTATCAATTTTTTTGCAAATTAATTATATATGTATAGTACTATTTTCATCGTTAAATATTTGAATTCATTTTTTTTTTCGATTAAGAAACTTATTTCAAGTCAATAATATACATTAAAAATAAAATAAAAGCTAACATTTTTTATCAACTTAGTTGCAGTAAATTAAAATTAGCTAATTGTATTTGTTAATAATTAAAAAAATTATATAGAGACACGCTAATCGTGGTCGCACGCGAAAATAATGATGGAACGTCGACGTACTATATCAACAATTGCCTATGTCATTTTTATTCTTTTTTTTTTTATTTTTCCTTTCTTTCTTTGCATTTTAAATCGTGATCGCACTGACAGGATAAACTATCGGGAATATGTATCTAGTCGTGTTAGTCAGGAATTATTGACACTATCGCATGCGCCGTTCCGCGGCCTGGGTGTAACTTTTTTATGCCATTTTCAATAAATTATCATACCTTGACGAAGGTATACGGAAAAAAAAAGAATCCTTCCACTGAAATTTATTTAACAACTTTGAATTTTCAGTCAATTTGAATGGGGTCGACTCATTGAATCGGTCAGATTTTTTCAAAAATAAAACCTGACGTAATGTTCATCATCGAACAAAAAAGCAGTCGACCCCACTCTTTAATATAAAATCGGAAAAATAATTATATTGATGATTAAGATACCGAATTATCATTCGAAAATTGTATTTCTTTATTGGCTATTGTAGCCCCAGGGATGACATCTACTTCGTATTCGCAATACGCTATTCTCAGGTCGGGGTGAGTTTTGCCCTGTTGGCTAGTTCGCGACCTGGATCGATATCAAATGAGAGAAGCGTGTCACTAAATTGTTTTTCAGAATTAGCCTTGTTCCCTCTCACGATTCCAATTTCGGCTTAACTCAAAACCCTTCGCGTGTGCTAATTGTAAGACAAAAGTTTTGACAATGAGCCAGAAAAGTTTTGCCCAATTCCAAAAATTCATATTCACTACTTCTCGGCCTAGGTACAGCTTTTTTTTTTTTTTTTTTTCTTTCTCCAATCCTAAGAAGATCTATAAATACGATTATAAAAACGGATTTAAAATCTTCATCAATATATTAAGTAGAAAAATAAAAAGAGTCAAAATAATTAAGTACATGACACGGAGGTTGCGCTCATTAGTCAATTTGTCTAATATCGTTTGCATGAGCATAAAAGGCTTGCAAGGTTACAGTTTAAGTAGAGGATCCTGTCGGCTGTCGCCATGTCTCAAGTAATACAATAATTGCCAAATTGCTCAAAGCGTAGCGTACATATATAGTTACTATACCATGATTCACCGCTGAAAGTTCAGTAGTTACATTTCATTCGTAACCAGACATCAGGTCAGTGCTGCAGTATACGCGATGTTTCGAGGCTGGTTAAACGATTGGATTATTAAGTGACTAAAGTGTTACGAAATCATGTCGCGATTATAATCCTGTATAGAAATCTATCAAGCTTTATCTGCAGTTCTATCATTTCTTATATCTTTCTTATAATTCAACTGATTTCATTAATTTCGAGTCCCAAATTACTTCATCGCATAAGAAGACGACGTTTCGAGCTTTTCCCGCACTAGTGCAGTAAGTGAGACAAACTTCGAATCAATGATAAATTATGAATAATTGTTTAAAGAACCATTAATTTCCGTTCTATATTTATATTGATTATTATAGTCGTTTTTCTTTGGGCCATAAATAAATCTAATTCGTTTGCTTTACTTTTGTCCCCTGCGGCGGCGGCAACAAACTTTTATAGGACTAAGGTTGTACATTATACGACTACTGTATTTCGTATCGATCCAAGTTTCATACCGTGTGTGGAAGTAGTTAAGTCACAAAAATCGATACTACTATTATAATCTAGAATATATCCACGAGAGAAACGGGTTGCCGTTTTATCATCGATTAGATTTAACGTTGGATATTAAGTACAAAATTCAAATGTGAGATTCTGCAGATTTGATATTTTTTTATATAAAAATCTCTAGCATCGATCTATCTATCGTCTGAATATACTTTTGGATCGTTAATTTTGATCGAGATAGAACTTGGGGCTTCTCCGAAAATTTGATTTCGAAAAAGTATGGTCTCGATTTCGGAGCATAAATGTTAACCGATTGTCTTCGCATTTATTTATTTATTTTTTTTTTATCGAATGAAAATCGGTATTTGGATATAGAAAAAAAAAAAAGAAAAAAAAAATAGGTGAAATAGAAGGAGGTAGGGCATGACACGAGCCATAGTGACGTCACTGCAGTATGCCACAACACTGCGCAGGTTATATTGATTTGTGCGCGTTGTATTTTTCGCGCATCTAGGTGAGTCGCGGATTCCATCGGTAGGAGGAACTCGGGGTTTGCTTAAAGCATCGCTCTCCGAGTACGTGCGGCGTTACTTTAGTTCATTGGGATGTAAAAGTTTCAAGTAATTAATTCCCCTGAATCAGGTACGCGCGGAGCTACGGGTAAGGTGAAGAGAAACTGGTGAACGCGCTATAGAGCGCGCAAAATCTCGGTAAATAATGCCAAAACCGGTACCAGTAGAAGACCTAGTGATACCACCCCAGGATGGAAAGATTTGTGGCACAATTTGCATCTGTCAGATGACAGCCGTTCTGTCATCTGTAGCATTGGTATATTTGACAGTTGCTATATACATGCCAAGTACGAGGGCTTTTCAATCGGGAATAAGCGAGGTACCAGTAATGTGCACGACTACAAGAGCCGTAAACAAAGATGCCTGTGATTGGGGTAGCTGCGGCGAGTGGTGTCTATCGAAGACGTCAGGTGCCTGTATTCAGATATACGTTAATCTTCGTAGAAATGGTTCTAGTATAGTTTTGGCAAATTGTACAAACACAGCGAACAAGACCTGCTACGGTATCGATCAGGAGAATGCTAAAAAGTCACGATGCATTGCTGACGAGTGCAGGAACTTGACAGGTACCTTCAACTGCACTATGGGTATGTGCATCAACATAACAGACGCCTTCGAATGTATGTTTCACGATACTGATTTACCGCTAAAGTGTTCTGGACGACGTGGTAAAATCACTTGCATAGACATAGACGGACTGTTTAATTGCAATCGTGGTACTTGCGAGAGGATTCGTACACCGTATAATTGCGATAGAAGATGCGTCGACATACCAACGAGGAATAAAAATATGATATTGCTAAGCGGTGACAAGGTTTATCTAAGTCAGTGCGAAAGAGCTATAGACGTTGATACTGGTAGAGAGATATGGAACGAGGAACGTGGTGATGTAATGATGGCATCATGCTATGGTATATATAATACCAGTCTTGGTGTCGAGGCTGTTGATTGTATAAACGGTTCTGTATTGGAAAAGAACATGCTAACTGATCTAACGAATTTCACTTATCTATCGTATTTGAATATATTTGCAACTAAGCCGTTGGACGAATCGAGGCAGATCGCACCACCTGAACAGGATCTTTTGATAGCAAACGAGAGTAGGTTGTTGATTAATTTGGAAGGTTGTGTTAACACGCTTAGAGATGAGTGTAAAGAATTTTTGCGAGAGTATGGTAAGGACGGTACTGACCATAACGCGAGGGCAAGATTTCCCTGCTTTTATTCAGAGGGAAATACCGGCATTGTCGTATCAAGATTCAACCTGGAAAGAACCTACAAGGAATTTCTTGTCGCGTTGATACTACCGAGTGTTTTATTCGTCGTTAGCTGTTTGACATTGATATTATGTCAGCGTACCGTTGTCGTTGGTGACGATGCGAAAATGAGGTTTAAAGGAAAACCTGGAGCAGCTCTTACCTCATTAGAAAAAAGTACATCAGGAAATTTGGGCGACGCTGGGGGAGGTGATTCCGTTATGGCGCTCTGAGATCCGGCACGTAAGAATTATTTTTGCGTGACCAATTATCGTTGCAGCTGTTATCGTTCAATATTTTCATTAATGAAAGAAAGAAAGAAAGAAAGAAAAAAAAAAAAACAAGAATCGTAGGTACCAGACAGAGAAATCAGAATTTAGTTATTTATTTTTTTTTTTTTTTTTTTTGTATTTTTCGTTCATTTTTAGTTCATTTTTATAACTTAATTATTTTTTTTCAATTTTTTTTTTTTTTTTTTTTTTCTAATCTGTTATCTTGATTCAACTAATCAGCCGTATATGTCATATGTCTTATGTTCCAGGCATTCCCCTCCTGGAGGAGAGCCCGGCCCGTCAGTCGGTTTTCTCACTGCGCGGGCACTATTAAGGTGTGGATATGGAGGGGAACGCGTGATTAAAATTCTCTAAAATATATGATATATATATATTAATTGAAGGAAAAGAAACGAAGAGAAGAAAAGAAAAAAAAAAAAAAAGAAAAAGAAAAGTTAAAAAAAAAAACGTAAAAAAAGAAAAAAAAAACAAAAAAAAAAAAAAACAAAAACAATAATAATAAATAAAGAAAAAGAAAACAACTATTCAAAGATTTACCGTAAATGGCACTGCCCGCTGCACATTTCGAAAGCACGCAATTTTTTGAACGCAGATTTATTATTATTATTATATATAAATAAATAAATAAATAAATAAATAAATAATTAAATAAATAAATAAATAAATTCTACGAAAGCAACAATTTATGCCCGCGCAACGCCGCCCCGCGCCACGACTTCATATCGCCTATAATTATATAGATGATTAAATATTTTCATTCGCGAATATACTGCGAGTATTATTATTATATACGATGTGAAAATTATCAAAGTTACAATAATTAGCTCACGCAATTAATAAGCAAAAAAATTAAAAATTAAAAAAAAAAAAACAAAAAAAAAAAAACGATTTTTTCAAAACTTAATAATTATTATCGCAAATAATAATAATAATAATAATAATAATAATAATAATAATAATAATAATAATATTACTATTAATAATAAATCACCGCGATGCTATAGATAAAAAATAAGAAAAGAAAAAAAAAAAAAAAAATTAAACAAAATTTGTATAATATAAATAATATTTTGAGGAAGAGGACGTTTTTACTGACAGATGAATGACATTTTGAAATATTTAATACATCAATGTTGTACTTCGGTATTTCATCGTCAAAAATTGACAAAGAATTGCGATTAAAAATAAAAAGATTGATCAAGACGCTTTCCTTATAAAAATAATAGAAATTTATTATTTTTTTTAAATATACAAAAACCCTAAAGTAACGACGTTCGAAATCTAATATAAAACAAGTAAATATCAAATATCCTTATATTTCTTCCTTGCCTTTAAAGGCAGAAATTTAAATATCGAAAAATTTCCGGGTCCTTGAGACCCGACACCAGCCTCATCATTGAATCAGACGAAGCAACGGTTATCATGGGGACCCAGGAGGGTGAAGTTAAATCTGGTAGTGTCACCGGTGTATTGCCGATGGTCGAAGTTGCCAGTTTGATGGAAAAAGCAAAATTTTACACGTCTTTATGCCTCGGGACAACAGCCATACTTGCAGTATTCGCATTTCTTTTTCTAATACCATTCGTCGTTGAGCCGGCAATATCAACAATATTAGCAGATTTTTCGCCACGCGCTGTTGCCTGCATGGCAACTGATCACGTTTATGCAGAAGGACTTAGAAATTGTTCTTGGGCGAGCTGCAGAGAAGGTAGTATTTAATTTTTTGCCCTCTTTTTTTTCTATTTTGTTTTATTCAAAAACGTTTGAAGTTTCTCTAATTTTCTGACTTTTTTTTTTTTTTTTTTTGTTTTCTCCACTTTTCCAGGATGCACAAGCGCCGCTCTTCGCTGTCATCAAATACGAGTCAACTACTCGAGGGTTCCGTACGACGAATTTGTGACAAAATCAACCGGTCAAATTCCGTGGGATGTTGCAGATACGAAATTTTTCGTAAATACAGAAGGCTGCGGTTATCCACCGCGTGTAAATTGTTCTGAATTTGCCCGTAAATTTGGATACGGTAATATGGGAAAAATATTTCCATGTTACTTCAGCAGAACGCATCCGGAGACCGTAGTTGCGAGGTGAGTTTACCCAAAAATTAAATAAATTAACTAAAAAAAAAAAAAAAAGGAACTCGAGCATTACGGTATTAATTTAACGCCAGGTATTCTTGGGATGAAAATTTGAGGCATTTGGTGATGGCCCTCGTTACTCCGATCGTACTTTTCGCTGTTTCTTTGGGGGTTCTTTGCTACTGGTATTGTCCACCGATTGGAAGAAGATGTGGTAGTCCAGGTCGACCATTGATCGATAAATATGCCAGGAAGGAAGAGTAAGTATCGTGTATGTATGCGCAGTGCCAGCTAAATGGTCTAGAAGTTTTATTAGTATTTATGGTTTCTTAGTATTATCACTCTCTAAATTTCTTGGACTGAAAAATTCACTCTTCTTTCTTGGAGCTGCACGATTTTCACTCAAAGGAAGTGAAAATTCACTTCCTTGTAGTGAAAATAATGCAACTCCAAGAAAAAAGAGTGAATTTTTCACTCCAAGAAATTCAAATTTTTGAAAATTCATTCCAAAAAATTCAAATTCACTCAAAAAAATTCAAATTTTTGAAAATTCACTTCCTCGTAGTGAAAATCGTGCAACTCCAAGAAAAAAGAGTGAATTTTTCACTCCAAGAAATTCAAATTTTTGAAAATTCATTCCAAAAAATTCAAATTCACTCAAAAAAATTCAAATTTTTGAAAATTCACTTCCTCGTAGTGAAAATCGTGCAACTCCAAGAAAAAAGAGTGAATTTTTCACTCCAAGAAATTTAGAGAGCATTATTTTTCTTATAACTTTTTGTATTCATTGCATAATGCTTATACTATAAAAATAATTATTTTGGAACTTGATTGACACGATCCCGCATACTAGTAACTTATTTTCATCACCGTGTTAAGATAATTTCGTCACAGTTCCGAAATAATTTCTATTCCATTATAAATTGATATCGAAACCCTAAAGTGACGGTTTTTTTTTTTTTCGCGATTTACAGTATATTGGGCGAGGATGAATTCGAGGAAGACGAAGAGGAGTACTGACTGCTACCAAGGGCTCATCCCCCAGCGAGGGAATGACGCCGACACAATATCATCGAACGTTATTATCCAAAAAGTCTAGTTAACTTTCGTTTCAACATCAAACTCTGGTTTCTCTGATAATTTTCTAGGTCCTCTATTTATGACTGAGAGAGTTTTCGAAGATTTCTCGTTATTTCAAGTATGTATTTTTTTTTTTTTTCATTTTTTAATTAATTTTTTCTCTTATATATACCTATTTCTCTTGTTATAAAATATAAAAAAAACATATTTTTCTTGTATAAATTTATCGGAATATTATCGTTATAACAAATTGGCTTTTGAATATCAATCTAATAACTTAATATAATTGCCAATTAGAATTTATAGAATAAAACCTAATGCGGATTATATAAATAAAATTATTAAAAATTTCATTCCCAAAGTTTTGAATTTTTGAAAATGAAGTAAACTGGACAGCGTTATTATATATGCTCAGACTCAATCATCTACCAGTATTCCAAATAATCTTAATTGTAAATTATTTAAAAAAACAAAAAAAGAAAAAAAAAAAAAAAAAAACATGCGATAAAGCCGCGCCTTCCTCTTATAAGATATAATTATTCAAATTTATATACATAATATATAATATGATATACAATAAGGAAATCGTAATATTGAAGTTTTCTTAAAATATATCTAATAACGTAACAAGTTGATATTATTCGACCACGTAAACGCGCTGTTCTTTCAAAGCTAAGTCCATATATATATATATATATAATTATATATTATATAGTTAGTTAAATTAACGCACGATTTGAGGCCCGTAACATGGTTTTAAATTTTCATAGAATTAAAAATTATCAACGGATGAAAATTGAGATATTAATTAATTAGCTTGTGATTGTTGAATAAAAATAATAATAATAACAATAATAATAATAACAATAATAAATAAATAAAAAGAGAAGAAAAAAAATTTCTATATCGTTAATAATTGTTTTTAATTATTATTATTAAATATAAAATTTAATAAAATAATGATATTAGACTGTTGGATCGAATATATATATATAGTGGATGAATCTTTGTTTTTACCTTGAAACGGGCCTCTTAGAAATAAATAATTCTAGTCTAATAAGATATAATAATATGCGATGATATATATAAATAAATATATTATATTATATATATAGGTGAAAATTTTATTGCCTGTGAATAATTATTATTAAAAATTGATATAAAAATTGTTACACTTTTTTGTACATGGGCAAATATATATATATGCCATGGTTGTCGATAGAGCGTATATATGAAAACCACTAATAAGTTATAGTGGTAGGAAAGAAAAAAAAAAAAAAAAAAAAAAAATTTAATTTAATTTTATTCAGCGGGACTTGCGAAATATTCTACGTTTGCTTCGGGTTGATGATATTATAATTGTCATTAAATTTTTTTTGTCAATATTTTCTTTTATTTTGAGGGGTAATATTGTCTTTAGGTTGTAGAAAAAAAAAAAAAAAAAAAAATATATATATATATATATTTATATATATATTTATCGTCGGTTTACGAAGCATGCGAAGAACGTATCTTGCGCCCCATTCATCTAGAATGGTTGTGAAACATTGAACCTCCTCGCTATGTATAAGAGTCTTTTTTCAAAGAAAATTATTTCTTGAATGATATAATCGAGAAATTGTTTAAATCGACTCTGCATTTGGCACTCATTCCCTATCTAAGCTTGCTATAATTATATAATTATTTATCACAGATATACATAGGTAATTATTATATAATGCCGCGTATAAATCAATATTTAAAAATTCGTCTTATGTAAGTCTTAAAATGTGACTCTTGAAGTACTGGCAATTGACCAAATACGTATATTATATATATAATTGATATTATCATATTTAATAAAAGTGCAATTTATCACTTACTCACACACACACACACACACACGCTTTTGCGTAATTTAAATAAAATGTTTGCTCAATCAAATCTGCACCAATAATACAATCAAATAATAAATTAACTTAAATTAAACTACAACAAAAAAAAAAAAAAAAAAAAAAAAAACGACAAAACAAAACACCTAAATTTCAATCTTTCTTATCTACAGCTTACTATGTGAAATATCAAATAATAAAAAGCAAAGAACTCGTGATTTTTTTATTTTATTTTTTTTTTTTTTTCTATATACTTTATTCTCCCATGAATATTGACTAATTGATTTATCAAATTGTTATAATATGTATATAAAATCATTCGAACATACACACACACAAAAAAATTAAATAAATATCGAAGAAAAAAAAACAAAAAAAAAAAAAACACACGATTCAAACATGTCGACAATCTTAAATCAAAAATTCTGAATTGTCTATACCGTAATGAAATTAAATGTCAGTACTTTTTGAAAATAGATAAATTATATCAGCGCTTAGTGCCAATATAATAATGGACAGATTATACATATATATAATTATATTACCTAATTATATTCGTTCGGTAATAAACGGTAATAAACATACATACTCAATAAAAAAAGAAATATAATATAGCCAAGCATGCTGTAACAATAGTATAAACATACCCATTATTATTATTATTATTATTATTATTATTATTATTATTGTTATTATTATTATTATTATTATTACTAACACACGACATACGTATATGGATCTGATGAGACATTTAAAAATAATAAAATATAATATGAAATAACGAGATAGCAAAGAAAAAGATTAACGAATAAATAAAAATAAAAAGAAAATAAAAATCAATTATATATCTAGGTAATATATGAATATAATATACAGATATATATATATATATAATATATATTACTAGCTCAAATTTTGAAACGATAGTAATAAACGTAGAACAAGATTAAAATGATAAATAAATAAAAAAAAACTACGTGCGAGCATATTATTATTATTAGCAATTTGTGCGAATAAATTCTTCTTTTTTTTTTTTTTTTTTTTTTTTCTTTTCGAAATTTAGACGTTTGTTATTACCTATTAGGTTTATAGATAAATTTATTTAGAATAAATCTAGTTATAATTGCGTATTATAATAGAAAAAATAAAAAAAATAAATAAATAAATAAATAAATAAATAAATAAATAATGACGAAAAAGATATTATTAGCGTGTTATATCGACGAATGAGAAAGAAAGAAAGAAAGAAAGAAAAAAAAAAAAAAAAAAATGAAAAGAAATCCATCTTATATATAGATATAATATATAGTATAATATAATATTATTAATTATATTATACCTACGTAAATTTGAAAACATCTTTTGAGATAATAATTACTCGCAACTGCATCAGCTATTATAGCTTAAATAAATTGATGAAATAAATTTTGAGCGAAAGAGTTTTACCTATATACGTATATAATAATATAATATACGCATATATATATATAGGTCTACCCTGTGTGAAGCTTCCTTCGATCTATTATATTATATATATATATTATAAAAAAAAAAAAAAAAAAAAAAAAAAAATTCACCGAAAAAATGTTCACCGCTTTGAAAAGTAGTACGAGAAAAAGTATGAAAAAAAAAAAAAAATGTATATATATATAATATTGAAAATATTACGATTAACTCCAATAACATACATACATACATACATACATACATACATACATATTGCAATTATTGTAAATAATATATTATATTATATAATATTAAGAATTCGCAGTTAAAATACAAAATACAATTTGTTTGTTTTTCTTTTTCTGTTAACAAAATCTCGTATACAATTAATTATTCATTTATACTACCCTAATTATTGCACTATTTATAATCATCGTATTCCTCAATCTATAAAAGAAAAAGGAAAAAAAGAAAAGAAAAAAAAAAGAAAATTTCAATACGGAATAAACTTATATAATATGCAAATAAAAATAAAATTGCTCCAAGTTAATGAAGTTAAGTTATTCAACGTTTATTGAATATTTTACGACCTCGGACGATCAATAATTAGCAGTGTGTACAAAACCTACTTTTTCCTTCGTTAACAACTATGGTATATATATATATATATATATATATATATATATATATATATATATTTTGTATACATAAATTTCATTATCTCGTATCTTCCGAGCTTTCACAGTACCTATGGCTGACGGTATTCTGCGAGATATTACCTTAAGCGCGTCTGACCAAACGCGGATTCTTACTACTAGAAAATTTCGCTCGTGAATATACCGCCAGATGTAGATACCTACGTTAAGCTTGCTGCACACCCCTTGGGTCTATGTGCGCAAACTCGTTCTCGTGGCAGATTCTATATAGGGAAAAGCTTTGCTTGTTTTCAAACAGTTCATAGTCGCGATAGCGCGAGGGTGCTGTTCAAATATAATATAATATAATATGAGTCGCGATTATAATTTTAATTGCGATGTTTTACCAATCGTAAATAAAAAAAACAATGGACGGAAATGAGATTGAAGTAAAGTAAATCTTTTCATAATATCGAGATTATCGGGGGCCACGATTTTAATACTTCGAAAATATATAATATATATATATATATAGTAAAATTCGTCGATAATATTCAAAGACGTATAAAATATTATGAGCTTCTGAAAAAAAAAAAAAAAAAATATATACATATACATATACAAGATTCCGAAACGAAAATCTAACTCTATATACTATAGAAATCAACTGCCAAAATTTACATCGTAGATTTTTTTTTTTACCTGATTCAATAATTTATTATAAATATGAATATTCATTGACGCACAAGAAATTTTGTTTTATTTTTTTATTTTTTGCTTCATGTGTCGTATGAAAAAATTTCAAATTAGAAATATCGTTTAGAAAGTTTTCACTTTGTAAAGAGTAGTAGTAGTAGTAGTACACGAGTTCCATGAAGACCCTGAAATAACGCGTTGTTACACCTTTACGTAAGACCGAAGGGAACCCGCGCTTCCCTTCGCGTATATATATATAACTATAAGATAATTAGGTAATAGAATTTACCCTTGTGGGGCAAGTCATTTGTCAAAGTGCATTTTCTTGCCAGTTTATAAATTCTACAATACTGGTTTTGTATAAAATATGCGTGAAGCATCAAATATTTTCTTGCGTATTTATTCAGAAAGAAATTTTATTTAAATTATTTATTTTATTATAATTATATATATATATATATATATATATATGAAGGGTGTAATTGTAATATATAAGGTGCATCAGGTATCTAGCCGATGCGATTATGACGGGAAATAAAACAGGGGTGCGGTTATTCACGTTTTGGTAAACTCGTGAGGGAGTGGTTCCATTCGTTATAACAATGAGATACGATGACGCGCAAATTATAAACTGTATATAGGTATATAATATACCTACTTCTTCAACATGTGGTCGGATATGATTTTGCATAGAACTCTAAACTTCGGACGATTATTAATTCGTTTACAGTTTATATCATATCCGATATGAAGAATTATTATTTTATTATACTTAGGGTAGTTTTGGGGATGATTTGAAATTTATATATTTATATATATATATATATATATATATACCTATACCCTAAAACCGAAAACTTGTCGAAACTTTGAACTCTCTTTTATTATTGACAAACTTTTTCGCAAGTTGATATAGATAAAAAAAAAAAAATTTTGTTTTTTTTTGTTTTCAAACACACAGCAAGTGAATTTGTTCTTTTCTTTTTTCTCATTCATTCTGACCCGTCAAGTTTTAATATAAAATGGGTCGAAAGTATAAGCCACGTTTAATTCCTGAACAAGATCGCAGAATCTGCGGTAGTATTTGTTTGTGTCAATTTACAATCGTGATAAGCTGTGTTGCCCTGGTTTATCTCAGCGTTGCGATCTACATGCCCTCGCACAGGTATTATTATTATTATTATTGTTATTATTATTATTATTGCGTTTTAATTAATAGTCAATTTATAATATTCAATTACGTACGTTTAATGTTATTATTTTCATTAATATTATTTAGATAATGATAAAAAAAAAAAAAAAAATAATGAAGACAATTTTGGAAATAACGGACCCTAATGTATGTAGTACCTATTATCGTGCTGTCATCCTTATACATACACTTATATTGACCTACTGACACAGTTCTATATACCTCTCTCTCTCTCTCTATCTCTCTCCCATTAAGTTTTCGTTCGCATTCCCAGCGTATACACATTTCCTCGGAAGTATTATATTGGACATGAATATTCAGATATTTGAAATAGTCGAAAATTTACTTCGACTATGAATATTTAACTCAGAGCTTTGAACAAGACCCTAATTAATTTATGATCTCGAAGGTACTGAACACACATATTAAACAGAGACGCGATCTTTAATAATAATAATAATAATCTGCATTTTGTCATTAATCTTACTTCTCGCTTGTTCCTTATATTGTTCATCTCCCTCACTTTCTCTGTATTGTATTTCTGTTATTTTAATGTTATTTCATGTTATTTCACGCACCCTTTGAATCGTGTCATGAAACAAAACCTTTATCCAAGAAGTCACGGGTTGTAAGGATCCCTCTTTCTCTTTCTGAACTCTCTCATTTTCTCCCTTTCCCTCTTTAGTCACTTTCGAGTTCTGGGAGACAACAGGTGCTCTTTTGACTCCTTTGAACATTTATTTCAGAAAAGGTTTCTACTTACAGGGCGTTCAATGCCGGGATAGAACCAGATCCGGTAATGTGTCAGACCGTGAATACAACCCTTGTAAATTATTGCGCTTGGGCTAGCTGCGGTGAATGGTGTCTTACTAAAACTACAGGATTTTGTCCACAAATTCATGCAACAGTTAGAAGAAACGGGACTGATGTAATTTTCGAAAATTGTACAAGAACTTCGAGCATATCGTGTCCTCAGGTCAGTTTTATCAACAGTTTTACCATAATTATAATTATATAAATATATAATTGAAATTATTATATATATACGAAATTATATGATGGGAATTTTTATATCTGCGGGTTTAAAGTGCTTTACCTAAATTTATAAAATAAAAAAAAAAAAAAAAACCTGCGGGATTAAAATGGGACGTGATTGTCTCCCAAAGCACGTTTCAATTCCGAGCTTTATCGCGCTCTTCGATCTGTTATAGTATAGAACGAGAAATAATGTTTGCAGACTCAATTACATCCGCGTTTTATTCCTCGAGAGTAGAACAAATAGCGCAGAACCAAGGTACTACGAGGCTTAACCCTAAACCATTATCAATTACGCTTGATCCCCCCCCATTCCCTCTAGACATTGTTTTAACGAATATATATATATATACATACTATCTAGGGACTCGAATTGAATATATTTGAATACTTTAGACTGATGCAGGTGGTTTTCCAACACCCTTCTTTTTACTCCCTTAGTAATTTATCACTCGATTTTTTTTTTTTTTTTTTTTTTTTTTTTATCCCTAACTTTAAAACTCCGTTGCATATAATAATATCGCGTCACTAATGCCATAAGGTCGTAAGCGAAAAAAAAAAAAAAACATAAAAAATTTCGTGTTTTTGGTGGCAAAATCTTTTTCGTGTCATATAACATCGTTTAGGCATATCCGCAAAAAAAAATAATTTTCTGGCGCTTACGACCTTATGGCATTAGTGGACGCGATATGATGATGGTAAATTTCAATATTGAAGATAAAACCACCGGTTACACAATTTACCTCGGATTTTATATTTCGGATTTTTTTCACCCCAGCGAATCGTAAAGTTGAAAAGAACTTTTTCTTTATTGTTAGGTATTACATAAAACTATCGTCATATTATATCTGAAAGAAAGTAATATTTGGATCTTCTGCGTTTGGTAAAATTTGATAACTAACTAGAAAAACTCCTCCGCCAGTGGAAAAAAAATAAAACAAAAATATATACATCGAAATTCTTGCATGGAACCTTTTTTAAACGACTTTTTAACCACGTGGTCATATTTTCACAGCTTAGTTAGTAAACTTTTGGTTCGAGTATATGAGAGTAGAATATAAACTTTCACAGTAGATGAAAGAGGAAAAAAAAAAAAAAAAAAGCCCTTAAATAATCCCATTATCATTTTTATCATAATGGAGTTACGTGGTATACCTACCCTTAAGAAACCCTGTGGTCGGTCTCTATTAACCATTATGCGGTAATAAATCCATACCTCTAGATATATAGATTTTAGTCAATCTTTACCCACGTTTTAATACATGTATACTACTTCCAATAGGTATAATATAAGAAAACACTTATTATTTTGTCTCTTTTTTTTTTTTTTTGTATGGGCAAAAATAAAAAAAATATCTAATCGCCTCGATTCGGATGATAGCGGTTTTTTTTTTTCTTTCTTTTTTTTTTTTTTTTTTTATTCCTTTCTCAAACCCTACTTGAACGGGATTTGCGGATTGTGGTGAAGGCTTACGTAACGTGATATAGCGAAACGAGAAACCAGAAACCAGAAGAGATTTCAGAATGTGGATGACCTTGACACGTGCTGAATTTATACCGCAATTTACTACGCGTAAGAAGATAATTTCGTTTGAGGGATACCGGTATAGGGTTTTTTTTTTTTTTTTTTCTTCTTCTTTTTTCTTCTTCTTTTTTTTATGACTCAAGGGGAGTCCCAACTCTCTACGAGTCACGTTTTTAGTATATAGCCGATAGACGTTTCCCTAGCTTGACTCCATTTTCTTAAGGGTTTTTCCAAGATTACCGCGTATAGCTGCGATTCAGAGGGAAATTGTAGATTAGATACATATTATATCCTGAATATACAAATACGTACATATATCTTGTAATACTTCTGTATTATATAATACAATAGTTCATTAGCTAATGAGAGTCTAATTTCACTAATTAGAATCACCTATAGAATCGAATGATTCTCATTTTCCTTGATAATATATTATACTTTAGTATATAATAACATAGTCAGTTTAATTTTCTATAACAAAAGTTGAAAGAATTTATTCGTATATATAATCGATGGACTAATTCCATAGGGGCGTAAGCGGCGAAAAAAAAATATTTTTTTTGCTGATATGCCCAAAAGATTCTCCATTGCATGAAAAAGATTTTGCCACTATAAAAACGGATTTTTTTTTTTTTTTTTTTTTTTTGCCGCTTACGCCCGTTTGGCATTAGGCCATCGATATATACGATTCGTTATTATAGGTAGTAAAGCGAAGATTGAGTAATTATTTGTTACACCTAAATCTACAAACTGAAACAGAAAAAAAAATTCTGACATTTAATCAAGTAAACTTTCCTGGCACGATGATGGGTGCCGCCTCTCTATGTCACTTGACAAATCGATTTTACGTCATGTGTGAAAGGGTGCCTTTTTAGATATAGTAGTACTATATAAGAGAACGGATTATCGGTGTCGTATTTCTATCGTATAGAAATATATTTCTCACCCCCGTATTTTTATGCGAAATAAAAACAGAAAAATTGTATAAAAAAAAAAAAAAAAAAAAAAAAAATCCCAAAGGCATATATACGATCAATTTTTATTCATCAGGTTAACACAGCGGGTCTTAAAAGATACAATTGCAATAACGGAAGTGAATGCAGCTCGCTTTCTGGTGTTTTCAACTGCAGTTTAGGACATTGTGCTAATATGAGTGAGCTTATGCTCTGCCATCATAAAGCAGACGGGATAATAGTCGACAGTGAAAAAGACAACATGAAACTGAACGGTTTCTTTAGCTGCCAACACTCGAGGTGTACAAAAATCAAGAGAGCATTTTCATGCGATAGATACTGTCCAAAAATAACAACCATTGGTGTTAACGTCTTCCTCATGCAAGATGACAACATATTCACAGCACGGTGCTCAAGTGCCAAAGCTTTCAATCGAGCTAACGGTCATTTGCCTGGAACAAAACTTAAGGAACCCATCAAATTTTGGGACGAAGATACTGGGGGAATTATAGCGAGTTGTTTGGCCGTCAGTAAAGACGGGGAAACAATTAGGTGAGAATTTTTTATTAATTAAGAACGACTTTCGAAGGATACAACTTATCAGCGGATTTAGATTATTCCGTTTATGTTAAAATCCAGTTTTTTTTTTTTTTTTTTTTTTTTTTTTTTCCGCAAATTATATTTCTGGCTTATTTTGCCGAGGCGAAGAAAGAAAAAAAAAAAAAAGTACTTTCAAAGAAAAAAGAAGGAAAAAGAAAGTATCGATAAATTTTTTATTAACATCAGCTGCGAATAGCGTCGTGAAATTTTATGCTCTGGCTACCCTGATTTCATCGTTATTTTTCGACTGTTTGCGAAGAACTGATCCTATTAAAATGTGAAAAAATAAAATACCAAGAATTCTGTCGCTTTGGTAAAATTGAAAAAATATCCGTCTAAATTCCAAAGTCTACAACGTAGGAAAAAAAGAAGAAGAAAAAAAAAAAAAAATGTTTACTTTCATGTTCAATTTTTGTTATCAGTACGGAGGACTGCGTGAACGGCACCCTAATCGAAGATAATAAAATCCCTAAACCCTACGTAAACTTTACAAAATTTCTCGATATATACGAAGCGAATTTGGCTCATCCCATTGACCCCACGGACTCTTACGTACCTTCACAAAGGTCATTGACCATATACAACAGTTCAAGACTTTATATAAATCTCGAAGGATGCGTAAACACGCTGAGAGGAGAGTGCCGCGATTTTTTATTAACCAATGGAAGAGATGGAGACAACAAAACAGCCCAGAGCAGATATCCTTGCTACTACAACAAGGTGAGTTGATAGAAATTATTGAATAATTTTTTTTTTCTTTTTTTTTTTTTTTTTTTTTACCAGTGAAAATACATCGACTTGGCAATTCGCCTTACGCTCCCTATTTCCTTCGTTTACTTCGTTGATCAACGTCATTCGGTAGGTTGTATTATGTTTCGCTTACTTTTCTCCTTTTTTTTTTTTTTTTTTTTCTTTTCTTCTTTTTTATCTGGGGAATCGGGAAACTAATCATCCCGCAAGACTAGCGATGGGGAATCGATCGTATTGATGTCCGGAGAGTAACCGAACGATAAATATACGTCAATTCTCATAGATATAGATTGACTTGAATAGCCAGTTAACTTTATCCTAAATAGATTTCACTCTTTAGGTTCTTTAATATTGTATAGATTATATACTTTTTATTTCCTATATATACTATGTACGTAAAAAATTTATATTTTTACTTACCAATCGCTCAAGTCATATGCAGTATATTATTGGTCAACGATTGAAAAATCACGGACATACCTGAAAAAGAGGTAAAGAAAAATAATTGTTTAATATAAATATGGGTTTCGAAAATTTAATATTTTAATCGTAAATTCTTGACCAGTGACCAGAAAAATGAAAAAAATAAAAAAAAAAAATAAAAAATTCCACTCAAGGTATTCTCACTTTCACCCTTATGTAAGGGTTGGTTCGATTTTCCGCCAAGTCGTCGCCGGTGACTCATAAATTCTCACGCGGTATTCTTTATTTTCCGTACCTATACCTACCCCTTGGCCGATTGGCACTTTACCGCGCGAGATATAACAAAAAAAGAGAAGCTGCTAGCGCAGAATTTCTCTATAACGAAATGAGATTTCACTTGATTCGTAGGTAGGTATCCATGCTAAATTTATTTTAATAACTAAAAAATGATTAACAAAAAACCTATTCGCAAAAAGTATAAATTTGAACACCCCTAGCTAGTACGTAGCGATTTTTTTTTTTTTTTTTTTTCTTCTTACTACGCGCTAGCCGATTCCCTCAGCTGCTCTCTGGTTTTTCAATTTACTGAAACTTTCACAATACCTTTGGCAAAAAAAAAAAAAAAAAAAAAAAAAAAAAAAAAATTCAATTCTGTACTTGCAGGCTATAAATAAATTCTGCTGAATTAGGATTAGAAATTGAATTCACTATTATATCTGATATTTCGAATTGATTTCGACACAAAAATTTAACTGAAAAATTGTAAAATTTGGAAATCAACTTACTGACGTGGAATTTAATAATGAATATGCAACATGTGATGATTGAAATTACAATATCGAACCTTTTACGGTCAGATATATATGAAGACGCGAACGCCATAATATCGTTATATCTATAATATAATAGTCATAGAAACGTCGATAAATTAATATGAGTGACACGTTGTACATTTTCGTAGCTATTTACGTTCTTATTATTTCTGTACATAACTTTGCCAAGCGAACGGGTATAATGGGGTAGATATATTCTGAACGATATAAAAGGGGAGACCGTGACATTGATATTTGGAATTGTTTTACGTTTTTATTTCACGCTTGTTATACCGAAATTCCGCGTAAAACCGGAATAAATAAACGCGAACTTTTCTTTGAAACAATTTCGGAAGAATCAGGGTATCTGTAATTTCATCCAATCGATGTTATACGAGTGTTTTAATCTCCCTTCAAGTTTTCTAATTAAGTTCTCCGTTCTGGGGTTCCCCAAAATGTTATGAAACGTTTACCTACAACCCGAAAGGATTAAGCACGAGAATTTCACCCAGTACTTCGACCAAATCGATTTTCATTAATTATGCAATTTAGGGGTTTGCCGACATGTGGTTTTGCGAATTTTTCTTTCACGATTCTGATCTGTCTATCTATATAAAATCACACGTGTCGCTTATATACTTGATTTCAGAACGACTCATTTTTCGTAGTGGCCAGATTCGACTTGGAAAAAACACGCACAGAACTTTTGATCGCGATTATTGTACCCACGATATTTTTCGTCATAAGTTTAACTACTCTGGTTATTATCACTCGATCAGTACGAGTAGGAGATGATGCTAAAATGAGGTGCAGATACTGTACAGAATCACAGGACAATGAAAATGAAGACGAAGGTCTGGTCGAAGGGACGCCAGGATCACCCGAGGGATTTGAAAACGAAAACGAAAACGAACTGAGAACCATGGCTCTTTAGCAGTATAAATCCAGTCTACAAGGTTTGGCGGTTTACGAAAGACTGCCACTAATGGACCCGGAGACTGAAGATTCTTTTTGATTTTTATAGTATACCTAACCAGTGGCGTAGCTAGGTGTTCGGCGCCCTGGAGCAGATATTTCAAAACGCCCCCCCCCCCCCCCCCCCCCCCCCCGCAATTTATCAGATCGTGCGCTTAGTTGGTTCAAAATATACAGAATAGGCATATGAGTCAGTCCACGTCAAGCGGGACGGATTTGGCCAAAAATTTACCTCGATGTTTCTGATTCTTTTGTAATTTTTTTGCCATATTCTCTGGACAAAATAAATGCATGAAACATTTTTTTTTTTCAACTCGAAGGGCTTAGAAATTACAAGGGGTCGAATTTTCGAAAAAACCACCAAAAATCGGAATCCCACTCTCCTTTGAACGTTAATATCTCCGGTTCCCTTTGTCGTACAGACATCACCGAAAACTCATTTCGAAGCTCTTGGATCTCATTTTCATGTTATGAATTTTAAATTAATCTAATAAACAATCTTCTATTTGTTAATAACAATTACATTTTTTAAACACGATTTTCGAGATGACTACCACCTTCGATTTTTCTGAAAAAAATAGAAGCGCATTCCTTGATTTATTTTCTACAAAATCTGTAAGTTTTAGAATGGAACTCCGATGAAAACTATATTTAAAAAGAGATTGACCCGTGTGGGACGTCTTGCGCGACTGTCTACGCGGGCGCGCCGAGACCGAGGCTCGTTTGCTTTACATACAAAGAATGAAGGGAAGCATATTATACGTTCAAATTCATCAAATCCATCAATTTGCGGAATTATTTATTCGATTTCATGCTGAATACTCGACTTAAAATCACAAAAATAAAAATATGGAGGTACATACTTGACTAAAGCCTCGAAAATTTATTATGGAAGATATAGGCGATTTTCCAAAAATTTGATATTTCCTCTCCACTTATTGACAAATTACGCGGCCCAAGAATGGAATTTTCAAATTTTCTTTACTCATTTTTTGACGGCCCGTATTCCGAACAATTCTGAACCTAGAGAAGTCGAATCGGACCAACGGTGTGCCTGAATTCGTGCAGCAGGAATTTTGAGATGAGACGATTATAATGATGTGAAATGAACTTTGGTGAAGAAATAAATTGATTTCGGACTGTGTTTAATTTTTCCGATCGCGACATACTGGTCCCCTCAAACTTGGCCGCTAACAAAGCCGTGACCATGCCGTGACCTTGCTTGCTCCCAATAAAGTTGTTTCAATATACATAGCGGATAATTTCAAGAAATTGTCCTCATAAGTGGAATGCATCCACGCGAAAAATCCAAATATTGTTGCGTGGAATTTTTGTTGAATATTGTTAAAAAAAAAAAAAAAAATGGTCAATCGCCGCGCCAGCGCCCCTCCGGGGCTTGCGCCTGGAGCGCAGCGCTCCCTTCGCTCCCCGTAGCTACGCCACTGTACCTAACTATAAAAATAAAAATATTGAAAACTAATCCGAGGTAAGAGTTTAGCTAATCGTTGTATTAAAATATAGTATATATAAAAAAAAAAAAAAATGTTCATTTATATCGGTATATAAATTCAACGTCCGGAGCTGCAGCCACGGTTTGTGATTTTATTCATCGAGGGACCCCCGGGGGTGGGACGTTGATTTTAATCATATTTTTTTAAATATATTCCGTGCTTTTCGTTGTATAGAAAAAAAAAAAAAAAAAAATAACAAAAATTTGTAAGGCTTACGTTAACGCATTCGATGTACTTATATATATATACAAGCATATTATAGCTACTTTGAGGCAGAAATTTTTTTATTTTTCGTATTAAACGGACTGATATTAAACTTCGATTATATAATTAAAGTTTGATTCACATTTACGTGGCTTTTGTGACAAAGAAGTCAAAAACTTTGTCGTACTTATATTTAGTCAAGGGAATAGATTATGTTTACTTATACTTATACACACACACCGTGTGGCTACCCATTCGATAGATATTATAATTGTATAGGTACGACATAGAATTATATGGTAGGTATATTAAAGTTAAGAGATATCGATTGACACGACTCGGCATCTGCTACGCAAAAGCCACCCCAACGGGGCCAAGATACTATATAAAAATATGAAATAAATAAAAAAAAAAAAAAAAAAAATAATTCAAATAAGGAAAAACAATTTTTTTATTTATTTTTTTGTAAATTTATTTTTCAAAACTATTGCCTTCACTGTACTAACTATATAACAATTAGTATATTAAAAATGTTTAATAAATGTGTGAGTAATATAAATTTTTTTTTTAATTAATTTTTTTAATCGTTCATATATTAAAGTAAACCCGCGTCAACTCCCGCGTTGTTGTATAACTTTAATAATATACCTATATGTATGCGGAGCTTAAAAAAAATAGAAAATGGAAATAAAATTATTAAATTAAATGAAAGAAAAATGTCAAAATTACAAAAAAAAAAAAAAAAAATAATAATAATTTTTACGTCTGATAGTTTAACCGGAAATTTCAAATCAGTATAAGGAAAAGAAAGAAAAAAAATAATCCAACCGTTAATGCCTTTCGAACAATTGTTTATAACTAATAGCAAAAGTTTTCTTATATAATAGTTTGAAATTGTTGAATTCATAAAGTTTCAGTTACAGTATTGAATAATTCATGAAATTTTTATTTTTTTTTTTATATATATATATATAATTAGGATTTTATACGGTTTAATAAAGTTTTTTTTTTTTCTATAAACTATAACTGCCTTTAACTATATATATATATATATATATATATATAAAATATTATATATATATATACAGATAAATAACTCCGTTAAATGTGAATTATATTATTATATAGTATAGTATATACATATAATATGTAATATTATACTTTCCGAAAGAAATATAACTACTATATATAAGAAAGTATAATAATACAGAATACCTATACGTGTACATTCGGTGTGCAGTGAATTAAAATATACGCTGTTAAACGTACAAAGATATTTCGTAATGAAAATATCTTGCAATCACTAAGTGAATTGATGTCATTATAGCATAGAAAATTTTCTTTCAAATATATAAGATTATATAGCTGTTCTATATATATATATATATATATATATATGAATATGAATATAAATATAAATATAAATATATATATATATATATAAATATTGATTTTTCAGTTCCTATAGCATCGAGTCTCAAGTACAATATGCTATAGACGTTATTACAATATTGTGTATTATGTATCTGTGTAAAACAATTCTTCAAATAATTCGAAGAAAAAAGAAAAAAAAAAAAAAAAAAACCCCCATGAAAGTTTAACAATTAATCTACGACATGATCAACGGTGAATTGTTACTATAAAACAATTAACGCTTATTATATACTCTATACTATATGTGCCTTCATTTGTTCATGCTACTGTGTAACTATACTATATACCTATACTATACATACATACATACATACATAGATACATATGTGTTTAAAAAAGAAATTAAATATTTATCAACAAAAATTCTAATCATATAACTATTAATTATAAATATATAAAAATATATATGTATACTGTAATGTGTTTTATATATATTGTAAAATGTACTGTAACTCGTAATTATATATATCTATATACAATATATACGTATATAAAATATAATATACAGAATGAAAAAAAAATTCACAACACGGTATTGGACCATTAAACAAATAAATCCATTAATCGAAGTAGGTACGTGTGTGCTGCGAGTTTATTCATTCTTGGATAATCAAGGTTGGCTCTTAATTAGTACTGGGACCTTGGGGGTATGGGTTTGTGAATGAGGGAGTTAATTAACTAGAATAACACGGTTGAATTCGATATATATTTAAATTGAATTTTGTTGAACATTGCGAACTTCTTGGATATAGAAATCTGATTATTCGAAATGATTTGTGGGTGTTAATCGAAACGAGATAAAATAAAATAAAATAAAATAAAATAATAATTCTATATACGTAGCGTGATTTTTACGTTAAAGATGTTTTCCTTTTTTTTTTTTTTTTTTTTTTTACTTCGTATGTACATGTCTTTGCAGAAACTGGCACCGGTATATTATAGAAACCAAATGTTGGATCTGATTTATGAAAAATGTTTACGAAACGTCGACGTATACGCGTGACGAATGATATTACACCTGCTTATCTTCGATAAGGTGGAATATCATTTTACACGCTTTGCACGACCTTGCGTATAAGTGCGCGAGATATCAAACTCCATCATTAGTATATTTCCCTAAACTTATTACCACGCTCTCGGTTTCCTGTGCGCGTTAGGTAAATCTTATCGCTAATTAACCACCTAAACCAACGTTTTGAAATCTGATCAGTTCCTCTCGTTACCCTAGAATAGTTTATAATACTCCTTAAAATGACACTTGTTAGCAATTCTGTTGAAAGAAATTTGCTCACTTTTTGAAAACTTTTACTTAAGTTAGTTATTTCAAGGCGAATATAATATGCTTTAGTAGTCGGAAAGCTTTCAATACCTATAGTAAAATTTGAATAAATATAGTATAACTAAGGTCGAAGTTTACGCTTATACATATTATATGTATAAGTAACAACGGTGTTATCGTTTCGTTTGCATTTTCTAAACTCTATAGTCAACGGTTATATTTGCAAGGGAGATTTGACAAGGCAATAATAATAAAACAGCTCTAATGGTTCAATAAGCTTTACCGATAAATCGGGTATAAATTGATTTCAGACTCATTCAAGCTTGAGGAATAATTACCTGTCTACAAAACACCCGTTTATCGGTGTTTCTTCTTTTCATTTTCTTACTAGGTACCTAATTCAATGAGTTTTGTGATTCGATTCCATTGACTTTGATAAGAAAACAAAAATCTCATCGTTTTGTTTGATTTATATCAGACGATGGTTTAGACCTTAGAACCCTGTGGAATATAATTATTCAGTTGCGATATATACGAAACTGAAAGGAGTTTTATCAGATGATAAAAATCTGACTGTTCTTAGAAAAACCCCTACTGAACACGCGAGACTGTGAGTTCTACCAGGTATTACGGTGAGTTTGATAAAAAAAAATTAATACAGTCTTAGGGTGTATACTGATTATTAAATGAACAAATCGTTTCTAATTTTACATAAAAGTTCAGGAAATTAGAAATCTCGTTATACTCAAACGAAATATAAAAGTTTCTCCTAAACTGTTGAGGCTTTTTTCTTCTTCTTCAAAAATCTAATCATTTACGAATATATATATATATATACAGGATTGAACGAATTTTAGAAATAACGGTAAACGATTTTCTATAAATAGAAAAAAAAATAAAAAATATACCAGTCAAATCTTGTTTAGATATCTGTCGTGAACTTAAGTGGTGTAGGTTACCTCCGGGTGTTTTAAAAAAAATCTTTTTACCCCGACATCGACCGTTAAGCCTACTTCACTTCCAATAGGGTTTACGACAAATAGATTTGGGGAAAAAAATAAAAAGAAAAAGTAAAAAAAAAATAATTGACCTTTGAATTTATTTCTTCTGCAATTTTTTTCTCCTTTCTTCATTCTATTTTTATCTTTTTTATCCTTAGGGACGATGGAAAGACACAAGCCTTCCAATAAATCGAGAATCAGTTTTTTGCTTGTACAGATATATTATATTCATACCCCTGTATACCATAATTTTCGAAAATAAAAGTAGAAACTTTTAAAACTGTTTTTGGTAAAGGTAAACGAACGTGGGTCATTTTTTTTTGGCTGCTATACACTCACGAGCACGAAACACACAACCCTTTACCTTTTGGACTGTACGGTGTACATACATAAGTATTGATTGCAAGGCGCAACAGACGCGGAAGCCCAGAAGGTCAACCTAAGGTCAATTGACTGCAGTTTTACCTGTACTTAAATAAATTAGGGGTATGCTAATTGCCTCGTTCGTTAAAACGCGAGAAATTTTTCATTACACCGCTGTTATTGTATTTCTAAAATATTCTCGGCCAAAAATAATCGGCTACGCATTTATTATTATGTCAATAATTAGATTGTGCACTTTACTTTTCGGTCATTAAACTCATTTCTAATTAAAATACCAGTCCAAACGCATCTAGAAGATATTTCGTATAGTTTCTTTTTTCTTTTTTTTTATCAGATATAGCAAACTTCGAACTTTCTGTTAAATATCGTTTCAACAATATATTTCATCTCTTCATAATTAATTTCCGATACTTACCGAAATGAAAACGATGGATTTTATCAAACTTTTAATAAACTAATTAATTTATAGAAGCGTATGATTCGATCAACAGGAGATCACCGCGGCTATATAAGCAACGATAGATAAATTCTCAGTTACCCTGTGAAACTTTTAACGATTTTTCCCCGTGGGTATTTCATCCCTTATGGGCAAACTCAGTCAGTCGCGTGTTATCCCTTCATTTCAATCGTTGGGGTAAATCTATACTTACTTGGATTATGTTGTAGTAGATTCATTTTTCATACAATTATACACTGATAAGTTTTTAATTGTAATTAAATTAATATATGTACCTTGAATTGTTCCTGACGTTTATAGGCATGAAGCATTAACATCTTTCGTTCTTCATCCGACATCACTGGTTCACGTCCTGGTTTTCCTGAACCTCGTTTATGGAGCTTGACAATCACTTTGGTCTTTTCATTCTGGCCTAGGTAATCCTTCAACTTTTTTCCTCGCAAAATTTCTTTGCCTGAAAACCAGAGCTGGGCCATGCTGGCATCCATCACCTGAAAAAGAAGGTTTTTGTACAAAATTTTATAGCATATAAGATATTGAATTCTGGTTTATTGTGATTATCTACCTCAAGAGAGGCTTGAGTGCCGCTCAAATCTTCGGTATTCTCAAATTCCTGACGAATAACATCGTGCGGTGGTAGTCCCATAGGATAAACAATTGTAACAGCACCGCGCAGATTGTCTAAGGCTGTCTGGACCGTTTTTTGAGTAACAAGTTTTTCTTGCTGTACCAATTTCTGTGGATCAGAAAATAAAACGGTCATAAAAATTTATTCACACGACGTTTTCGAATTTAAAAAATAAATCGCTAACAAACCTTTGAAGTAAACGTGCGCGCTTCCTCGATTGTCTTTTTCAAAACCTCCTGCATTCTCTCATTGGGTTGTCTTCCGTTCCTACGACCTGCGAAAAAAAAATATTAAGATAATTATCATCGACGATAAGAAATACCAAAAAACTTTTCTGAACATTGATAAAATATCCTTGTGCTACTTACCAACCACGTCCTTGTTAAATGTCCAGCCACCCATAGGGGTGCATTTCGCTCCCCATTCATCTCGCAGTTTCAATTCCTCGACTTGATCGTCTGTCAGCCCCATCATATCATGGGGTAGCATTGTACCGTGCTTTATCAGTTCTTCGATTTCTGTTTTGTAATTTCATTCGAGATAATTTAACGTCAGTATAATAACGGTTTTTGAATACTCTGTCCGATTTAGTGTAGAGTTTATATAGATAAATCATTCTTACCGTAACATATTCTTGAGATTTTCAAACGACCGTTGTAGATGATGGTGATATCGTTTATCACGTCATCGACATTTGCCTCGACGCTGGTGTCAAACAAAAATTGAGTTTCATCTCCTTTTTTCACGTGTAGACGTACCATTCTGCACTTTAGGTATGGATGGAGAAGTCTATTGTGTTTGAGTACTCGACTTCGGTTTATACGTATTTCGGGATATTTTTTTTATTCACCTATATGGATATGACAATCGTATGCAAGTTTCCTGTGGAACTAGAGGGAAAACAATCGAATGAACGCCGGTATCAGAGCGATACGGAAAACACTCATAATTCGTAAGTAACTATGACGACAGGCATATGGGTACATTGATTAAACAAGGCCGCCTCTGTATGCGAAGACTCTGCCCTGATACCAAATATTCGACAAAGTAGGGGTCAGAAATTCAGAGATCATGAATCATGATTTATTATGATTTGGAAATTTTTTTTTTATCGTTTCCGAACCTGAAGATGTAAGTTTTCTGAACGTAAATTTCTCAAAATTGATTCCCGGAATCGAGGATTCCTATAAGCCCTGGTAGATATATTGAGATTAACATATTGTATAATTAGTTATATAAGGGAGAACATAATTGTTACACAAATCTAGTTTATATTATGATAACATGTATGATAGGAGGAAAATAAAGAGACTATTAATAGCGATTTATATGTACTATTAATACATTTACTTACATGAAACAATTTATGAAATATGTACATGGGTTAGACAATAAGAAATATTGTTATGCAATATTATCGATGTAACAGTAATAAATTTCCAAACATATCAATAATCAATTGCTTCGTTATTTTACACTATCCCATACTTGCGAATCCTTATTTTACACAGGTGCAATGAGTGATTAGAATTGATGCATGTTCAGCACACGCAAATCTACGACCAGCTTCTCGGGTCAAATGTTCTCCTGATACCAGGAGCATTTTTTGACTTAGTAAAAATAATAAATAATTCTCCGACGAAAAATACTCCTGGTATCAGGAGAACATCTGACCCGAGGAGGTGTGCCTAAATTTTTGGAAGGGGGAAAGAGTAGTGTATTGATATAGGCATGCATACGTTGCTTCACGCACGTCGCTATATAGTTTAGGTGTACTAGCTCTTTTGACATTTTTGAAAATTTAACTCGTAAAATACTCCTAGTATCAGGAGAACATCTGACCCGAGGAGGTGTGCTTAAATTTTTGGATGGGGAAAAGAGTAGTGTATTGATATAGGCATGCATAAAATTCGAGGTCTTAACTGCCAGAATTTCGGAGTCGTTTTTCTGGCAGTTGAGACCTTATTTTTAAGAGTTAAAATTCAAGGTCTCAACTGCCAGAAAAACGACTCCGAAATCTGGCAGTTGAGACCTCGAATTTTAACTCTTAAAAATAAGGTCTCAACTGCCAGAAAAACGACTTCGAAATTCTGGCAGTTGGGACTTCGAATTTTAGAAATTTTAACTCAAAAATTTCACCTGGTATCAGGAGAACATCTGACCCGAGGAGGTGTTCTGAAATTTTTGGAGGGGGAAAGGAGTGTAGTGTATGGATATAGGCATGCATACGTTGCTTCATGCACGTCTTCATTTAATTAGATTTTTAGCGATTTTCGAAATTTTAACTCAAAAATTCCTCCTGGTATCAGGAGAACATCTGGCCCGAGGAGGTGTGCTTAAATTTCTGAAGGGGGAAAAGAGTAGTGTATACATGTATACGTGTTTTCATGCACATCGCTATATTATATTAATCAGAAAAATGAGTAAGTAAAGAATAAAGAGGTGAAGGAAGAAAAAATTGGAAAATAATGAAGCAATTAATTATTGGTACCTATGCCTGTAAATTTATTGATGCAAAATCGATACAATATTACTCAGTGGCAAAGTTAAGTACAATTTGTAATAGCTTATTAAAAATAAATATGTACTTATTGCGATACCAGTATTACAATAATATGCATAATACTAGCTAATACAACAAATTTTTATTTTTCCGATCGAGTTGAATATGGTACTATACACCCGTTCGTCTTGATTGCCATAATTGGAACAGAATCCGGTACGGGCGTAGGCGTTTGGGCTACGATTAAAGTTTATCCAACTGTAACAGAAGGACGAATGTTATCATATTATAACTATCAATTAGTATATTACTAACAAATTAGACAAGAATCTATTTTTTCAATGAGTACGTTGTCAAATATACGATCACTTTTCTGTGATCGAAATATTTCTATATTAAGATGTTCCATGCGTACTATATGACGCCACGAGGGCCACTGACCCTACGATAGGTGCTCTTAGCCTAGGTCAGTGCTCAGCCAACGGGGTCCGAAATGGTATCGCCATCTCGCGGTCGAATTGCCGAACTAATTTTGCCGCAAATTTACGTGCGCCTACTCATCCGTAACCCGCATTGCATGACTGGCATGTGGCATGCATTCAGTAAGGCGCACCGGCGATACCATTTATCAGAGCGCCTAATGGTATGTAACTTTATCTGCAATACTGACGTGCAAGTAGCATCCAGACAAGGCGCACTAATGTTTGCGGTGAAAGTAATTCGTCAATTTGTCCGCTAGATGGCGATACCATTTCACACCCTGTGTGCCATAATCTCGTGATTTCTAACTTATCCAAAAGGCGGCGAAATTACAAACTGATTTTGCCCCAATAAACGAGCGGCAATCAATATGAACTGAGAGCGTCAGTGAATTTATTATTTACTGCTGAAATATGATTTATAGTCATTCACAGGGATATTGTATAATTTTCAATACATCATTATAGTATACCTGAAGATGATAAGCACTTCAGAAATTTGTTTTATTACTTTTTGAAGAAAAATAGGGAATAGGTAAATAGTCATCTCAATTCTCTTCTTCTTGACTCAGTAATCGAAAATATATATTTAGCTAGGTTCAAAACTGCGATATAACGTACAAATTCGATGTTGAAGTTTAGCAACTGCTATGCAGTCACATTCATATATATGTATACTATACTACAGCAAGTTATTACAATAGAGCACTGCAAGATTGCACCGTTTAGGTACGCTAAAATATTCACACGCGCAAACACATGCTCGTGAATTGTCTCGACGAGCAATAGAATTCATTACACTATCTCTCTTCCTCCCTGCAGCAGCGCGCATGATGTAACACACATATAGGTATATGTTCATCCACCTCTTCTTTGCTATGTAGGTACGCTTTTGAAGCCAATAAATTTCTGATAAGGATTCTCTCAGGCTATATTCTATACGTCACGCTTCAATGCACCAAATATTTTCATGTGCAATAAATCAACGATTAATATATGCCTCTGAACAATAAAATAATAAATAACTAACATGTATAGAAGATGTAGATTTATCCTTAACACGTTTATAGAAGCAACAATGATTACCTCAATAACTGAATGAGAGTTCATAAGTTACCACTTCATCAATTTTGGGCTGGAGAAGCTTTCACCCTTGAATTCGAATGAATACCTTGGCACGCAGCCAGACAGCAAGTAACTTATTATATCTGGCATTAAATTATTATAGAGCTTGGTCGACAATGGGCATAGCAGAGTGCGCCGGAAGCGATTAAAGCGAATGACAGAACCGAGGGCAGACAGCCACCTGCTTTATTCGCTTTGCCGTGCCTAATGGGACTCGTTTTGCCATTTTAGGTACAAAGGTCACGCGGTTTCAAGACTCCGAATACTGCACAATTTTATCATAGTTAAACAGTGTATTGTGTATTTTATAATGATCAGATTTTCAAAAGCTGTATATCAAACTTGTCGAGTATATTTTCATCGTTCAAAAACATCAACGATTCATTAATAATTGCACGATGAAAATCTTTGCAGACACATTTTTTGCCCGTTTTCATACACAAAGGCAAAAAATTATAATATAAATAAAATTTAATCGCACTGCAGATTTCATAATAATTTTATATATATATATATGTGAAAATTTGTATATCCGTCGAGTTTTGGGGTGAAAATTTCAGCCCCATATAGCGTACCTACGAAAGTTGTCCGACAGGTAGCGATATACGTATCGGATCGGATTCTATAAGGTTCATGAGATAAAAAGCTCAAATCGTTTTCTACACTTGAAGATATTTGAGATTTGTTTTCGCACGTTAAATAAATCGAGAACCGTATAATTAGTTTGAACTAAATGACATATGAGACGAATTTTTTACGAATAAGAAATATGAATTTACTTGAGAATTATTATGTATAGAAAATTTAATATAAATCTGCAGACTACTGCAGCGAGTAAAATTGCAGGAACGATCAATTATATTACGGCAGCATGTTTTTGTCCGTTGGATATGTATTTATATTGGAATATAATTACCCATAGTCTGAACGACGAAATCTAGATGAAAAATGAAAAATGAAAATAAAAAAAAAAAAAATGAAATGATTGATTTAAAATTCTAACAATATGAAAAAGTAATTTGTGGTTTATTGAACGGGATTGATTTCTCGAGTTTGTATTAGGGACTCGCGATATGAGTGACCGTGATTGCGGGGACTTCGGGGCATATTCGAAATTCTAAGAAGCCCAAGCTGTGCTCGAGAAATTGTAATGATGCCAATTTAAATTCAATAATTTTGGTATTTTGCTCGGAAGAGGGAGTTGCGCAGCTGTTCTGCAAATTAGCATATTAAACTTATCACCAACAGCTCGACAAAGACGTGCCAAGACGGCTCAACTAATTTCCCGAGGATAGAATAAAGTTATGCATTAACGACGTCTCTCCTCCGCGTATCCCGGCGCACCAAACCCGATAACTATACGAAGAGATGGGAAGACTCCATCAACGAAGCTGATATATGGATGCACTGATGCACCTTTGATTTTACAACAATTATACAAGTCAGCTTGCGCAAAACCAGGAAGATTTATATCGTCATTCATTAAATTATTCAGAATAAGAATATAAGTTTAATATTTATTTATTATATATTATCATCATCATTCAAAGAGAGCTAGTAATGATAACTTAAAATGCGTTCAATTAAATTTAGTTTATTTATTAATTGACTAATAATCAATAACTTTGTTAGTTTAGAGCCGGTAACACGAAACAAAAAATATTTGCGAATGAATAATTATAGTTGTTAATTGGGGTACTAATTACAGAGCCGTAGATCAGTTTGTATTTGGTTATTTGTTAAGTTATTAGTTTGCTAGATTCACAGACCTGCAGTACCTATAACAGCAGCAGCAAGGCGTGCGATAGATCGAGTGCATTTTGTGTAATTAGTTAATTTGTGAATTTGTGAATTTTCCTGTTCGCCGGTTGGAATTAGTTATTTTCGTTATATATTTCACTTTTTTTTTTTTTTTGTTTCTATACGCTAGTGCAATTATTTATTTAACCCGATATTGGGTAACGTTTGCACACTTTACCCTCCTCCCTTATTCCCGTTCCTCAACCCCCTTATTCTACCCTCCTGGATAATATATCCACGGGTGTTCCGGTTCGCATTTTCGGTAAAAATTGTTAGCAATGAGAAATTTGTATTCAATTTTGGTAGAACTGTTTTGTTTTATTCAGTTTTCCTGCATATATTACATCTCAAGACGTGCCTAGCTTCTAAAACGATCTTTATATTATCAGGCTGGTTTTATTGCACACTTTATCCAACCTGAAAAGAAACGACGTAGCGAGCGATATTGCCCGATGCATTCACGCCGAGTTTTTCGTCAGTTTTAGGGATCATTGTCATCCAAATGTTTGTAAAAAAAAAAAAAAAAATTCTCATACCCATGCATATCTTTTATTTTTCTTCTTCTTCTTCTCTCTCTCTCTCTCTCTCTCTCTCTCTCTTCTCATTCCATAATATATATATATAAATCAAGCGAATATATTGGATTAAAAGTTTACGTAAAGTTAAGGGTAGTTTCATCCCTTAAAATCGTATAAATATTTCGAACCTGACACACCGGTCCGAAGACAGTGGCAGCAGTATTTGAAAATTCCAAAACTCCGAAACTCCAATCTTCTTAAGCGCTCGGATTACTCCAGTCTTTCCCCTGCACGTCGAGCTTTTTCTCTCTCCATCGCTCTCTTTATCTCTATCTCTTTACGACGCGTCGAGCTGTTCCATGTCCCATTTATACCATGTTCTACGTACCAGGTTTCCCTATCGCCAAGCCTCGCGTACGTCTTGCAACTCTAGATCCACCCCGGCATCCACTGAACGCGGAAGTAACCAAAAGTTTCGTTAATTTCCCGTCATACCACGCGGTGTAATACCGCAGCATATATGATGGTATACCGCGCAAGAAATGCAATGCGGAAAAGATCCTAGTGGCCATGTTTAATTCATCATATAATTATCTTCCCTTCATAATATTAGGGACACTTTGCGCTTCGCATATGCGGGTTTCCGCGATTCCTTTCCCATGAGAGATTTCAGTTTTTGGCCAACCACCATTAACAAATCTAGAGTCATACTGCACCCCGATATCAAATGGTTCAGGAGTTATTCGATTTGCAAAATTTGAAGAAAAAAAAAAAAATTAGTTTTTCAGTGCATCGGATCTTCGGATTTTGGGATGCAGCATATCTTTCCAACCAGTAGGTACTTCCGAATGAGGAAAACCCTGGATAAGCGAGAATCATACCCCATGTATATAATTGTGAATGAATTTTTGTTTAATAAAAATAAGGAGATAAGATTAATCCTTGTTTTATACAATTTTAAGTGATTTTCACCCTCTTTATATACCAGTTTGGGGCTCGTTCTTCGAATGGAACGAACCCGGTGCGATACTGGGTACTGTTTAGTTGTGGTGGTGACGGTAATGGTGGTGGTAGCTTGGTAGTGGAAGGTGCGAGGTATGGAACGGTGTCCGCAACACGTCTACGCTCTTAGGCCGCGAGGCTGCCTCAGGCATCAAAGTTTACTTACAACTCCATTGCTAACTTCTCAATATTCATTCCAATTACACGCTCCACCACAACCATGCCGACTCCCGCACAACCACCACCGCATATATATACCATCATCACCTGATGCAAACGCGCAATAATTTTAAAATAGCCTATAATTAATCATATTGTATATATAATACGGAATTAATTACCTGATAATTAGAACAGAGTTTAAATCAAGCCTATGCAGCATATTACATATAATATATAAAAAAGAAATGAAAAAACGTATAGTAAAGGGAAGAAAATCACTTTTCAAAATTATTTCATCATTTTCAACTTCATTTTATATGAAAAAATGTCATTTAGATGGTAATACCGTATTGTTAGAACTATCAGAATTTGAGTTGGTTCTCATTGCTATAAAGCGGAAGCGCAGTTTCTCGCGAAAACAAAAAAAGAATAAGAAACAAAAAAAATAAATAAAAATAAAAATAAGTTTCAACCCCCTCCACCCCGTGAACAACAAAGAGGGACTTCCGGTATGAAATAGTAAACCTCTTAGCTATAGAGCGAAAAATTTTTCTTTGGCTCTGATCCTTGAGGTGGATAAAAGGAGCTGAGTGGTTGGGCACGAAGAGCAAGTTAAGGTATATAGACAACGAGCAACGAGCAACGAGTATTTCTTTTATTTCTAGTTTGAAGAAAAAAAAAAAGAAGTAAAAAAAAAAGAAGAAAAAAAAAAAAAAGAAAAATGGTGAAGAATAAGATCATACTTCTTTGTTTTTTGAAGAGCGAGAAAGATGAAGAAGAAGAAATGCGAAATTTTTCTATGGTTGTAATTTAGAAAAAAAATTTTTTGTTTTTTTTTTTTTTTTTTGTTCACGTCTTTCCAATGTAATTTAATATACAAATTATCATTATACTATATACATAACGAATAAATGGCAGATGCCGGGTAATGGACATAAGCGATGTATAATAAGTCACTCGGTTTGGGATCGGTGCCGGTGGTAGTCCGGGGTTGGCATAACGCCAGTTCTATTCGCGCTTCAGTTGTTCGGCTCTATAATTCTATACCATACACGTCACACGCATGACTCTTAACTAAATTATGGACAAAGTAGACCGATTTCTCGTGTACAAAATGGTAGAAATCTGGAGTTTGAAGAGGGTCTAAATTTCCCCAGTTTTTGAATATATAAAAATCAAAACATTACATGATCCCTTATTCCCTTATTCCCTTATTCCCTTATTCCCTCATTAATATTATTATTGTTTTGTAATTTATTAAGGGGGTTTCCCAGTCTGGAGCTCCAGAAAGCGTGTGTGTTTTTTGAAGCTTTGTGCCGTTAAGGGTTGTAGAAGGAGAATAAATGAAAAAATATGTTTTGAAAGTGCTCAACTTAAGCTTCAATTTGAAAAAAAAAAGTTGACAATATCATCAAAATTACGACCTCTATGGCCGTTGAAGTCATGGTCTGCAAAAAGCAGCGTCGAACACGGTAAACAACATTGTAACCGAACGGAGCATCTGAAACCCAAAAACAAGGAGTCATTTGATTGGTCAAGGCACCATCTAAGCTTCTATGGAACGGATTTGTCGTCCGTCTTTTGGTTTATTAATAACTTGCAAAAACAGTTGTCAAAATCGAGGAAATCTAAGTTTTTTGATTAAAAAATTCGCAACTCACCCAAATTTAGGTTTATCAGAAATCGGTTCCATAGAAGCTTAGATGGTACTTTGACCATCAAAATGACTCCTTGTTCTTAGGTTTCAGATACTTCGTTCGGTTACAATCTTGTTTACCGTTTTCGGCGCTGCTTTTTGCAGACCACGACTTCAACGGCCATAGAGGTCGTAATTTTGATGATATTGTCAACTTTTTTTTTCAAATTGAAACTTAAGTTTCGCTCTTTCAAAACATATTCCTTCATTTTTTTTTCCTTCTACAACTCTCAACGGCACAACGCTTTGAAAAACATGCACGCCTTCTGGAGCTCCAGACTGGGAAACCCCCTTAATTGAAATTAATATATGTGCCCTTATAATTCAAATCCGCATTACAATAATTCTTGATGATAAAATATTACCTTTCCTATATATATATCTATATCTGAATATGTAAGATCGATTTGCTTCTATATTACGTATATAGAGGTAGAAAAATCTTTGCTGTAGAAGAGATAGATGTCGAAAATAGGTAGTAGTGCGCAGATAAATACATATAGATAGTCGAAATATACTTTAGACAGCGAGTAGTATGTTAAACACCTGCCAAAATATATTCAAGACTGACTGCTGCAGTCTGCGAGCTTGAGAAATGTAAAGATAATGGAACTGGAATGGGTAAAGGGTAAAGTAAAGGGTGGAAGGGGAAAGTAGAAGAGGTATAGGAAATGGGTTAAGAAATACTGAATTTACCGTGACCGAAATCTTAACGCTCAAAGTACCCCCAAGCAGTTTGAATACCTACTCGACGACCCGCAAAACTTGGATAATTACTGTTTCCAGTATGCGACATACGTTCACGCACTAGCTGCAGATTTAATACTTAAAGTTATATACGTACAAGTGCAGAACTCAGATGCTGCGCAATATATAGCTATATATATGGTATACAAACCTATATCTTGAGGGTTTGCTATATAATTGCATGATAATTATAGGGGTTGCATAGAAAATACACAAACATAATATTATAATGAAACGCGATGAATAGCAAATATTGACAATATATCGTATTGGATTTAGGAATTGAATACTAGTTTTGATGCTAAACACCGAGTAGATATTTGGCCTAGATCAAAATGAATTTCAGATCCAAAAGCAACGTCCTTTTTTTATATATATATATATATATATATATATATATATATATATATATATATTTTTTTTTTGTTTTTTCGTTTTTTCTTCGTGCCATGGCGAGAAATTTGATTTTATTTGAACACGAGACAGGGGCGTATTTGAGAGGAGGGTTGGTCACCCCAGCAATTCAACTACTCTCAGCCCGGTGATAAACACCTATATGAAACCTAACGACACGTTAGGTAGGTAGGTACGCTGGACGACCACCCGCCTCTACCTTTTGGTTCTCTGTAATTAACGACTGACGCTGTAATTTTACTTAATCACCGAACACGATCGGTTTTCCCTATTTCATACAAGAGATAAGAAAGAATCGTAGCGCAACTAGACCCGGGTCTAGTAACGGCGTAGGGTACATACTTATTTGTGAAACAGAGATATTCGCCTTTATAATAAATGTACTAAATGGACTGAAATTTTGCAGACGAAAATAATCATAGAATAATTGGTATAATCTAATTGTCGAATACTAATATTGTTGAGAATTAAATACTTAGATGAGCCAGGTAAAGGATTATAGGGATGATTTTACCGAATACATTGCAAAGAGTTGAAATGAAAAGACGACATAGTTAGGGGTAATTTGTGCGCAGAATAAAATAAATTTGAAAAATAAGATAAATATAAGAAGAAGACGAAGAAGAAGAAGAAAAAAGTGGGTGTTATAGCCCTCTATGGCAAACACACCGATGCAACCAAAGACAAGGTTTGTTCATTAGCACTTTTAGAGGGTATTGAGCGCGCAGGTAAACGTCGTTTTCGTCCTTCTCAACCCCTAGCTCCTCTGGAGCGTCACTTTCAAGTCTGAAGCCTCGGCTATAAAGATAATAGAGTGGAGAAGAACGGCAAGTATCTAAGCATCTAGACTAAAGCCTCTATAATCTAGTATCTAAAATCTAGATTCAGCCCTTAAGATTATTAGAATCTAGAGTTATATCTGAGGAAGTCTGCGGGCTGGTGGGTCGACGGCCTTGACGTCAAATGGTGGTCGTGGTGGTGGTTGTCTTGTTGTTGTTCTTGTTCTTGTTGTTCTTGTTGTTCTTGTTAGTCGTTGTTATCTCTGGATGTTCCCTAGTAATTGTCTTCCCTTTTGGGCGGCGGCGGGTGGGAGAGACCGGGCGCGTGCTATGGGTCCTCGTTATCTTGCCAGGGAACAATTAAATAACTGCCTCTCAGAGTTTGTCGACATTTTCGAAATGATGAGTATATAAAAAAACACAGACACAGAGGGTCTGATAACAAACGGGTCACAAAATTATATGATAAACAAAAATTATAACATATCAAAAACCGGAAATTATTGTTTTTGGAAAAAATAAATAAATAAATAAATAAAATTGTAAAAATTATCATCAAAAAAATTTCATATTCTTTTCAGTTGGTTTTGTTTTTTTTTTTTTTTTTGTTCTTTTGTCGTCGTGGGGGAAAAAAAAAATAAAAAATACCTGTAGCCCGCAGGTTCAGAATCACTGAAGCAAATCGCCGCACTCTACGCAAATAACGAATTCTGATCGACAGTCGTAATTAACGATACCTGATTTAAGCATGTATATACTACCCTTTTTTTTTAATATATATAATTTTTAATATATAAAGGTATATAATATATATTTTTATAACATTATATACAATGAAAATATAGCTGTAATTTAAAGTTGAAAATAAAATGGTCCTTGAATAGTTGAAAACTGAAATATTGTTGGCCTCACGAGGTGAAGTATAGGTTCAAGTCTCCTTAACCCCTTATTTAAGCTCTTTTCGTCCCCCTCTCGGAAACTGAAAACATTTCGTATCGTCAACAAAAGAGGCGGCCAACGAAGTGAATCCTTCTTCTCAACTTAAGGGTCGTCGGCCCCTAAGGGAGTAAATGGTCTAGAGGGTGAGAGAGACTCATCGTGAAAGAAAAAGAACGATTTCATTTTCATTAGTTATAAAAAAAAAAAGAGGCAAAAAAAGAGAAAAAGAAAAAAAAATGGGGTGAGCGGAGAGAGAAGGAGAAAAAAAAAAAAAAAAAAAATTACTCAACTCTGCTTTGCGAAGATGGAAGAAATAATTTCGGTCTATAGGTTACAGTATTAGGTATACAAATACATATATATGATATACGTGTAATCCTGAGTATAAAAATTAATCAACTGATGCGTGTTATTATATATATACGGAATTGATTATATAATTTGTCTATCATATATATATAGTGATTTTGAAATCTAGTCTGTATACAGCGGCGTGTTGAAATGAAAAATATAAGGTATATAAAAGAATTGGCAAATGGTAATATGGGTACTTTCTCACCATCCCGATATCGATCTGAAGAAGAAAGTATAAGCGCCGGGGTTGCGGAGAGCTGGCGCATGAGCGCGCAAAACTCGCACGCGAAATCTTATGAAACTGGAATTATTTGAAAGTTTTGAAAGACGCCGGCAGGCTCGAGGTAGGTAGCTCTGCTCTACCCCTCTCTCCCTTATATATACTAAAGAGGTTGTGATGGAAATAAGAATTTTATTTCCGAATGTCAAACGCTTTGCGATAGGAATAAAAAAAAAAAAAAAAAAAAAAAAAAAATTGCCACACGACCTTATAGTTAGCGCAGCAACGATTTAATAAAAAAAAAAAAAAAAAAAAAAAAAATACACACATATATAAAAAAACCTGAACGTATAAATATACATATTTACAAAAAATCATAAATCTATTCTTTTTCTTCTTTTCACTGAGAAAAAAAAAAAAAAAAACAAACAAAAAAAAAAATCAAAAAAGTTTTATTCTCTTTTATTCTCGCCTCGAATTTTGGACTTTATGCTGCAGCTAACCATACGGTACACTTTCCTCGGTTTTGTTACTGTTGAAAAGCAATTTTAATTAGAGGACCGACCGACGTTATACGCGCGCTAAGAGAATCCGAGGAAGTGGTCATAGGTCGAGTGAAAATATCGAGAGAGGAAAGTTTCAAAGTGGTTTTCTTAGGCAGGGGGTAGTAGAGGGTAGGGTAGGTAGGTATAGGGGATTAAAGGCCTAATACAGTTTCAGTTGAGAAAAAGATTTTCGAATATGAAAGGTAAACGATTTAAGTGAATCTGGTGTACATATATATATATAAGCGTAATATGTACCTAGTAGGTATATATAAGTATAATACGCTTATATAACTTTTCGGTAGTTACATATATATATATATATATATACGTATATTATATGTATGGTATATATATATATTTATAGTTAATATATTATATACCTAAAATGAGGGAAGCGTATCACGTCTCACGAATAAATTGGCTCCTCTTACCAATTGAGAGACACTGTAGTAGTAGGTATACGCCGCTTGTAATACTTTACAAAGTAAGGAGACACAAATTGGAGATTAGTAAGGCGAAATTAATAGTATGCGGCGTGACAGGGGAATGCTACCTTCCACCTGGGTCTCGGGGGGTTCTAACCTAAGGCATAAGGCTAAAGTACGAAATATTTTCATAAAACGTTGACGCGGTAAATTATATAACTACAGTTACCCACCATACCATACCATACCATCCCCTAATCACGACGGTCGAAAATTTTCAGTAGGTAGGGAAACAGAGTTATACTATTATACCTACATGTACATTACACATACATTGCACACACTAAACTTCTTATACGAGTCTCTCATGGACCAAGCGAGTTGTCTGTAGTGAATAAGAGGCATAAAAAGGTAGAAAAAAAAAAAAAAAAAAAAAAAAAGAAAAGAAAAGAGAAGAGGGTTGAAAGAGGGATACCTACATCCATGCTACCCTCAGCCCTCTCGCGTGACCAAATGAGTGAGGACGGAGTTAACTCGTATACCTTTTCCTCGCGCTGCACGACACACAAGGCTCTCTCCTTTCTCCACCCTGCTAACCGTTTAGCACCCTTCGGATCCCCAAGGGATGAAGAATATAATGTTCATTCCGCATTGAATATATATATATGAGGAAAAAAGGAAAGAGATTTTTGAAAACCTGATAACGGTGTATATATATATATATATATATATATATATTTTTTTTTTTTTTTTAGGTAGGGGATGGATATATTGTTTTCTGTTTCGACTTTTTTTTTTTGTTCTACCTACTATATATATATATATATATATGGTGTATATATATCTGTGTGCAAACATATGCGGTGAAATTGCACCAAGGGATTCGTGCTTCGATCGGTACAGGGATTAAAAAATATTTTTCAACTTCACCTCGACCAACGAGTAATTAATCGACGATCCGCAATCATGGAATATATATATACCCATCGCTTTCTATCTGCCACCCCCCCACCCCCCCAAACCACCCTTACAACCTGGAGTAAATAGAAACTCAATCGGACTTTGGATGAATATGATATATACATATATATGTATATATATACACCTTTATATACGTAACTATAACTATTGTACATATGACACGCGTTTCTATGGGTGTAGAAGAGAGACAGATTTGTTTTACATCGTTGATCCATACGTATACGTATATATGTATTTATCGTATTCCTATATATCTATATATAGGTACATATGCAACTAAATAAATAAAATGAAAACTTAAATCAAGAGCTTATTGAACTGCTGTTGAACAGACAGGAATATATATATATATAGGTACCTATATATTCATACAATACTGAAACACATATAGATATTTATACAGTATATGTATACCTATATATATATGTATATATAGATATCTATGTGAAATTTGCTCGATGTACTGCGCGTCGATGAAAGGTAAAGGCAAATATTTGCCGGATACTGGCCAATCTCTGATATTTACATTGACGTCCCTTCGACTGTGAAAATATTACTCTTTACGTTATTTCCCTCTCTATGTGAACCCCTGCACCAGTAAAAATCATCTACACTATACCTATACGGACATATCGTCTATGAAATTTTGATACCTACTAGTATAGAAAATTCATATACGACTATATAGATACCGCGAACGACATATTTATTACCTCGGAAATGGAGAAATTATTTTCAATAAAATTGACAACCATCAGGATCGTGATAAACCTCTTCGCCCAATACATTATATATATATATGCGAATTTGATGGAGTCTGTTTTTTTTTTTGTTTTTTTTTTTGTTTTTTTTTTTTAAAGCTTCCTTCAACCCCCGGGACTCTTTTCTCTGATCTGTCGAGATCGAAGGACTTTCGATAATCTCGAATCTGCACGTATATAAAATTAAGACAGAAACAAAGCTGCTCGTTGTTTTCTTATTTTCGCAATCGACGGAATGGTAGATAATTTTTTTATTTTTTTTTTTGTTTTTTCTTCGATTCCATAGAAATACAATTTCGAAATTTTAAAACATACCAAAATAGCTGTAACCACCCAGTATATATCTGTAGATATATATATATATATATATATATATATATATATATATATATGTATATAGTTAAACAGTTAAACATTGGCGTTGGGCGAGGGAGAGACGCACAGCAAGAGAGGCCCGCGGGTGCCATCTGTTTGGTTTCAGTTCGGGCAATTGGGATTCGACGTTCGGGACCCAGAGGGATGCCCGCGCGTCGCGACGCCGGTAGGACACGTTCTACTGTACCGCAAGTCTATACGTGCGGCAACATTCGTGCAGTTTGCCCATCCGGTCGAACTTATAGTATATATATATATATATATATTTTTATATATACGTATATATGTAACCATGCGAATTCTTGTGTCTACCTATATACCGATCCATGCGCACACTTCCTGAAATGTATTTTTCTTTTTTGAAAAAAGATATAGTAGGTATATAAGAAAGAATAGGTACTAACTTTGAAAATATTTAGCGAAAGAAAAAAATTAAAGAAAAAAGAAAATAATTAAATGAAAAAGATGATATATAATGGGAAAAGTAGAGTAAACAATGACCTTCTTGGAGGACAAACACCTGCGGTATAAAGATGCGAATACGGTATAGAGAGGATCTCGGACGCTTTACGATCGGGAAGATACGTGATCCATTTCACACTTAATGTGACGGAGGAGATGTGCCGCGATATGTGACTGACGGGGCGCGGACTCACGATTCGAGAAATAAACGAGAAGAGAAATAGAGATAGAGAGAAAAGAGAAAAGAGAAAAGAGAAGAGGAGAGGAGAGGAGAGAATCTTACACCTTGACGCATATATATATATATATATATATATATACGTATAAGAGACTGACGTGCAAAGCGTCTCTATAAAAAGTTGGGGATCTTTTTCAAACTCGACCCAAACCTAAGCTAACTCGGAAAAGAAGGAAACCACCCGTCCTAGCACAGCTTTTCCATCGAGATTTTCTTTGCTTTTACAACTTTTCCGTCTATACTGTTTGTTATAGCATCTATACCTATATATATACCTGTGTGTACTTGACCGCCGCGACGGGACGCGCGTCTTATGTCAGTCAGGATACCGAATACGAAAATAGGATTTTCTCTTCTTCCGAAGGGGTAAAATGGGTCTTATATTATTATTATTATTATATACAGATATTTATGTATAGGTGAAGAATTTTTACAACCAAAACACAATAAACTCGATCTAAACTATACATACTCGCTTCGTATAGGTATAACAAAGATATTTCAAACTATATTTACGAATTCCACAGTTGTTATATATATATATATATATATATATATTTCGTTTCTATATATACTATATATATAAGGGATGCGGGGATAAAGAAACAACACTTGTTGCTGCGCAGGAAATTGACCCTGTACTGTTCTTTTCCCTGTGTATATGTATATCGGTGATTGAAGTTTCATTTCCGGTTCGTATATAACATATCATCGCACTGTATAGCTGGTTAAGAGCTTTTTTTTCATTTCTCTCTCTCTCTCTCTCTCTCTCTCTCTTCTCTCTTCCTTTTTATTTTTATTTTCATGACAAATGCAACGAGCTGTCTAGTTTTCTATTACCAGATTATTTTACAACTGTGAATCACCGATGGAGTTTGACACGTAGAGAAAAAAAAAAAAAAAAAAAAAAAAAAAAATCACGTTCTACATTTCGAAAAATTGTAACTTCGCGTTTTGTTTGATTGACCGTATATATACCTATACCTACGTACTACCTACCTACCCGTATATTTGATTTGTTCACCGAAACGCGAACAAATAATGACGGGGAGAGATATGTACCGAAAAACCGTATGCGCATGAAATAAAAAACAAAAAAAAAAAAAAATTACATTAAACAATGGAAAAATTCGATTTCCATCGAACGATATTACGTATACGTGACATACACATGTAGGTATATATATATATATATATATATATACTACACGATAAAACACGATATAAAGTATACCGATGGTTTAAACCGTGGTTATGCAATATTATTTATACTGCGCAACCGTATATAGTTGCATACATACGATATATCTGCGTCTTATACTATACGCGAAGTAATTAAGTAAGATAATTACAGTATAGCCACAACAGTACGCAGCCTGCAAGTAGGTGCCTTTATCTTATACATATATATATATATATGTATATATATAGAAAATATAGTACATACTCGCGTTTGTATAGAAACAAATAAACTTGAAAGTGGTTATAATATATCATATATATGTAGGTATGTACCTGCAAAATATTTTAATTGAAATTTTTATAATAATAATTAAAATGAAATAATTTATTTTTTTTTTTTCAGGAATTATAAGCTAATAGAAATAATTTTCTAATTATTATTCTGAAATTTTTTATTGTTTTATTATATTATTAATTAATCCGAAGCGATCTGGTGCGGGATATCAGCTCTAAAATTTACTTGCATTGTTTTGCCTGCGGAGTAAAGGCTATATAAACTGAATACAGTTAGCGTAGTATAGAATGGAGACAACGCGCAGGAAACGAGCAAAGCTACAGGCTTTGGTAAACACCGGGCTAATGACGGCAAACGACCAAAGGACCAAACGGCCGACTTTCCCCCGTTTACCACCCCGAAAAGCTACCAACAACCATGTACCAGCTTCCTGCGTAGCCTCGATCCTGGCTAATTATCACCTTTAACCGTCTCCAGAAGCTTAACCGCTTGTTAACTTCGCGTCGAGGTTTACCGCATGCGATTTTCCTAAATCTACGAGAATCCGATGAAAAACCGATGAAAACAAAAACAAAAAAAAAAGACAAATAAAGAAAACAGATTTTATAAAAAAAAATCTATGAAAATAAAAAAAAGGGTTTTTCAATTTTCCTTTTTTCACACGAACGCGTAAAGTTACACACATATAGGTACCCTCGTCTTTCCTATGTGCGCTTCGGGACCAATGGGTGATGAAGCATATTTTATTAGGAACAAATATTCATGTCACACTCCACGCGCCGGGTGGTGCGAAGTGTTTCAACGTAACCCCCCGTCCACACGCAAACATCGCACGTGCGTGCGCTAGTCTAGAATATTCTTCCTTCCACATCTGCACAGGGTACAGTGGCTATACCCGCTATGAACACATATAGGTGTCTGCATATATATATATATATATATATAATATATACAGGGTACATAGTACTATACGCTCATGTACATATATACAATATATACATACATACATATATAGCCCACGTAGAGTATAAAATGGTAGGTTATTTTCGAGATGAAAATTGTTTTCTTTTAAATTGAAAAAGGAATTGAAATAAATTTGGAAATTAAAAGAAAAATATTTCTATCGCATATATACAAAGATTCTACCGGACAAAATTGGCACCTCTAAAAATTTGTCGTATAGCTGGTACCTATATAACTTTGTTCGAAATTGAAAAAAAAAAAAAACGTTTTAAATTTCATTATATTCACATTACTTCAAACACCAAATCAACTATAGTTTCTCAGGGTGCCCATCCACATCCCCTGCATCCCCCCGATACATACACAGAAAAAAAAAAGGTCAACTTGAGCCAAGAAAATTATTCTTGATTAAAGATAATTTTGCGGTCCAAAAATGAAGAGACCGAAATTTTCTTGGATCAAATAAAAAATTTTCTCGTGCCAAGAAAATTTTCCAAAATTTTCTTGGTTCGAGAAAAATTTTTTGATTTGATCCGAGAAAATTTCGGTCTTCATTTTTAGACCGCAAAATTATCTTTAATCAAGTCAACCTTTCTTTCTGCAGTGATATAAGAAGGAATGAAATTTCATATAATTAAGAAATTCGATAAAAGAAAACTTATTCTTATATAATTATATTTATTATGACTTGTATTTAGGTACTTACCTTTTATTTAACTATTCATCATCGAATAGTAATGTCAGGTTGCGGATATAATTATAGATGTATGTATGATATTAAGATGTAGGGGGGTAGGGGGTAAGGGAATATCTATAATAATTTAGAATAAAGAAATATTCGATGGTCCATATTTTAGGTAGCCTGCAGTTACGCTGGGGTAATAATACCGCATAATTGCTAGGATCTCAAGTTCTCGAAAAGAAAGGAAATAAAATCAGCATAAAGCGAGCCACCAAATGGCGCCAGCAGACCTTAATGAAAGTACTAGTGCGGCAAGGAAAGCATAGCCCTTAAATTAATTCGCGATGAATTACGTCTGCGCCAGCTGTTCGAGCAGTTGTGTTTATTTATGAAGGAACTAAGATTCCCCTCGAAACTCTTCTCCTTATATTCCTATACCTACCTACCTAACTACGCGGTAAAGAAGTTGAAAAACAAGAATGAGAAAAAAAAAATAAAAAAAATTAATAATAATTATAAAAATTCAGAAAATTGAAAAAAAATTGGAAAATTACTCCTATTAGTACCATATTTTACTTTTTTTCTTCTAATTTTTCATTCTGAATAATAATTAATCCCATATGAAACTATATAAACCCTAGTACCCCATATATTATATATATTCATGAATATTTTATAGAAATTATATATATATATATAGGTACGTATAAGAAAGTATATGTATATATAAAGTAATAATGAATAGGGGTTGGAAAATTTGACCTCGAACCTTGATAAATGATGGATATAACTAAATATATTACGTCCCAGGGCTTATACGGCGGTGATGCTACATTTACCTTATAATACACCGAAAATCCAAGGTTCAAAGCCCTACATCGTCGGGTGCGTAAAATCGATTTTCAAATTGCCCCCCCCCCCCCCCCCCCCCCCGAAAATCTTCCCGTAGCCCCCGTACCAGAGTTAACCATAATTAGTTACTACATACGACAACCTACTTAACACCTTAACGGAGTCACTATAGTCTGTAGAAGTTTCTAAACCGCATAATATAATATATCCTTGTATATATATATATATATATATATATATATATATATATATATATATATATATATATATATATATATACATAACTAATATGGATTATAATTATTTAAATAATTAAAGGGTGATAATAATTAAGATAAGAAAACTGTATATATATATATAATATAATATGAAATAAAAATTAAAAAAAAAAAAAAAAAGAAAGAAAAAATATATATATAAATCAATACTGCGGATAATATCTTTTAACAAATATTAATTATTATTATTATTTTTTTCATTTTTCATTTTTCATTTTTCACTTCTCTTTTTTTTTTTTTTTTCTTTTTTTTTTTTTTTTTTTTATTATTACAACTATAAATATAGGTATAAGCCACTCACCGGATCCGATACATCGACAACAGCTGACAGCGAGAAACGCATATTGTATTTTATGATAAAACATATGTTATTTTATTTTATATTACTATTAATATTATTATTATTATTGTTATTGTTATTATTATTATTATTATTATTATTATTGTTGTTGTTATTATGTTCCTTGTTTTTTTTTTCATTGGTGTATATCGGATCTTTAACCGAATATAATTTATACATATTATGGGTATAATTGTTAATTAACAAACGAATCTTTACAGCTTTTTTTTTTTTTTTTTTTTTTTCTTCCCCCAGCCCCCCTTCCTTCTTTGGTTTTTTTTTATTTCTTTTTCTCCTTTCTTTTTTTTTTTTTTTTTATTCCTTTAAATATTCAACCGAAAATCGAGACGTGGAGAAGCGCGAATGTCGCCGTCGTAACCACGTAAGTTTCACGATTAATAGTCGAGGATGAACTGACGGTAAATGTCGGCCTTTTTTTCAGCTTTATAGCCGGGGTTGAAGTCGAAAAAATAGTCGGATGCGCGGCTTGACCATAAACCGTGTTGTCGATAGGGATTTGTTTGATGTCAGACTTTTCAAACTCGGCTGAACCGTAGGCATCTAATTCTTCATCCTCCTCGTAGAATCCGGGCCATGATGCTGTCTGCGTTCTTGTCGGACCAGGAATTTCTAAAAAGCCATTTTTTTTTTTTTTTTTCTATTTTTTTTTTTCTTTTCCTTTTTCTCTTCTATCCCATAAAGATCCGCGAAAGTATATAGTAATCCGCGGATTTAGATATTGAAAAACTATTTTGAAACTTACCGTAAAGACGTATGCTGCTCTCTACTTCACCCAATGAATTTTTAGCAACGCATCTGTACGATCCTACATCTTGATGATGAAAATTACGGACCGTCAAACTCATTCGTATTTCAAATGCCGACTTTGCTACCGTCTGCACGTCGTGACGAATACTCGAAATAATCATTGCCCCTGAAGGAGAACACACAAAATGAACTAGTAATACGTTTCTTTTTTTTTCTCTCCTTCTCCTATTCTTCTACTTCTTTTTTTCTTTCGAAATATAATTTTTATACAGAATAGGGAAAAAATTAGAGGGTTTTTTTTTTTTTTTTTTTTTTTTTTAATTACCGTTGTCCTTTATCCAGTAGTTTATCGACTTTGGTGATGCTTCTACGAAACATTCGAGAACCACATCAGTCCCAAGAGGTGCGCCAACCAGTTGATTCGGCACGTGTATTACTGGGGGAACTGAAGAATCGAAAAAACAAGAATAATGAAGAAGGGGTGGTTTTTTTTTTTTTTTTTTTTTTTGTTTGAAAATTTAGAAACAACATGTAAAAAAAAAAAAAAAAAAAAAAAAACAGAAGATGAAGAAAGAGAAGTGATGACTGAAAAAGGAACGATAATTGAGATTATTATATATCATTCAGAGAACGTTAACTTTTAGTTGTGCGAAAAGACAAAAGCACGAAAATAACTGTTCATGAAAAATATACGAAGATGAAAGAGTAAGAGATTGTATTTCTTTAGGTATATTTATTCGCTATAATGAGGACAAGTTTTGGTCATGAATAAAGTGAAACTAACAAGTTAAACTCAATGAAATTCAAAGTATAACTGCAGAGTTAAGTTAGCTGAGTCGGATATTAAATACTCGAGTATTCATTATAGATACACGAGATATGATAATAATTTCTGTCTCTATATATATATATATCAGAGTCCTGCATGAAACTACTATATAGTTTATAAAAAAAATGATATAAGAAAATGTCGTATTGTTATTTTTTTTTTTTTTTGTTTTTTAATTAGAACTCACAGTGTACGTTGATGATTACTCGCTTGCTCACTGTCGGTGGTACCCCGTTACTAGCGATGCATAAATAGGCCCCCATTTCAGCCCTAGATACTTTTGCCAGCTTAAGAATCTCACCTTCGAACTGAGCTACTGGAGTATCTGCGAGGAATAGTACCCGTAACAAAATAATAATTTACGAAAATATTTAAGTATGCATTGATCAGAATTAGGGGGGATGAGTATAATTATCACAGAGCATTTCGAATAAGATAAAAAATGAAAAAAAAAAAAAAAAAAAAAAAAAAGAGAATTTTGTAATTAAAAAATAACCAAGCGCAGGATCTTATCAGAATTTTATATCACCGGTATGTATAGAAGTTAAGTCAGACCTACGGCGGCTGGACTATTTTATTAAATTTTCTTTTTCTTTATATTTTTTTTATTTTTATTTTTTTGTTTTCCGTCTATTTCGTTTCCTGGCATAGTCCAGAGAAAGAGAGAAATAGAAACAACGGTTAATTCTGTTTGCACTTCGTTGCCTCTTTATAGTACTACTACTACTACTACTACTACTACTACTACTAGTACGCTGAAAAGTCATGGTATAGGTATAGCAAACTATTACTGTCACATGAACTTACTTCGTGTCTTTTGAACCGGTGTACTTCCGGCAGAAGGTTCACGGAGGATTATTTCTCGGCCATCCTCTCTACGCCATGTTACTTTTGGAGGCGGCGTCCCTCGGGCTCTACAAGTCAGTTTTACCTAAAATTCAAAGAAAGTATTATATTGTTTCAGACTTGAAACAGAAAAAAAAAAAAAAAAAAAAAAAAAAAATACTCGTGAGATAAATTTTCTTTTCGTATCAAAGAACACGAGGATATTACCAAATTTTGTTAAAAAACACGTAGAGATTTGAATTTACTATATATATATATATATATATATATATATTATGCGATAAAGCACAAAGTATTTTGACTCCTGTATACCTACACCCTTAAAAAAAATTTTTAGATCTAAGAAAAAATATTAGAGGAACAGTAAAATATCTTCGCATTTTACAAATTTTGAAATATACAAGTGTATAATTTATTATTATGTGTTTTACGAAAACGACGATTAGATTATTCGCAAAAGTGTAAATGTGTTCGGTCTCAGCTTTGAGAAAACTAAATATGTCATTCATAAGTCATATACCTAGCTGGGGAAAAATTTACCATCTTCTTGATGCAAAAGTTCCTTTTTTGCTCTCCTTTTTTTTTTTTTTTGTTTTTTTTTTTTTTTTGTTCATCCTTTTCAATTCTCCTTATTCCTTTTGCGTAGCCCCAACTCGATCCTTCCCACTTCGTATTTCAAGATCCACGAAGAAGTACACATACGCCCGTGTTGCGTTTTTTTTTTTTTTTTTTTTTATCATCATTTCGTTTACTTGATTTTTGTTTTACATTTTATTCTATTTTTATTTTTCCTTTTTTTTTCCGTATTTTCTATCTACATTTTCTTTCTTTCATTTTCTATATATATTTTCTTTTTCTTGGTTTTTTTTTTATTTTTTTTTTTTTTTGTTCCTTTTTTACCTCGACTTTTCTCCCGCTGCAAATTGTGTCAGTGTACGCAGTGTTTCCGAATATGTGTGGGTTGGGGGTTGTGTCTTCGCTACGTACCGTGTGTACACGTAAATAAAAGTTTAAAATATGTGTATATATGTTACTTCAGTGTATATATAAAAAATAAAATAAAAATAAAATAAAAATAAAAATGAAAATGAAAATGAAAATGAAAATGAAAATGAAAAAGAAAACGGAATTTTATGATTGTAGGTTGTAATTTATTAAATCAATATGCATTTTTAATAATGTGATGATATTATATACATAAGATGAATTTCTCACCTGGCCACCTTCACCGACCATTACGTCTCCAGACGTCTCTTCCTGGACAAAATCTGGAGGAATGACGATGTTAAGGAGACCTGTCTGAAAAATGCATAGGTAAGGTGGTCGTCGTCTACGTAATAGTGCTAGATATGCCGCATGCAGCAAAAGAATTATTCCTTGTCAGCCTTAGTATATAGTTTGCTGAGCTTTCTCTATATGTATATATTCTATGTATTATATACACCTATATATATATATAATATATAGGTATATAATATTTAATCACCCTGTTTTTCTTGCTCTGATTATTATTATAAGAAAAATTCGAGGAAGAATAGGTAGTGTCAGCAATTTGCTTTTGCTGTTTTTTCTTTTTCTTTTTCTTTTTCTTTGTCTTTTTCTTTTTTTACTCATTTTTTCTTTTCTCGACCAATCGAACGTCAGACACATAGCCAACCTTTGGAATGATGAAAAATTGGGCATAATATTTTTCAAGATCGTATATACGAGATAATATGAAGTACTTCTGCATCTGCGCAAAAAGCTGAGAAATAAATTCTACCTACTATAATACCTAGACTCTGCTCTCCTATACTATTACTGCGCGGTCAAAGACGTTTACTTATGTCCTACTGCTCGGTATCCTTAAGCTTTCTTTGCCAAAGAGGCGAGACAAGAAGTTGTCTTTGAAGTACTGCACTTGTTTGAACCACTTGTGCAAGTGTATTTCTCAAGTGCACCGAGACTTCTAGCCTGCAGAGGTATGGCAGTTCTACGCTCGATTTAATTTAACAGCTGGTAAGGTATTTTGTCGAGCTGCGTTTCAGCGTCGAGGAAGAAAAAAAAAAAAAAAAAAAAAAAAAGAAGAAGGAACAAGAAAAGAAAAGAAAAGAAAAGATTTAAGTAAAATAAAATATATGTATAATTAAAAGTTTAAACTATGTTAAAATTTTTTTTTTAATAAATTTATTTCAAATTCTGGATAAGAAATTTTTCACTTAGAGACGAATAGCTAGACAAGGGGAAAAATAGAGGATCGAGAATTAAGAGAAGCGAGCTGAGGAAATTCACCGAGGGTGAATTCACCCGGAGAAAAGAACTTCTGTCGCCTAGGGAATTTCCTGTAAATCGTAAGACGTAGGTAGGTAGGTAGGTAGATAGGTACGCGAAAATTCGAGCGAAGGGAATTGTCGACGACCATCGCATCGTCGCCAATCACCGATATACGTATATACTGATAACCCGGGTTTAAAAAGCTTATTATAGCTTTATTTTTCTCCTGAAACGTGAGAATAATAAACGGATTGTTACGACGTGGTTAGAAATAGTTTTCTTTTCTTTTTTCTCTTTATAATAAAAAAAAAAAAAAAAATACCGTCGATTCTCTAAAAAGCCCAAAAAATTTCGATCTTATTTTTCTATTTTGAAAAATGAAGAGGAATTTCATCCCTTATATACTATAAATAGTTTTCAATTCGTATTTATCGAATATGTTGAGTATTAACATGGAAATCCCTTTCCATGAGTTAGAGACGTTGCCCCCAGACATTACCTAAGCTAACCTACGAGGTTGTCTACCTATAACGCGTATAGGTAGGTATATAGGTAATTCATTCGTTACCACGCTGTTCTGTAAATTTCCGATATCGCTGGACCAGCTGTATTCGCGTGAGAGATACGGCCCCGAGAAGCTGTGCTTTAGAGGTCGTAAATAGTTAATAGAGTACAATGATAGCACGGCAAGGGGGGGCGAAAGGGGGGGGGGGGGGCAGCAGGGGTAGGAAATCGTATGAAATGTTGAGTAGCAAAATCCGCAAGCTCTCAACGTACTCACAATAAAAAAAAGTAAAGATAAAAAAAGATGGATAAGAAAGAGAGAAACTGTAGTACTTATATATCGATAAATGTGATAGTTGCGGTTAAAATAATTAAATCAGGGTTTTTAATGTCTCTTTATACATTTTGCGATATAATTATGGGGATGTTTCTCGTTTATTGTATATATAATAAAGAGAGTATCGTAGATGTTTGAAACGGTAAAAGGGTGTCTGAAAGCTGAAAGGGATTTGAAGGTGGATGAAAAAGGAGAGAGAGAGAGAGAGAGAGAGAGAAAAAAAAAAAAAAAGAAAAAATGAATGCAAAAAAAAAAAAAAAAAAAAAAAACGAGACAATAAAAATTGTGTGTTGAATAGGTATATATAGAAGGGAGGACAACGTGGAGCTTAACTCAGCCGTTATTAGAAAAATATAAACAGCAAACCCCATGGAAGCCAAAGCGGGCGCCGGGGCGTTGTTAAACGGCGCTAAAGCGTCGTTAAGCGTCGTTAGGCGTCGTTAAACCTTATTAAGCGTTATTGAATGTTATTATATACCTATATCATACGGTTTACCTGGCTTTTCATCGGGTCCGTATTGACTTGACACATGTAGAGACCCCCGTCCTCTATTTGTACACCCTTTATATGAAGGCTCCACGTTGAATGATCACCATGTGACACAGATATTCGTGGATTATGTGTTATCACGTGATCGTGAATGGCTTGAATCGCCTTAGTATCTGCTTTCACCCATCCGACCTGAAATACATAAATTTACACCCATTTCTGATCTGCATTGATTTGAAACTCGATCAGTGCGCTAGATGCGCTTCAGTAGTATATTCTCTCCTCAAATCTTAGCGCAAACAATTTGGAAAAAAAAAAAAAAAAAAAACTCTACCATGTATGTGCCTACATAGGTACACATTTCTGGAAACATTTCTACTTCATACAATCCGCAACTTCCGTTTTACATATATATATATATATATATATATATATATATAGTCTTCCTCAAGCCACGCCGGAAGAACCTACCGACAGACAAGAGAAACCACCGAGATTTCGCGGTGGACAAACCATTGTCAATTGTTTCACCACTTCCCGTACTATATACCGCACGATGCAGATAACTTTGTTTTCCCGTACCACTATATGTAGTACTATGTAGTATAGGTGTAGCTCGTGCATTACACAGTTAGTTGTTGTTAATGATTAAAAAAAAAAATAAATAAATAAATAAAAAAGCACAAAAAAAAATTTATAACAAAGAAGAAAATTTATTAATTATGCTACTCACTCTGTATCCGCCTAAGTAACCAACGTGGCAAGTAAAAGTAGCATCTCTGCCGATCGGTACGGTGACATTTGTAATTGGTGCTAAAAATTCGGGTTGAAAAGCTCCGCCTGTAAAAAAAAAAAAAAAAAAAAAAAGTAATGAAAATATTATTTCTTAGTGGTTTTTCAACAGTCTTTATTCATATCTCGCTCTCTCTCTCTCTCTCTCTCTCTCTCTCTTTCTTTCTCTCTTGGATCTCTATACAAAACTTGATAGAAAAGTTTCTTCGACTTATATATATTTAACACTCTTATATAGTCTGCAACGGGCGGAGTAGAGAGTCGCGCACGTGGTCGGACGCCAAGTGGCGACTGACCACCCGCTGACCGCTACTACTTCACCAAAGCTTCGGCTCGTGAGGCAGACTCAACGTCATCACTGTATGAGAACTTTTGCGCACACGCTGTCGATCTCGTTTATCAATTTTATATATATATATATATATATATTTACGGGAATATGTGTGATCCGTTTTTTTTTTTTTTTTTTTTTATTTTCCAATTTTGTTCATATATAAATTAGGTACATTATATAATATATTAATCTTGCGTGCATGTGAACTGTTTTTAGAAAATATTCATAGGCCACATAATACGTACGTTCATATTTTTAATGTTTTTTATTTATTTATTTTTCTTTCTTTTCGTTTTTTTTTTTTTTTTTTTTTTTTCTCTCTTTTCTTTCTCTCTCTTTTAAGAGGAATTAAGTCTGAGAAAGGATGGCTTGTTCTGAGGCAGATGGTGTTTTGTGTGTAATTAGATAATTAGGTAAAAAAGAGATAGAGCTGCGGTTTTCCACGAAGATAACCGGTGGCCCGGGCCCCCATGGGGAAGGTTTATGTTTCTTTTCATAGGACAAAAAAGTAACACGGTACCAGGGATCTTGCGAGCTATACCAAAACGATATATATATAAAAAAATAAAAAATAAAAAAAAATAAAAAAAAAACCCAACGAATCGGACGATATTACTGTCCGTATATATATATGGATTAACTCGCAAAATTTATCGATCTTACAAAAGGGTGAAACGGTGAAATGGTGAAATGGTGAAACGTTTCGTTACCTCGCTATATACTATAGCTGCTGAGAGCGGATTCAGACTTCAGAGAGTGTCACCAGAGACGAGCTTAAGCGATAATCACCGTGAGACCGGAAACACCTCGACTAAAATGGCCAGGTTATATTATATTAGACGAGAAATATTCTAAAAAATAAATAAATAAATAAATAAACAACGAATTGCAGAGTTATATATACGCGATTTTTCAATTAAATGTAATATTTAGTGATCATATTTTATTTATTTATTTATTTATTTATTTTTTATTTTTTTTTTTTTTTTCTCTCCAACAAATTAAATAAGATTTTGATCGGAAGTTTTATGTTGCAACAAAATATTAAAGACGATGTAATAAACGTGTCTTTTCAATGAAACAATAATTACCTACACGGATAAATCGCAACACGTTCACAATAATGATCTATGAATAAAGAGAGATTTTAATTTGACGCTAAGCGATTGTCATGGAATTTTTCTCTTTTTCTCTTTTTTTCTTTTTTTTTTTTTTTTTTACGATTATATTATCTCACAGGATAGCCTGGGTTCGTTCACTCCTCCGTGAAAGTGGCGTTACCGTAGGGAGGTCGACCGTTTTAGTTGAAACTCATAAAAATAAATATATATATAATATAATATATATAAATAAATGTATATGTACATATATATATATAAAAATTATTAATTATTGTTACTGGGTGAAAATTTGTAATTATATTATTATTACACGTAGTAATAATATGGAAGAAAAAACAAACAAAAAAAATGGAAATAAAATTATTTTCGTAATTATACAAAAGAGCTTTTTTTTTTTTTTTTTTTTTTTCGGTTTCTTCTTTTACGTGTAAACGGTGTCCATTCACACTTGTCGCTTCGTCGCGGTGAGTAAATATTCAATTTTATACCAGACGGCGTGGGAACAGGATCAAAAATAGAACAGATGGGTCCACTATGTTCTTTATACTCCACCTATTCTCTCTCTTCTCTTATATATTTACCTGGACGTTTTCATATATGTAACATGTATATATATATATATATATATATGTATATTATATATATATATATATAAAACACACCAATCCGAAATAGCGTAGATCTTTCTCTGATAATTTCCGATCGTTTGTAATTAAAGCCTGGCGATGTGAACAGCATCGTGATATCATATAGAACGCTGTTGCCTCTCTCTCTCTCTCTCTCTATTTCTCTCTCTATATCGTGTACATGCCGTATGCAATCACACGCGTACCATAATAATTGCGTACGTGCTTACGGTGCAGATACACACTATTCACCACCCCGATAAATGAAGACAATAAAATTAGTATTCTGTTATTTCTTCTATTTCCTTTCACTTCAATTAATCCTATGTGTTATACCTATAGTATAATTAATTGATACACCTATATACTATGTATCTATATCCATGTACAATATACAAATATATAGTATCTTTCAATTGATTAAAAGATATTCGAATTATAATTTTACCGGATTTGGTTACTACGTATCGATGAAGTTTTTTTTTTTTTTTTTTTTTTTTTCATTTTTTCAACTATAAGACGTTCCGTTATATTATGTCAAAGTAAAAGTTCTTTGAGAAGAAAAGAAGAAGAAGAAGAAGAAGAAGAAGAAAAAAAAAAAAAAGAAAAAAAGGCGAAACTTTTTTTTAAAGAGAGCATTGATCAGATGGTGGGTGCACCAGTGGCGAAGCACGCTTTCCAACCCTAAGCGAGTTTATAGAAATATTTTCAAGCACAATGATCATTTGTCAAACGTCGCAGTACGCAGGGTACTGGTACCTATATATACGCGGTAACTGTGTATAAGAGAAAAGACTAAAAGAGAAGAGGGTTTAAATATAAAGGGGGGGGGAGGGGGGGGGAGTTGAGTTTAGAAAGCAGCGGTTATGTGTCTTGTGCAGAAAATTCGCAGTGTTGTCATAAATATAATGAAATAAGAAAAAAAAAAAAAAAAAAAAAAAAAATAGGGTAGAGTAGGTAGGTACGGCTGAATAAATGGGTGGTTGAAGACGTCGGGATGAACCTTGATAGAAATAAGACGAAATTTAATGTTTGCGCAGTTTCGCCAATTTCCGATTCTTTATATTTCAGGAAATTAAGTAGACGATGGGGGATGATCAAGGGGAAACGTCTTAGCAAACTGCAGAAATTTTATTTTTCTTTCATTTTCATTTTTCATCTTGTATACCTACTACTACGTATATTATATAAACGTGAATAAAACGCGCTAAATACTTATAAAGAAATTTCTATACCTGAATAATAAAGTAAACCATAGCTGGTATATTAAATTAATACCTACTCTAATACATAAAACTTAAGTATAGCTGAATAGATTCTTTAGTTTCTCAACGCATTCATCAATTAAATATCAATTATCATTATTAAAATATAAAATAAAAAAATAAAAATAATATATAAATAAAAAAAAAATCCAACTAACCAATGTTGTTTTTTGGATAGATCAACAGCGTCATTAACATCACAAGAAGTGCCTTTTTTCGGTCCACCATTTTGCTCCAGTCATCGATTAAGCTGAAACAAAATGAGAAAATAATTATTACGTTAGAAAAATGAAAACTCATGATTTTTACTAAATTCATGATATATACTAATATATACCATTACTCATGTATGAAAAATCATTTTCTAAAATCAGGAGGCCCCATATAGTAAAGGCAATGAAATATGAATATATTATATTTACAGAATGATGATCGTATTGTTGTTTTCGAAAAATAAAAAAAAAAAAAAAAACAATTAAAATAAAAAAAAAAAGGAATATAAGATTAGTACTGTACAGCATATATTATATCGTGCGTCATTTGTTTTCAGTTGTGATCCAAGTTTGATCCAGGGGTTGACTGCAGACGAAAGATATATTAAGAGAAAAGAGCAAAGATAAAAGATTGGCGAGGAAAACCGCAAGAGGTAGAGAACCACAATTGACAGTGATTAATCTACCAAAAAGTATTACACCGCAAAAGATTTGAAATTTTTTTTATTTTTTTTTTTTATTTTTTTTTACTTTAATTTTTTCTTTTTTTTTTTTTTTTTTTTTTTATATCAATCTCGAATGTCTCAATTTTCATACCATTATTACTTTCTTTTCTTTTCTTTTGTTAATATTTTACTTATTTATTTATTCATTCATTCATTTGCTATTCGTTGGCAGGTATAGCTTCAAGCGAGTGCTTTTCATTTTTTCCTACTGATTTTTTTTTTCGTTCTTCCATTTATTGTTCTCTTCTGTATTATATACTCTCGCTTTTTATTGTTTTTTTATTGTTTTTTTTTTTTTTTTTTCTCTGTCTTTTTTTTTTTTTTGTTGCTTGTGAACTTGATTCGAATTAATTTACCAAAAATTTAATCAAATAGAGTGTTGATTTTTCAGAGTCACACGCGTCGTTATTATATACCAGCTACCACCGCGTCATCTTGAAGATGAATTTTTTTTTTTTTTCTTTTTTTTTCTCTCATTTTCACGTTTTTTCTCTCTCTCTCTCTCTCTCTCTCTTTTTCTTATTTTATCTTTATTCTCTGCTTCTTCTTCTTCTTTTTCTTCTTCTTCTTCTTCTTCTTCTTCTCCTTTCTTGATACAGAATTTAACTTTTGCTCAAGCGCAGAAGACGAGAAAGAGAGAAAGAAGGAGAGAGAAGCGGGGAGGAATAAATTTGTTTAAGGCTTGAGAAATGTAAGAACTTCTCAATCCACCTAAAGCGAATTATTTGTCAATTATAAGATCGCGAGCGACGCTATCGCCATGACATTGATTAATTAATTCAATAAGTTTGTCTGATTAAATGCAGGCTTCGCTCCACTTAGCTAGAAATCTTACCCTGTAAATACCTACTTCTTCAATCGTATACATATGCACACCAAAAACCTTCCCCCATCTTATATCCCTCCCTCTTTCTCTCTCTCTCTCTCTCTCTCTATCTCTCTTTCTCTATAGTATATCTCGAAAATTCTCAACAATTTTCATCCCTTGTCCCGCATACTTTGCAGACAGCTATACCAGCTGTCTTAGCCGCTCGTCTGTCTCAGATTCTGCATTCTAACGTCTAACTTTCACGAACTGCGTCGAATTCGAGATAACTTGGAGTGTCTCATCCAGATATTCACATTCCCTCTATTAACACCTACTTCATCACACCAGCTGTACTATCATATTTATTTAATTTCAATCTTTTCTATAACAGAAGAATTAAACGATTTAATTACACCGAAAACCTGATTCAAATGGTTTTTTTTTTTTTTTTTTTTTTTTTCTTCTTCCACCTGATTTTATCGTCGTGCAATTTTTAATTAAAATAACGTGAGCAAAAAAAAAAAAAAAAAAAAAGAAATCGGGCTAAAATCGAGTCGAAAATAAAGTTACCACGTAGGTATAGTGGCTCTAGGGCGACTTGAGAGGCGTAGGTAATTCCTCAAAGGATTACCCAAGCCCCCTCGATTCGTCACTGTTTTAATATGAAAAAAGGAAGTTTAGGTTGAAGGAAGAAGCGCGAGCGGGCCTACTGCCGATCAGCAGTTTCTAGCTAATTATAATAAAACCCGGTACCCCTTGGAGTGTGTTCAGGGTAAGGGAGGATCGTTTTCTCGGTACTTCAAGCAAATATTATGACGACGCAAAAGACACGACGCGCTTTCATGAAACTAATTAGGACAGTTTTATATTTATATATATATATATATATATTTTTTTTTTTTTCAGAGACTTTTTTTCTGTATCACTGAGAGGGAAAAGAGAAGAGAAAAAAAAAAAAAAAAAAAAAATTGGGGAAAAATAATATACTAGGTATATATATTAATATATATATATATTTGTATAAGAATAAATCTAATTTTTATTCACCCTCAATTAGTACTGTGAAATGTCGATTTTATCGGAACTCTTGTATTTGCGTTATATTTTGAATATAATTTCTTCATAATTCTTAAATTCAATGATACAGAGATTTATTTTTAATTCCCAATTTCAATATACCTACCTACCTATACCTACCTACTTGGAAAAAAATAAAAAACAAGAAAAAAACAAATTTGTTACCAATAATAATTCGTCGACGTGTAAATAAAATTTCTTTATTATTATTATTGTATAAAATACATTATATATTATAAATTTTCTGAAATCATAGAGAGATTGAAAAATGTCATTCAATGACAAGCATCCGCGTATCTAGTAGTGGAAAAAAAAAAAAAAAAAAAAAAAAAAAAAAAAAAATTTGGACAAACGATCCTTCGAGCCCTTCCGTTTCGGTTCGTTGGTTCAGACAGCGCGTTTTATCCGCAACTGTTATCCATTCGTCTCTTAGAAACGAGTTTTCAAATCGTTCTAGAGCGACGATACGACGAATTTTTCTACGGCTTGATACTCAGCTACGCGGAAAAACTTTTTTGAGATAGATAAAGAGAAAGAGAGAAAGAGAGAAATAGAAAGAGAGAAAGAGAGAGGAAAAGTTTTGAAAGCATTTCACAGCCACGAGATAGAAATAGGTAGACGTATACTACAGAAACAGGGAAAACTATTTTCTATTTGTTTTCTATTTGTCTATTTTTCCATTTAATTTATTCTTCATTTAATTGAATAATTTTCTTTCCTCTACCTGCACGCAGCTATGCGGCTTTGTAAAAGTAAGTTTATTTCCCATATACTTGTATCTCGTTTACTTTTCCAGTTAACCGCAATAGGAACACGCTGACACAATATATGATATGATATGATACTCTCGCAGCCACGCGAGTATAACGCGCTATAGCTGCTGCGTCGCGTCGCGCGGACTCGCTGAAAACTTGATTTATGCATCAAATATATATCCCCTGAACCGAGAAGAATATTTTTAAGCCGTGAAATTGTCAAAGATAAAGAAATTGTCCATATCGTCATGTCCTTAAGAAAAAAAAAAAAAAGAAATAAATAAAAAAAAGGAAGAAATAAAAAAATACTCCAAAATCTGTACAAAAAATCGAAAATATGGGCCGATGAACAATATTGAAAAATCGCAATTTAATTTGGGAAAAAAAATTTGTCTTTATTTTTTCCTGAACCCCCTGCGCACTTTTAATGGATTATTATTTTCAAAACAGAATCAATCACTTCCCACGTATTAATATACGTATAAATGTCGAGAAATAAATTTTTATTATATAATATATATCGATAAATCGATATTATAATAGTTGTATAATAATAATTTTGCAGCACTTCTGAAAGTATACATTATAATGCACACTCACAATTATATGTATTCCGTCACTTTTCACACTTCGAAATATAAGATATTAACAATAGCGTCGAATTATTATGAGTAGATTATCAAAAATTGAACTGCGACCCATTTTATAGTAAAAAAAAAAAAAAAAAAAAAAAAAAAAAAAACAGAAACTAAAAACGATCAAAAATGAATTACCTATATAGAATTTCTGTCAAGTTGATATTTTTGTATTTTATATCTCCCACAGCGTGAAAAAAAAAAATTTCAATTTAATTTATCGAATAATAATCCATGGGGTTTAGATTGTTTAGAAAAATGAAATACATGTATAAATGAAAAGTGTACATATATATCCTGATGGGGTGAAATCTGTGTCTTAATAAACTTACATCTCGAGGGTATAAGGTAACGATAATCATATTTCAATTATATATGTGATGTGATATATATGGGGTTTAGAAGAAGAAGAAGAAGAAGAAGAAGATGATGATGATGATGATGAAGAAGAAGAAGAAGACGAAAAAAAAAAAAATGGTTTAAACAACAAGGTGCGTTGGGCGATATTAAATGCGCACGTGACTGTAACAATCCCCTTGAAGTTAGAACGGTGCGTGTGCATTGGGGGTTGCCGGTTGACTGTCAGCACAGGGCTAACATCGGAGAAACCTTCTCTCCCTATAGTCGGGCGCAGACTCCGAAATCTCTAGCGCCTACAGTATACGCGAAGACCAGCGACCTGATTTAATCACGGTACGTTGCGTTTTATAGGATAAAAGACGCGCCGACGGTTAATTTATGTCGTATAAATTGCTAATTCATAAATCGCGCGAACATCTTGAAAAAAAAAAAAATAAAAATAACAAAATAAAATAAAATGAACTAAAAAAAAAAACCCAAAAAAAAAAAAAAAAAAAGAAAAAGTACATTTTTTTTTTCCTTCTTTCTTCCCGTTTTATCTAATCAAAAATATGATATTTAATTAAATATTAATAAAACAGATTGATGTGAGAATAATAAATAGTTTTTTTTTTTTTTTTTTTTTTTTTTTTTCCCGTGTATTTATAGAGTATCTTATATATAGATATATGTCTATCGGTATATCTATATACGTGTTACTATGAGAGAAGAAAAAGTTGCATCTATTTACCGAAATACCGCAACATCCGGCGCGCATCTCTTCCGCAACGAACAAACTAAACTGCCCCGCAAGTATAGTTTGATGCAGCTTCTTCCTTCTTGCTCGGTTTCTATAGGGATATACCTTGCCGATCAAAAAGCTCCGAGCTCTTGGACCTGCGGTATTACGATATATCGCATTACCTTACCCTCACCCTATACTACGCCCATCGGGTCACATAAAACTTTAATATATAGATAGATAAAGCTAGGCACGATGCGGCGTCGATATATTATATTAAACTGTGCTGCAATTCCTAGCGAGGTAGAAAAGATTTTCTTTACTATCCGCAGCGTTTTTTTTTGGAATTTCGAAGATTTTTAATTTTTAGTTTCCTTTTATTTTTTTAGTTTTCAATTGGGTTGATGGGCTCGTTGTACAGATTTTTGAAACGTTTGATAATATAATACGGAATTTAGCCCGTAAAATTTGTGTTAAGAGTTCGACATCGCAGTTCGTCGATAAGTAAATTACGGTGTATATGTCCTAGATTCAAAGTCTTACTTTCATTTTCAATCTTGTCAACTTATCCCGCCGTAAAAGACAATGGAATACGAGAATAAATGGGAAATAAAGCGAAGCACCAGCCTTCAGTATAACACACACCCACGCAGGGGTACGGGGTACGGGGTACAGGGGTTGAAATCCACTCTTATAGAAGTAGAGTAGAGACACCCCGCTGAGCGGAGAGAAATCGCGAACGGAAATCGAAACGAAAATGGAAATGTCTTTAAACGGCTATTGTTTTTATACACAATTCAAAGTCTCGGGTAACTTGGCCATTTCCTATCTGCAGGTACGTCGCAGCAACAGATATCAAAAACCACATGAAAAAAAAAAGGGGGCGCAATAATAAGATCGCATTCCTTCCTGAATTTTTATAAACAAATAATATGTTAAAACCTACACAAAAAGAAAGGTTGACTTGATTCAAGATAATTTTGCGGTCAAAAAATGAAGACCGAAATTTTCTTGGATCAAATAAAATTTTTTCTCGAACTAAAAAAATTTGGAAAAATATACTGCGATACTGCGTTAAACGCGCGTACGCAATGTCTAAAATAACATTCTAGTTCACATTCACTAATAATAAACGTAATGTGTTCGCACTGGGATCCGAGTGACGGAACAATGGGACGCGACATGGTTCCACACGGCAAATGTTATCAGTGGTGTTTATGCCAAGGCACGAAGTCCATACTGCATGAAGTTCGAAGGCGAGAAATCTATTCCGAACATTTCTCCGATCGTCAGTCTAGCTATACTAGATAAGTATAACTAATTCAGTTAGAAGAGAAAGGGAGAGAGAGAGAGAGAATAAGAGAATGAGAGGTGAGAATTTATATCTAGGCAAAACTGCATAATATGGGGGAGATATACTTGTAGCTTCTATATTATTCAGATTTTAGGGTATTAAATGTAGTAGTCTGAAATTTTTTACCCTGTTAGTTATATACTTTGGCGGTGATCTCTGTCCCGAAATATCAGCCTTTTTAAATCGGTTTAAAAAAAAAAAAAAGTATATACCATATCTATATAGGTATCTACCAGCAGTAGCCTCGGGAGTCTTTGAAGTTCCAGGCGGTTTATTAAAACGAATCTGAGTCCGACGGGGTGGCCACTCGTTTAGTATTTAATTCGGTCCAAAAACGTTTCATCCCTTTATCCGAAAGAGTAGGAATGAGAGTATAAGGAGGTGGAGAACAAGGAGAGAGTAAAGAGGGAAGAGGGAAGAGGGAAGAGTAAAAGTGTTCTGGCACCAGAAAATGATAAAAAATGATAAAAAATAATATAAAATCCGTTCGACCAACTTTAATCCGTTTCATCCATCGCAGCTCTCGCCGGTCTTTTCTCATCCTACTTCTTCTCTTATACAAACATATACAGACCAAGATGAGAACCGTCAAACTTAAAATTCGGTGAAATAATATTTCGATGATATGCCGAGCGGGAACACAGCTGCGACTCACGAGCAAAGGTCCTCCTCGTCCTCCTCCAACTCCCTTTTCATCCCCCTAGGTTCGTTCCTCTTTCCCCCAAGCCGCGCGTCATACAAGATTGTTAAAGCTCAGGTTAGCGAGCACGAGGGTGACGGGGTTGAAGGAGTAAGGGGGTTGGGGGGTTGGGGGGTTGGGGCCAGGCCCTGGCTACTCCTCGGCTAGTAGTGGAACAGCTGGCACATACGGCGACAGCCCTCCCGTCACTAACTCAACCTGGATACACGACGGAGCGCCATGTGCGTCATGTGCGCCAGATACAAACTTCAATGACGTTGGGAAATGGGAGGGTGTCAGGGGGAGAAATAGAGAGAAATGAGAGAGATAGAACGAGAGAGTAAACGAATGAATGAGACTAGCCGAAAAGCACCTTCACCCTCCAAATTCCCTGCGCAGGGATTTGTCCTTCACTGACCATCTAGACTCCATCAATCCGCTAAAACGCGCACGCGATTCGACGTTAGACGGCTTTTTTTTTTTTTTTTTTGTCAGGAAGAGGGAAGACTTGGAATATAAGCCGGTTCTACGCATCGTCTGATCGTATCTGGAGGTAAACATATCCCGGTAAAAAAAAGAAAAAAAAGATCAGATTGTTCGAAGTTGTGCGCTTTTTTTTTTTTTTTTTTTTTTTGTTTTTCGTTCTTTCTCTCCGTATTCGTCGAAATATTTAAGGATTTACTGCCAATTTGGATTGGAGAAATAATTGCCCTTGTAAAAGGAATTTTTTTTTTTTTTTTTGCTCTCTCTCTCGCTCTCTCTTTTTTTTTTTCTTTCTTTCAAGTCGAGATATGCATAGGGATATTCTTATATATAGTGGGGGAGAATATTCTTTTCTTTAGGTTGCTCAAAAGTACCATCGTGGCATATGGCACTACTCCCCCTTAACATTCTCAAACCTCCCACACCACCCTCAATTGACGGTTGAACACGTGTTACGTAACCTGCCACGTGATTCGTTTGTATTTTATGTTTCTGAAATTGCTACTATTATGGGAAACCTCGCCTAGCCCTGTATGGCCTGAAGCAATAAGTACTCTCGCTTACGTACACGTACCTATACACCTATACCTATTTATATATATTTGAATAAATGTGTACATGGTACCTATATATGTACACTAGACCTGTCCTTAAGAAGGGTAAAATCGAATTTCGATCGGGCCACCCCTCAAAGTAGTTGGAAATAATTTAAAAAAAATTTCAAATTTTTTTCAATTTTTTTCGTCTATATTTACCCACCCCTCGAAAGCCTTCCTTTTTCCCATAAGAAAAGCATTGATTTTTCGAGGTTTTTAATCAAAAATTCGTACTGGGTCTGAAAATAGTCGTAAAAAAATTTCAAAAGAAGCAAAATGGAGGTGAATTCGTCCACTTTAAACTGCCGCTTGGAAAATTGGGCTATCTCTATTTTTGACTTCGCTATCTAACTTTTAGTACGGCAAGAAATTTCAACTAGTGAATTGTTGGGATTGTATATTGATTGAATCTTTGGGATTGTTCTTGAAGATGAAAGAAATTCTTTTTTGAAAATAACAAATAGAAATTCAAAAATTTCGATCACCTATTATTTGGGAAACCGCTGAAAAAAGATTTCAAAAATGTCGAAAAACCTCATTTGGAGAGAAGAATTAAATCGGAGTAGTCGTAGAAAATAGAAAATTCTTTGTGCAAACTAATAAGTCATGTGAAAAAATGTAACTCGAACCCTTAGAAAAAAAAATTTTAAAAAAATAAAAATAAAAATAAAAATAATCAAATTTTAAATGCCGTTTTTCGACATTTTCAAAATCTTTTTTCAGCGGTTTCCCAAATATTAAGAAGAAAGATGAGGTGATCAAAATCTTTGAATTTCTAAAGTTAGATTAAAGAAAAGTTAGATAGCGGAGTCAAAAATAGAGATAGCCCAATTTTCCAAGCGGGGGTTTAAAGTGGACGAATTTACCTCCATTTTGCTTCTTTTGAAATTTTTTTACGACTATTTTCAGACCCAGTACGAATTTTTGATTAAAAACCTCGAAAAATCAATGCTTTTCTTATGGGAAAAAGTAAGGCTTTCGAGGGGTGGGTAAATATGGACAAAAAAAATTGAAAAAAATTTGACATTTTTTTAAAATTATTTGGAACTATTTTGAGGGGTGGCCCGATCGAAATTCGATTTTACCCTTCTTAAGGACAGGTCTAATGTATATATACGTATATGTATATGTATAGATACGAACCTACCCTTGTATATTATATACCCCCATAGTATAAAATCTGAAAGTTCATTTCGTGCTTTGAAATGAAAACTTGTTGGCTATGTGATGAAGAAAGGTTGTTGTTACTTTATACCTACGTGTTATTAGTGCATACCTATATAAGTATAATAGCTGTATATAGATCCTATACGCATAGTTGGGTAAATTCTTGTAGCTAGCTATGTTTTATACACATCTTTTATGAAATTCTATATAACTTTAAGTATATTTTACTCGATTAAATCGGTAACGGTGCGTTCATTAATTCGACGATGAAAATTATTATTGCGTATTAGAAAGTTGCAACAATTTATACAGTATAACGCGCATGGATAAAGATCAACGTTTGTCAAACGAATAAGAATATCTAACTCTGGGGGATGGGGGTGGATCATTCAAGACCGTGAACAGATTTAAAATTTGTTCTGAGATCAAAGATTTGAAATATATATTAATATGCAGAATATGAATGTCGGAAAATTATTTTACCTTTTTATTCTATTTTTTCGATATTTCCTTCACAAACATCTTGAAAAGAATTTTGTACAGACTTCAAGATCTGCTGAGTAGATATATGTGTTCATTTTTCTAAGAATTTAAGCTGACGATTATTATCTTTATTATTATTATTATTATTATTATTATTATTATTATTTTACAAACAGCATCGTAAAATATATAATTAACCTACTATAATATATAATATATAGGTATACACACAATAATATCCTGTATTTAATATAATCGAAATACTTTTTTCTTTAATATACCGTATATAAATTAGTTTTTACTAACTAAGTAAACCAGCGAGTTTCGTATTCGCTTTCCGAGAAAAGAAATCGAAAAAAGTTTCCTTAATTGTACCATCTTTTCCAATGAGAACATTCCGCCAGAAACGATTCCCATCTGCTTTGCCTTAGATCTGCGGTTGCTCTCTAAGAAAATCTTATTCGAAATATATAATTATCTTTGAAAAAAAAAAAAAAAAAGTTTCGGAGATAACCGCGAATATATTTATACACATTATATTAAAATTCAATGATAATCACAAATTTTATTATCGAACTGCAGAAGACAAAATACAAACGATACAATAATTCAAATTCATTATTTTGTACGAAAGTCAAAATTTCACAGAGATATAAAAATTCTGGAAATAATTCAGAAATATAGTCGAAACTGTTCTCAAAATTTTGGTTACAATGAAACCAACAAACAAATTTACGGTTTACGAGATATTCAATTTTCTAACACTACACGGCATTCACTCTATACGCATCTTCGATGCGGCTGGCAAGTAGTAAGCGGCCGCACTGGTCAGACGGCACAGCGCTCTGCACCATATGAATCGAAGTCGAATTATTATATATACGGGCAGAGCTGTTCAACTTTCGGATGAATTATTTTTGCAAAAATGTTTATCAGGGCTGAATGGGGTACCTTGTTAATATTTTGTAAACAATGTTAGACCATTTGTTGAAGTACATTATATTGTGTAAAATTTATTTTCCGATTTTTAATAGGGTATACTATTAAATTATTCAATATGAATAAATTTTGAAACCGGGAAGGGGGGGGGGGGGGGGGGGGGCCTTGAAAAAGGTTCATAATTACAATGCTGATTATTTAATTCACGGCCTAGTGGCGAATAACAATTCCCAGCATTAATACCGCAGACGTCAAAGAAATTTCTGGACAACATATTTTCTACGACCTTGCGCCCGGGCTTGGTATCATATTTAAAACTGAAGTACTAACTCATATACGAAACGCGTTGAGGGAATTTCAAATATTCACATGACCCCCGGCGTAGTAATTTTTTAAACATCCTAAAGTTACAAATATTTACCTCCTCGGCCTAAATTCTTTTCCCAATTTTCTTGGGAATCAAATCTAGCGTACGTAGCGAAAAAGTGGGATGAAAACGAAACAAAAAAAAAACATGCGGTTAGATATTTTTTTTTTTTTTTCCTTTATTATTATTTTTTCTGCTCGTCTTTTCCTTTAATTAGTCAAGTCCGAATCTCGGAGGAAAAAAATAATCGCAGACACATACCAACCTCGTCCTGCAAGGATATATATCCTTAGAAATATCTAGACAATGGGTCGGTAGACGGTCGCGTCTCCTTCGAGCGTTGTCGCGCCAACGAGTAAAGACAACGGGGGGGTGAAATAAGAGGTACGAAAATAATGGATTCGGTGGTTCGCGGGGTGGGATTCTGGACACCTCGCGCTATTCCATGGCGAACGCGATCAACGACAGACAACGGACGCGAAGTATTGCACCCCGCGGCTATACGTTTACGTCCATCCCTTCATCCCCTTTACCACGGTATGTTGTTACTGTTATATAGATATTAATATCCGACGGCGGCAGCGCATTTGGTATCGCTAGATATTAAACATTGTTCAACTAACTTTGCCGAAGGCCTTTTATACGGAAGGTTGGGCGTTTCCTTATATCGTATAATACACGTACTACCAGTACATACATAACGTTTTAATTACACATCTGTCTTGTTATTTGCATTTTTTTTATAAGAATACATAGAATAAAATAAAAATAAGATAAATTTATTCAAACAATTTTTAATGATCTTTTCATTGCAGATAATTTCATCAGTGATTACCTAACGCTCTCGGACATTGATTGATGATAATGAAAAATGAGAGTTAATATTTTGTTGATGATTGGCTCACTTTTTCATTGGTAACAAAAAATATTTTGATGACTCGACGTTATAGTTTCTAAATCCTGAATTGAATAGACATGGTGCAGACACCGTGTGTGCATAAAGAGTCGGGATTTTTTTTCAGTTTGCGCGGTTAGCCGATATGACACCAGGGACGGTCCCGGTTCCATTAGGTTGGATACCTTTAATACTGCTATTGAGATTTGTTTGCCAATGACAATGCCGTGAGGTAGTAGCGAGGGAGCGGAGCTCTAGTACAATGGGTAAAAATTAATCGCTGAAATCTCTGGGCACAATGTAAAAGAGAGTCAGCCAGCGCAGCTTGAGCTGCCTACTGCCTAGTTGGGTGGCATAGGCAGGCAACCGAGTGGATGTGCTGGTCTGGTCTGGTCTGGGCTGGGCTGGGCTGGGCTGGACCGTTCAGTTGAGTTGAGTTGGGTTTTGGGGGATGGGTTTGGTTGGGTCTCGGGGTTGACTGGGGTTTATGAAAAAGGTATGACTCCGGTAGACTTCGGTCTCGTCGAGGAACGAACGCTCAGAACCCATAAGTCAGCGATTTCATCGCGCTACATTTGCCAGCCGCGGACATTGGGCGCCGCCAACTATCTCCGCAACTTCTTCTTCTTCTTCTTCTTCTTCTTCTTCTTCTTCTTCTTCTTCTTCTTCTTCTTCTTCTTCTTCTTCTTTGCAGAAGACGGTACCGCTCTGTCTTGTCTTTTCCATGCTCTTTGTCGCGGTCATTCTTGTCTCTGGTTACACAGGGTGGTCCAGAAACCCCCTTTCCAAAATTTCGCCACATTATAACTGAGCCGATAACACCTCGTCCCTTTCTTTCTATAACTTAGCGATAAAAGAGAAAACTCTCATATTTCGTACCTAGTTTTTTTTTTTTTGATGCGAGAAAAATTTTCAGAAGAACAAAGAGAAAGAAGAAGAGGAAGAAGAAAAAAAATCATGTCTTTATGCGATCTTTCATTCAATTTTCAACCCTGTAGGACGGGATTCCTCCAGTTCTGTGACCTCACTTTCTTATCTTTTGCCAATTCTGCAGTCGCATTGCTGATTTAGGACAGAAATAACTGTACGATTATATATATGCGCTCGATTTCGTTCTTTATTCGAAGAGAAACCTACGCATTTTGTTATTCAAGTGTCACGTGTCGAATTGAGTTCTTCTCTTTTAATTCAAGTTCAAGGTGTAAGTATTACGCACTTTCAAACCCTCTTTGTCACCTGATACACTCACAGTTACCTGAACAAAACGTTCAGGGTTGTCTTAAGGCTTAGCCTGGCTCCTTTCGTCTGAAATAAATGTCAGGTTCATCTGTTACACGCGACTAGAAATTTTCGCCGTGGACACCTGGGGTACGACACGACGCCAACCACTTCGAGCAAGTTGGTTGTTGGTTGAAAAGTTGTTCAGTAAAGCGATGCTGATCGTATCGATGAATATTTACAAGACCTGTTCTCCAGGCTTACACGGGAATAGAAGAATTTTCAAAAAATAAAATATGAAAAATGAATAATGCAAAAAAAAAAAAAAAAAAAAAAATGCACGGAAGGAAGGAAGGAAGGATGATATATTTTATCGTGCATAAAACTGGCTTGTATATAAAATATAATTAGATGATTTTTCTCCATTGAAACTGAGCTCGCGTTGTATAGACGGTTCGTTTTTACAATTCTCAATTCAATTATTGTTGCTCTCTAAAAAGTTATCCAACGCTATATACATACTACAGAGTATAGTTGAACTCGGGTAGTTCCAATTAGTAAAGTTGTCAGCGAGGTGAATCCCTGTGGTTTTGCGTTCCGTATTCGCGCACTACGCATATTTGCGAGAAAATAAACTTGACACGTACTCCACACTTTATATACACCGAGATCGAAACGGGAAATTCGCATGAAAGAATATAATCATCATTTCAAATTCGCCCCCGCAAGGTAACTTTCTCCGCCCACTTGAAAGATACGGAGAGAATAGAAAAAAAATAAAATTTATACTATGATAAACTTTTCCTTTTTTTTTTTTTTAATCCACAATTTTCTTTTTTTTTTTTTTTTTTTTTTTTTTTTTCTGTTCCAGCTTTTTTCTATCAATTATTCATTTAATAATATTCCAGAAAAGTGACATCGCGCATAAGACGAGTTATATAAAAGGACTTTGATTCCCACGTGAGATGGAAACTGTGAAAAGTTTGAATGGTACTTCGAGTTGGAACTGCACAGTAGGATAATTATAGAGATTTGTATTTCATTTCAGACTCGTGTCAGCAATTTTGTGTCCTGGATTCATTACCTGTTTCAAGTGTGCGTATATATCTATATGTAATATAGATATACTACATACAGAGTAAGATTATCGTGAAGTAAATCCTCGATATAAAATTAATCTATCGTATGTATACATAAGATTGTATATTATATATATATTTATAATAATATAATACGTACAATATCAGAGTTTAGCCATATAATATATATATATATATATTATATATATATAAAGTGGTGGTAGTGTTAAAGATCAATGAAAATTATAAAAATAATTTATAGTATTAAATTGTCACCATAAGAAGAAGCGTTAGATAAGACATATTTCGCGGGATACAGCTTACTGTCACCTGTCAAAGATTAACTTTTTCAGAACGAGAACGAGAATGAGAATGATAAAAGTACGACAGAAGAGAAGTAGATTTTCTCCTTGGTTGAGTTATAATGAGAAAAGAAATTTCAATTTAAATAATATCCGGACAGCTTGAGGAAATTATATTCTTGATTGTCCGGGCTATGAGAGTAGGATAACCTACCTCATAGAATATAACTGAATTGGTCAAATATTTTCTATCAATAATTTATACTCACGTTTCCTATGACCATTCATATAAGAAAATAGAGAAAAAAAAAAAACAAGAATTTCATCCCCATACTATTCGAGCGAATCAAAAAAAAAAAGAAAAAAAAAAAGAAAAAAAACGAACAAACGCCTGCAGACGGAGGAAAAAGTTACATGAAACGTCAATTTGCACAAGAAAATTTCTCTATTATCTCACAGTATGTGAAAAAAAAAGCTCATCTCAGGGTCTGAAAAATCTTTAATATATACTATATATAATATTATACAATCTCATGTTTGATCAAACAATTTCTACACTCAATAAAAAAAACCTTCGTTTTTTTTTTTTTTTTTTCTCCAAATTTTTAATCATCTACTACCTGGGTCAATTTGCTGTGATAAGATTCCCCAACAAAAGCGTAGTAAAGGATATTCAATTTCGGGGTAAACTACTAGCTGACTATACCCTAAGGATTTTTTTTTTTTTTTTTTTTTTTCTTGTTTTCTTCTTCTCTTTTCTTTTGGTAAAAGATTTCGAGTTTGTTGATCGTACAAACGGAGTAGTCTCTACATATATATATATATATATGTATATATACTACAGCTATGGGGAGAGAGAGAGAGGGAGAGCTAGGGAGAAGAGAGAACCCGATGAAGTATCTAAATCTAAAGGAAATGAAATAGATAACATTTGCTAAGGCATCTTCGTCGTCGTCGTCGTCGTCGGTGGCTGTGGCGTCGACTCCACCTCCATCGAGCACCGCCACGTAGGACTGCCTAATCTTGCAAATGTGAGACAATTTTATCCGCGTTTAAGGAGCACAGATATATTTTCCCTGCGCAAGGAGTAGCTCCGCTAACCCTGTGGACGGGCCTCAGCCTGGGGCATAGATAGTCTCGATGGAAAAGCAACGCCACGTTGCGTATCTCCTCACGGATCTAGTCGTCACATCCCAAAAGGTGCAGGGGAATGGGAGATGAAGGGGCAAGAAGGGCTGCTACGAGGAATCCCCTGCTCAACCCTCTCTAACCACTGTATATACATGTATACATGTACACACATATACATCTTATATATATATATATATATATATATATAGAGAGAGAGAGAGAGAGAGAGAAAGAGAAAGCTCGTGCCTACTACTCTCTATACACACACATACATATATATACAATCTACATTACATAGTTTGTGTATAAGTATGTGTATTCGTATCGTCTAGTGACGAGTCTATGGAGTTTCGTTACACAACGATATACAGATATATGTATAGCATTGTGTATACAGGGTGTTTTGTCGCACAGTAAACAACTAGAATAGGTATATAAATAGAAATAATCGTTTTTCAATTCTGAAATACCTTTTACATCATTCGTTGTATATAGAATTTATATATCATTGATATATATACCATTTCATTTCCTTATTGATGATCAGTCGAATGATCTATATTAGATATACCGAATGTATTAATGCGTATATTTATAATAGAAATATGAAAAAAAATTGAACTCAGTTTGTTACACGAAGTGACACCCCGTAGAAGTGTGTATACTTAAATACATATAGTATACATGTGTGTGTGTGTAGATAGAGTTTTGTATGTCTTTACCAATATATGTGGGGGTATAGACGGACCAAGGCAAAGAAAAAGACGCGAGGGCATACATACCTATATGATGTCCCGAAGTCTAAAAGCAGCACGCAAAATCTACCCCTGAAAAATATCCCCACCTATAATCTAGGGGTGGAATCGCAACGCGTCTCTACAGCGCCGATGCGATGGGCTTATCTTGAGTCTCAATGAGCCGGTAGCCGAGTGTAGCTATAGTATACCGAAAGAGGAAAGGAGAGAAGAGTAAAGGCAAGGAAAGGTAAGGTAAGGTACCTATATAGAGTAAGGCAAGGCATCAAGGTAAGGAAAGGAAAGGAAAGGAAAGAAAAGGTGAGGAGAGGAGAAGAGAAGAGTGAGCCATCTTACCCGTGCCACGCCACGTCGCGACGCCCTCACTGTTTATCCCGAATCTTGAATCCAGATCCAGATCACGCGAATTATATACCCTGCCTGCCAACCAGCTACTCAACGACAAAGACCGAGAACGAAAACGAAAACGAAAACTGAAACGAAGACGAAAGACGAAGGAGAAGGATAAGGAAAAGGAAAAGGCGAAGACGCGACGACGAAGACGAGACCAACGACGTCGTCGACGCGGAAGAAACTTTTTCCTCGACTTTGTCGACTTGTCAATCAATCTCACCTACACATACCTATACCTACATACACCACAGACCTAGTCTCTCTTTTTCTCTTTTTTTAATCTCTCTCTCTCTCTCTCTCTCTCTCTCTTTCTCTTTCTCTCTCTCAGGTCTTGACCGTAAAATTTTTCTAGGGGTATATCATTTTTCCGAAGAATCAGGAAATAAGTGGTTGAAAATTTTATCGAAATAACCGTTCGATGTGTAAAAAGTACAAAAAGTATAAAGTTCTCTTTTTCTTTTTCTTTTTTCCTATATATATATAGTTATTCGTTTCTATACTATATTTTCTATAAAAAAAAAAAAAAAAAATAACAGAGTAGGATAGTTAAGGGATGTAAAAATATGTTTTATAATCACGTTACATTTGAAAATTTAAAAATCTGTAAGATGCAGGAGAGAAAAAAAGAAAAGATAAAAAAAAAAAAAACAAGTATATAGGTAAAGAAAATTTAAACCGGCTTTGCAAGCTACAGCATGGGGGTGCAAGGGGAAAAAAAGGAAAAAATCTAAAAATAAGGTAAAATGAATATGTGTACATCGTCGCCTCTACGTTAAGAAAACCTTTTGGATATAGATGGGCGTGGTTCTGAGTAAACCGGGCAGAGTTCTGAAAATAGGGTAAAATGGTTAAGGCGGGCAAGGCAAGGCAGGCAGAGGAAAGTATATATGAGAGCCTGCGAGGTAAAAGTGTGTGGGTATAGCCACCGAGGCGGGTAACCAATCAGCCAGCTATCGTTGTTATCACTCCGTGATTGATTGAGGCAAGCTTTTATAATAATTACTTGATAATCTTCATATTAGCCGAAATTGTTTGCGGTAATTTAGGAAGTGGGAGCTCTAATAAGAAAGAGGTATTTAATTCAATTAAGATACTACCGATAAAAACCCTCAATAATAATAATAATAATAATATTAATATTAATATAATCGCAAGCATCGACGAAACAAATATATTTATGTTATTTATTTTATTTTACTTTTACTTTTATTTTACATTTATTATATTTTTTTTTTTCAACTGACCCTGGATCTTTTGTATATGAAAAAAAAAATAAAAATAAAAATGTAATTCATACAGCAGAAACAATTATAAGATAAACATAAATATGAAGGTAAACAGTTATTCAACAGGGGGTGCGGGAAGAAAGGGACTGAAGAATACAAAAAAAAAAAAAGAAAAAATCAGTTCAGTTCAGTTTTTTTTTTTTTTTTTTTTTCATACATTATATAGTATATCCTATACCCTCACCGAAGAGCCAAAACCCAATGAAATTTTACGCTTCATATATAGTATGTTATATTTATATATATATATATAACTTCCACTCCGACTAGGCCGCCCCTCAAATCTAAGTAGGGTCTCACAGCACGAGCTAAGGGCTAGGAAATCGACAATAATTTGATCCTTTGCTGGCACTACAAGTCAACCGACTGTATAGAACGATCTTGTTCAACGAGCTACGGAGAAATAGAAGGGAAAGAAAAGGCGTTTATTGAAGTCCTTATATAGCTTTGGACGAGGGGTTTTTTTTTTCTTCTTTTTTTCTGTTTTTACTTTTTTTTTTTTTCTGTAGCAAGAAGGTAGGTAGTATCATAAACAAATTGTAAGTAAACGAAACGAGACGAAACAGAAGAAAATATGAAATAATTAAAGGTAAAACATATATTTAAAGAAAATGGAAAAAGTTTGAATTACGTGAATATAAGGACAGCTGCCAGATTTTCTTTTTTTTTTTTTTTTTTCTTTTTTTTTTGGCATTACTATTCATTTTATTTTTTCTTTATTTCGTCTGGTATTTTTTTTTTTTTTTTCTGTCTTTTTTTTTTCTTTTTTTCTTTCTTTCCTTTCGCTTTCTTATTTCGTTTGTTTCTCCCCTTCCGAAATTCTCGTTTTTTTTTACAACCTGCACCGAGACACAGTTTTGGGGTCGGTGTAGCTTCGGTGGTGCCTGCCTCGCGCTCCGGATACCGCGAAAGATTCAGGAGCCGTGTAAAGATATTAGGTAGAGGCAGCATGGAAACCCCATCACCTCAAGGCTCGTAAATTTCAAGGAGCTGCCGAAACTCAACTCCGCACCATCCCGGCGTACCTTACCTACCGACGTATGTATGTAACGTAACGTAACGTAACGTAACGTAACGTACCGCCACGCTGCCGTCCCAACGTCCCAACGCCCAACCACCTTTCTCACCCCTATTTCAAACCCCTACTTTAAACCCCTACCCCGCACTTCCTTTACCCTTAGACTCTATAAGAATATACTGCAACGAGTGCGTCTTCAATCCAACGTACGTAGATACTACTTTTTTTTTTTTTTCTTTATTTATTTATTTTTATTTTTATTTATTTTTGTTTGATACTTCCTTTTTACTCCTTTTCTTTTTCTTTTTTCTTTTTACATATAGTACGTATCGATGTGCGAATGATTTTCAAAAGATTTGTATTTATAGGTGTAATACAACATTTAAGGTATAGCAGAACGTTATCTACATATATATAGATATTATATTATGCTTACCTTATAAAATACATAAAGTATATATATATATATATATATATATATATATATATATATATAATAAAAATATCATACATAGGTATATATAAAGAAACGCGTCTATACGATCATCAAATAACAAGGGAAAATTTACGTGATAGGGGCTGATTAAATCGTATATATATATATATGAAAACAAGAATGAAAAATAAAAAAAATAATTGATTCATCGATTTTGTAAACACATCATACGGGGTGTGTTTGTTTTATTTATTGTTTGATTGATATCAATAATAACATTCAATTAAGTTATCGTAAAATTTCTAATTGATAGAATCGAAAACTTATCTGGGAATATTTATACGTGAATGATATTGTCATACTATACCTATAAGTAGTAAAAATTAGAAAATAAATAAATAAATAAGTGAATGAATGAATGAATGAATGAATGAATGAATGAATGAATTTTTTCGTAAAATATTTCAACTTTTTATAATATATATTGTTATAATTATTATTTAACGATACGTTTCGATTGTTCTTGACAACGAAATTTATCCTTTCGAAGGAACTGCGTGCGACCGCAGATGGCAGTGATTAATGTAAATCTAGGTTGTCGGCTTCAGCAAGAACCCGAGGTGCACTATGTATAACGTCGAATTATATAATACGTAATATATTATTATATATGTATAACAGGTCTATGTATATATATATATATACACTATACATACTATATGTTATACTTATAACAAAACATTTAATTATTATGTACGTACCAATAATTACATTAATTAATTATATACATATACGAATTCTTGATCGACTGATTGATATTCATATATCGCATTTACGTTCTATAATATATTACGTATATTTAAATATGCCTGTATTAGATAATATATAAATTAGAATCTTTTGAGTTATATCATCTAATAACGATAATTCAAAAAAAAAAAAATAAAAAAAAAAAAAAAAAATGAGCACATAAAATTTATTCGCACAATTAACAGTAGGCAATTAGAAAAAGATAAAAACCTGGCTTATTCTGCTGACCAAGAAAAAAAATGATTATCAAGCCTCCACCTGTATACCTAGGTGTATATATATATATATATGCACCTTGTTTTAAACGCGAGTAAAATAAATGGATAGATTACGAAATTTGACTTTCAGAGACGAAAAGATATATTGCCGATTGAAATGAAGAAATAGATAAGTAGTATTATTATATGTATAAAAATTAATAAATGAAAAAAAAAAAAAAAAAAAAAAAAAAAAAAAAAAAAAAAAAAAAAGAAAAGAAAAGAAAAGATTCTTATTAAAAATTTTACGGTATAGGTAGATGTTCGTTTTGATTGCAATATTACTGCACGGATCTCGATTATACTGTTATATATATATATGGGGTAGATTTATAAAAGCGTGCAAGTGTGAAACATCTCGCTGGGTTTTCTTTTAAAAGTTATTGTCGCAAAAGGTGGGGTGGAAACTTTTGCTTTTGCTTTTTCTTGTTTTTTTTTTATTTTTTTTATTTAATATTTTCTTTTTTTCTTATTATTATTATCATTATTATTATTATTATTATTATTATGTTTCATCTGTCGTGCACCAGCGAAGCACAGAACGATTTTTGGGGTGTTCTTTCTTGGAGATGGCGATAAACTCCACTAATAACTGCCGGCTGAAGGAGTTTCTTTTTCTCTTTTATTCAGCTCTTATATACTTTACTCACTCACTCACTTACTTACTTACTTACTTACTTATACTTACTTATACTTACTTACTTATTTCTCTCTCACACTCTTTTTTTTTTTTTTTTTTTTTTTCTCACCTTTTGTTTCGTTTTCATTTTTTCATTCTTTTTTTTTTTTTTCTCTCCAACTTCGCATTGATGCTCACATTTACATTGAGAGAAGCAAAGAAAGAAAAAAAGAAAAAAAAAAAAAAAAAACCAATCATATCCGATAATTATTTGAAATTGGACTTACCAAGATGCAATTCTGCAGAGACTGCAGTCGCAGACAAAGACTGGTACCTACCAGCTAGCCCCCTGCAGCTATTCCACCTTTCGTAGAAGTTTAACTTGAGCCTCTCCAGCTGCCACCTGGAGTAGCTATCGAGATAGACGACCAAGTTGAAGTAGTACTCGAATCTCTGATCCCTCTTCGTCGAAGTAAAAGGACCTTAACATCCATTGGAATGATTTGAATTACTCGAAAAATGGCCAGCTAAAATTTTCTTCGTTTACTTTTAAGCTTTATGTTCTTTACATTCTTTTATACTCATGGTATACCTGGTATAAGAGTGTTTACCTACAAGGTAGGTATACCCTATACCTATACCTAGTACTGGGTACTGGGTACTGGTACTGATTGCAGTTTAAGAGATGTATACTAATAACGGTAACATTTTTTAATAAAGTTCTTTAAATTTGACGAGCTGTGGGAATGAAATTTTTCTTTTTTCTTTTTTCTTTCTCTCTTTCATATCTTTCAATCATTATATTATTATACCGATAAGATAAAATCAATTTGAAAATAATGATCAGAGCTGACGGTATAATAAAGATCATAAATTCGTAAGGTATAATAAATTTATAAATGAGAAGAAAAAGAAAAAGAAAAAAAAAAAAAAAAAAGCGATAATAAGTCAAGAAATTCGCGTGTGATAGATTGTATTGATGAAATTCAATTGATAATTGGTAGATAATTGGTATATAGATATTAAGATTATAAGCCATCGTACTAATTGAATATTGTAACTTGGGTCAAATGTCGTAAAGAATCCCCTTGTCGCACAGTGACTTAATAAAATGAGACGGTTTGGCAGGGAATAAGTATTGTTTGAAAGAAGATTCGAAGTTAGTCAAGAGTTTTCTTAGAGCGAAGTGAACGCCGCGACGCGCGCCCTACCATTCGCGACTTTCTCGATGCTGCTGGCCGTCGTGCAAGATGGGTGTAAATAATATGCTAATCCACCCCCACCCCGCAGACCCCCCCCCCCCCCCCCCCTTTTCGATGTCGCTACTCTTTTCAGCCGTTGCTCTTATTTCTACTTAATCCCGAGCGAACGACTAATGCAGAAATTTGTTATTTCAAAAAAAAAAAAAGACTAAAAAAGAAAATAAAACAGAAAAAAAGATGATAAAACACGATAGGTAATTCCCTCAATATACATTCGGATACAAATCCCTCATAGAAAATATATTTAAAAAAAAATTTCTTTCTCTTCGCAGATTTGTATAAGATCTTCATAGTTTTTTTTTTTTTTTTTATACTACATACACAGAAAGAAAGATTGACTTGATTCAAAATAATTTTGCGGTCCAAAAATGAAGACCGAAATTTTCTCGGATCAAATCAAAAAATTTTCTCGAGCCAAGAAAAATTTCCAAAAAAATTTCAGTCCTCATTTTTTGTACCGCAAAATTATCTTTAATCAAGAATAATTTTCTTCGCTCATAAGTTAACCTTTTTTTTTCTGTGTAGATATATATTATAAGGTATATATATATAGTGCATATAATATTCTATAACATATCAATGTTTTACTATACGTTATATCGTACTATATAATATATAATATATAGAAGCAGTAAAATTGAGAAGGTTTAATATCAAAACAAAGTGAACATCTGGAAAAGACGGTCTTTATTCCGCCTCTTTCAAACGGTTGAAAGCTGATAGAAAAATAGTAAATTGGTTCTCTTATTATATACTATATAGATAGCAGCATATAGGAGGAAAGATTAAAGTTCAATTAAATATTATATAATATATATATAAGAGATATATGTATATATAACGTGTAGGATACTAGGGTGTCGATTGCAAAAAGTACATATAATCTTGTAGAGCAAAGCGCAAAGGAAGAAAAAAAGAAATAAATATATATAATATATTATATTAATTATTGTCTATTAATTTATTATCGAGCCAATTTATATTATAAGTAGATCTAGTATAATGACGAGTGTATAGTGTTAGGTAATATAGATTTTCAAAAAAATTGGCGTAAAATAAATTTTCAATATTTCTTATAAACTGTTTTACTTTTAATCAATCCCTTGTTTAATGCCAGTAAACCCTCTCCAGCATGATTCATTATCAGCGCAAGCTCATAAAGGATCATTAATATTATTCCTCAGACAATGTAACATGCTTTCGCACTAACCGCATAATAAAAAATAGGCATCCTAACTTGACTTGGTTATACATATATAATGTATGTACATACATACATACATACGTACGTATAGTACGCGTACCTAGAACTTGCATACGCTGCCCGCACACAAAATTTTCCATACGTTATTAACAAATTTGAAAAAAAAAAAAAAAAAATTAAAAAAAAAAATTATACGAATGGAGTTACTATTAGCTTTAGCTAAAAGTTTCACAGTCAGAAATATACAAAATGATCGTATATATATATAATAATAACTTCCATTGGAAGTAAAATGAAATGAAAATTTAATTAATGTTTGCTTATCGAAAAATTTACCGAAAGAGTTGAAAAAAAAAAAAAGACAAAAAACTCTGTTTTGATATTTAGAGACTTAGAAATCTGAAGATACAAATTGTTTTCTTTGATTCTCCTTTAATATACATCCAAGTAGGTATATATACGGTTGAATAAGTAGAGCGATGTTAGTAGTGTTCATAAAATACATAAATTTCAAGGGTCAGGCAACGCGGTGGTCAAGGGGACACGTAGTAGGTTTCTAAAGGCTAAAGAGGGTCGCTTATACTCAGCCAGTTGCAGAGTTTTGAGTCTGGAGAACAATAATAAAAACTAACAGAGGCAAAAAGTTAGCCACCTATATATATATATATACGTATATATAAAATACGGGGCAGAAGGTATAAGGTACTTGCGATTGTATAGAGGGAATGAAAAATACCTTTCTCTTAATTAATAGCTTATTTACATAGCGTTTTGGTTAATTCAACATAAAAAACACACCATTAATCAAATTCTGATGTATACTAATTACTTCGATCCCTTGACTCAATTCTAACTTGACGAATGCAGGGCTGACTTACGCGCATTCATCTCTAAACTCTCAGCCGCACTTTAATAATGTCTTATTACTACCGCATCAACGATTCGTTAGCAAATTTCTTAACTATTGACTCGAAAATTTTACAAACCTGTCGTATAAGACATCGATTAATAATTATCCTCTATATACCGCGAAAAATAATCGAAACGATTCAGACTCACGACTCTAAGTTTCTATAATATGCGGTCATATACAAATGAACTGGAATTCAAAATCGGCTAATTGTGAGCTAAGCTCTTATTCGAATTACGCGTTTCAGTTCAAACGCTAGTACGCGTTTATAGAATAACACATATGTATATTACCCCGCTTCGTATCCCCCTGTAGAATAATCTAATTATCGGAGTTGGACCTCCGTTAGTATCTAGCTAACCGTAGTTACAGTTAAATAACATCATGAAACTCGAGCTAATAATAATACAAGGTATATTTACGAACAAATTTTCACGGCTAACTTTAATCCCTATTATAATACAAAATATCTGACGTATATATTAAATTATTAAGTTTGTAAATACATACTAGAAAGAAAATAAAACTACTATTAAACAGGTTCAATTTTATACTTGTAATTATATTATCCACGAATTAACAGCGTACAGAATTTAAGGTGCTTTCCTAGGCAATTCCACCAGTCCTGAAAACATCGTGAAAAAATGTGATATTAAACGGAATATCTCTGCCTAGGCACCGAAATCAATGAAACAAAATACGTCGCGCAATTCTATGTGCGACTCCGAACATGTACAGCCCAAAAAATGTTCGTTTTGCGCGAAAATAGAGAAGATATCCATGAAAAACGTTTCTAAAACTTATAGATCGTTTCTAAAACGTATAGATCGTTTCTAAAACCGTTTTTCATGGATATCTTCTCTATTTTCGCGCAAAACGAACATTTTTTGGGCTGTACATGTTCGGAGTCGCACATAGAATTGCGCGACGTATTTTGTTTCATTGATTTCGGTGCCGAGGCAGAGATATTCCGTTTAATATCACATTTTTTCACGATGTTTTCAGGACTGGTGGAATTGCCTAGGAAAGCACCTTAAGGCCCAGCCTATCCCCTTATTTGTTCGAAAAGGAGATATTTCGATTATTATTTGAGCCCAGGCGTCGAAAACACAAAAACAAAATGCACAGTGCCAATTGAAATTCAATTCCGAAGACATATACGTTTAAAAATAATCGAATGTCAATTTCCTCGGTGGCCATGATTAGAATTGAGTAAAAACCATTCTTAGACTCTATTTTCCCAATACGAAACGAACATCTTTTTGGACGTACGTCTTCGGAATTGAATTTGAATTGGCGTTATGTGCATTATTCGTTTTTGCGTTTTTGACGCCAAGGCTCTGATAATAATCAAAATCTTACACATTAAGACCAAAAGTATGTGGGCGACTAGGAATTGGGGCCATAAGCCCTATGTTATAATTCCGTTATTCGATATATACAAGACGGTTTCGAGAAAGCTACTTCTCGAAGCTTTCCTCCGAATTTATATCATACATCTAGCTGTATAAGTGAAATAGGTATTTGTCCCAGGTTTCGTGGAGAAATTTAACCAGTTCATGGCCTCCTTCTTGGTCAACGAAACCATGGTATTGGTTAGTGGGTTGCGGATTGTGGGTTTCAGTTTGAACATTCTAGGTAACTGGGTACCGCGATCGCGGTTTAATCATTAGTCTGGTATTATGGGGTGAAGATTTGTCCATTGTGATATAGAAACGTATACATATAGAAAGAGAGAGAGAGAGAGAGAGAGAGAGAGAAAGAGAGTCTAAAGAGGGAAAAAAAACTCTTCGATTATTCATTTCGCTCATTTTATCGTTAGACAATAAACGGGGAACCTCCACAGCGATTATGAATACCTATCTATATATATATAGATTCATATACCTACTCGCGCGATGATCTAAAATCCAGAAGTCTTAAGAGATCTCCTCGAACTCTTTACAGAAACCGCAGAAGACATTAAGAGGTGACATGGGAACTCCCAAGGTTTGATTATTACTCACGCTCAATTTAACTTATAGAGACGCGACGAACGTTCTTGGCGTCCAAAGGCATAAAGGCATAATTGATCACTGAATAGAACCTTACTCAGTGGTTCTCTCGCCCCTCGATTTACCCCATTTTCCCTTTTTTTTTCTTTTTTTTTTCTTTTTACGTGTTTTTTTTTTTCATTCTTTTTTTTTGTTCTCATTTTTCTCCGCTCGCATTATAAAGTTCAATTTTTACCTCCGTATTATATTATAGAATTCTAAATTCTACTAGTACTGCGCGTATACACACGTCTTAATTAAAACTAGATACTAATATATTCCTCGATCTCACAGTATCTATATCTTGTTTTATTTTTAAATCAATTTTTAACACAACTTTTAAAATAACTCATCATGTAGGTAGATATGATGAAAAAAATCGTTAATTTCTTAATTGATATCGTCATCTGTGATGCGCGTAATTTAAATTTCAATTTCTCAATAAATTTTATTAAATAATTATTAGACAACCGCATATATATCACCAATCTAGTCGAACTTTTGAACTTTTTTAAAATTCGCTTTTAGACACATCGAAATGATCGATTATTGGATACTATTTTCACACGTCAATCAGTTGCTTCAATTATACAGGTTTTTAATTATTACGGATATACTTACAATACTGCGTATTCATAATCTTCTTCTCACTTTTCGTTTTTTTTTTTTTACCTACAGTTATCAACGTATGGTAACAAACCGTCGTCGTCAAATCTCTACAATAAAAAAAATAAAAAACAATCTCTGCATTACCGACAATTGATAATCTTAATTTTAATTCGAAAAGTAGAAATCTACTTACCTTTACCGGTAAAAATGCATTTGACAAAGATACGTTTTTCCTTTAATGAAACACGATATTCTTAATTTTTTTTTATGGAAATAGAAGTTGAATCACACGATTACATTAACATTTATTTATTTATTTATTTATTTATTTATTTATTTTATGGAATATCTGCGATAATAATCATCAATCAACTGACATATTATATAGATAAACCGATTTTTTTTTTTTTTTTTTTTTATAATTATAATAATAATAATATTAATCATTATTATATAATTTATGTATTTTGTACTAAATTCATCCAATTTCTTCCATCGTCGTTATCGGATGGTGGAATTCTGATCTGTACCAATCTTACAGAATTTTTATCATCACCTACAATTTCTTCGTATTGTGAAGTTGTTGGAACGACTATTGCCGATCCGTCTTCACTGTCGTTATAACTATAAACTTCTTCAATATGTTCACCGTCTTCAGCTTTACATCCCATTACTTCACTTTCAGTAAAATCAATCTGTAATAAATTTGAAAAAAAAATGAAAATTAAAATGAAAAAGATAAATAGGCATGAATAAATGTTTGAATAATTGTTTTGTTGCTAATAAAAATTGTTTTTAATCTTTGTTTATTATCACCTCTCCGTCAACCGCTAGGTGATCAACTTCCTCTTCTTCTACTATAGTATCTTCGTCTGGTAATCCTAGGACATTTTCTTCTTCGTATATCTGATCCCCCTCTTGTATAATCACATGATTTTTTAAATCAGTGATATACAACTCGGTTTCCTGTATAAGAAATTCATATAAATTGCATAAATTATGAAAAGAAATTGTATATGATAAGGATAAGGCAACTAATAGTTTGAAATAATAAATCTAAATTTAATACCTGCTCATTTTCTGTTCCTTCCATTAATAATTCAACGTCTCCATCCGGTATGGCAATCACTTGATCATCATCGGTTGTTAATCGTGGCTGGTTGACCACGATTGTATCGTTAAGATGACCCTAAGATAATAAACGTTATAATGATTAAGTCTTACAGTATTTTAGTCTTATAGTCTTACAGTATTTTATTTCGTTTATTATATATACCTGAGTTTGCATGTGAGTATATAGTAAAGGTTTTCTCATGAATCCCATTCCACAAACTAAACATTCGTACGGTTTTTTATCACTGTGTATAAATCGATGAGCATTTCTGTTGTCTCTGCTGTTGAAGGCTTTACCACATACCTGGTAAACGAATAATTGATAAATAATAATCAATAAGTAAATAGGAATATTGTTAAAATGAGAATCTTGGGTGTGACTCACTTCGCATAAATAAGGCTTCTCGCCTGTGTGAATACGCATGTGTTTTTTAAAATGTTCTGGATAAACAAAGGTCGCTGTACAAGTTGGGCATTTGAATGGTCTTTCACCAGTGTGAGCCGCTTTTATATGATAATCTAAAAGTCTGCGTCTTTTAAACCCTTTTCCACAATCGTTGCATTTATATCTTTTGTCGTTATAATGTGTTGCTCTTTTGTGAGATTGAAGATTAGATCTTTGGCTGAAAGAAGAAGGATTTCGGTTTTTTAATTCATTCAATTAATTGTTGAAGATTAAATTTCTAGTTAAAGAAATTCCACCTGAATGTTGCTCCGCAAAATTCACACTGGTATGGTTTTTCCCCGGTGTGAGTTCGCTCGTGATCTCGAATCTCTGCTTTACGGGCAAATGCTTTGCCGCAAATTCTGCATATGTAAGGCTTGTAGCCCGTATGAACGATGTTATGAACCTCGAGATTGTGAGGAGAGCCAAAGGCCTTTCCTGTAAATAAAAAATTTTCCATTATCAAAATTGAGAAATAGGTAATATAAGAAGAAAAAAAACATTAACAGATGAAAAATTTCGCACCGCATTGATGGCAGACGTATTCCTTTATTCCATTGTGGGTTCTTTCATGCTGATTCAAGTTCTGCTGACTTAAGAACGACTTGCTGCATAAACTACATTCAAAAGGCCTTGGTCTAACTTCGTGCGTTTTAACATGCGCCTTGTATGTATATTTAGAGGCAAAATCTTTGCCGCAAGTTTCACATACGTAGGGTCTGACTCCGGTATGTGTGTTGATGTGTTCTTCCAATAAATTTCTTGAGCTGAAAAATTAAAGTCGAAATATTTATTTTAGGTACAGAATAAAAATGAATTATTGCATTATTTTCGGTCTTTGTAAAACGGACCTGTATCTTTTACCGCAAGTTTCGCACGGCCACGATTTCGCCTGTGGATAATGAATCCGTTTATGAATTCTGAACAATCTCAAATTGCTGAATATTCTGTTACAGACTTCGCACTGAAAGTCTCCCTCTTCGTTTGCAACGTGATCGTCAAGGTGAACTGAAAGTTCGTTTCTTTTTCTAAATTCCATACTGCATATGTCGCATATATATAAACGGGCGTCATGCACAGTCTTCAAATGCGTTGTTATTGCTTTAGCATCACCCATCGATCTTTCATCGTCGTTTGGACAAAGTAAGCAAGTATAAACAGAGCCGTCTCTTGCCACAAGCTGAAAATATAAACAAATTAATGTTAAAATTAATGTTAATCATATCTTGAGGACAATAAATTATAATTACTTGTTCTTGAACAGCTTCTGCCTTCACATTGACTTTCCCTTTCTTAGAATTAGTCTTCCGAACTTCGGAATTCTCATTGTTTGAGTCAGCTTCTACTTTTATATTGACTCTCTCAGGCTTTGTATCTAGTAGTTCATCAATTTCAGCATCATCATCCTGATCTTTGGACCGCTCTTCTTCCTGCAAACGATTTTTGTGTTTTTTTTTTTTTTTTTTAATATAAAAGTAATATTTGTTAGAAAGTAGGTAATTCACTATTCGAAAAAAAGGGATAAACCTTCGACGCGTTATCATTGCTTGAAGATTTCTTAGTGTTAAAACCTTTTTTCTTCAACTTTGTACCGATTCTAGTCGAACCAGATAACTCAGAGTTCTGAGTTTCAGGATTTTCCGTATAATCATGATCGTTGAATTCTTCTTCCTCTAGATATACAACGTTGGAAACTTTTCTCGACGTTCTTTTATAGTTTGTAAATAACTCCACCTTTATTTCAGCCAATCTATTCTCTAGTTCGTCGACCTATAAAAAAAACTTTATCAAAATCTATTCGAAAATGGCACAATTTTTAATTGAAATAAAATTTTTTTATTGATCAGGAACTAATCTAGACTAACATAGTTATAGAATATTATAAAACGGAGGCGGGAGGGTAGAGGGAGGGGCGAATCTCACCTCGTTGAATAGTTTATAACATTTTTTGCATACGACAAGCGAGTGAACGTTTGATTCGTTAAGTTCGACGTCAAGTACGGAACATATTGTATCGACGAGCGGTTTTTCAGTCGCAGTAACAGAAGTTGAGCCAAATATTCTGACGCTATTTCGCGTCGAAACACCTACTTTGCTGTTGCATATTAAACAGTGAGTACAATCTTTTTCTGCATCGGCTGTCATCGTCGATAGATCTAAAAGTGTGGTAAGAAAATATATAAAGAGAGAGATAGAGAGAGAGAGAGAGAGAGAGAGAGAGAAAAAGTAAAAATATTGATAAAATATTGAATTGTATATGATAAGTTTAGAAAGTAGAAAAAAAAAAAATAAAAAATATTCATCGCGTATTATTATTTCGAAAGTATAGACCTAACCTGAATGGTAGTATGTGGCACATTTTTAAAGCGATTTATAATAATGAAATATAATTGATGATGATGATGATGTTGTTTAATTATTATTTAAAAATGTTAAGAAATTGTTTTATTTGACATTAGCGATTTGATAATGTATAAAAATGGAAGTGTGAAACATAACAGATGTAATATTATGAAAATAACCCTAAAATAGTTGAATATTGGTTTTATTGTGAAAGAAATATGTAGGTTGATATTATAGAATTGAATAATGATAAGAAAAGGTATGAGAGAAGAAGAGAAGAGGAGAGGAAGAGAAAAAAAAAATAAAAGAAATAATATGAAAAAAAAAAAAAGAAACAAAAGATGAATAATTGTATTAGAGATAAATAATTGTCAGGTTTGTGTGTGTAAAATATTACAACAATAATGAAAAATATAAAAAGTTGCCAGCACTGACTTGGAAATTTTCAGTTCGTAAATCTGAGAGATTGGCAGCGACCAAAATAGCAGAGAAACCTCCTTCGCAACGCCATTTACGTTACCATTAACAGTTTTGATACTTTGATCAGAGGTAAAAGAAGGATCTGAAGCACAACACCCTGAGTGCAGTGATTTGTCGATCTCTAATTTACCGAATCGAAACACGTATCGTGTAGTGAGGACGCCGAGATAACCAAAATGGAGGAATCGAACACGCAGCCTCTCTCTAAGCTTCTATAATAGTTCGACAAACTTATTATACGATATGATATATTTTAGCATTATTATTTATACGCAGATTTAGAATTGGGAGAAATAATACACTATACGTAATAAATGAAATGAAATTCATTCAATTCTCATAATATAATATTATTATAGTAGTAAAAATTCAAAGCGAGAGAATATTCGTATGTCGCTGTCTGTCTATTCACACGGAAAATATTCGCTCTGATTCTGTCTAACTATTATAAATAGTAACACTCACTACGTCGTCTGCTAGAGCTACGCTGTTCGTGGACAATCGATTGACAGCGGCTAAATTTTTTTTTTTTACGAACTTCAATTCCTCTCAATTGTTTTTTATAGAATTATAAAATAAACTAACTAATAAAACACAAAAAAAAAAAAAAAAAAAACAGTCTTCAATTATTTATAAAAAAAAAAAAAAAAAAAAAATATTGCAAATGAATAAAAATGAATCAATGAGCAGATACGGGCCACTCGTAGGAGCTATTGACGAAGGAACTGGCAGCGCTAGATTTTTGGTAAAAAAAAAATGTTAATATTATCAATTTTTAAAGAATTTATAACAGTTTAAAAGAGTTTTCTGTTATCTTTATAGGTTATAAACGCTTATTTTACACACTACTCTGCATTCGTAGTTTTTTTTTATTGAAATATTGTAAAAAAAAAAAAAAAAAAAACGTTCGCTCGTTAGGTATTCGCCGCAAATACTGCCGAGGTATTGACATACCATCAAGTATCGATATCACAATCATTTCCAAAGGAAGGATGGGTTGAACAAGATCCTATGGAAATATTAAAAGCTGTACAAGAATGCCTAGATCAAACTGTATCAAATTTACAACAGCTAACGATAGATCCTTCGGATATCGTAGCTATTGGTGTAACAAATCAAAGAGAAACTACCATAGTATGGGATTCTGTAACAGGAGAACCATTGTACAATGCCATAGGTAAAGAAATCAAAAAAGAAAAAAAAAAAAAAAAAAAAAAAAAAAATCATCAAGAATGACAATTAATACCTTTTTTGTCTAATAAACTAACATTTTTTTTCAATCCGATATAATTTTTTACAGTTTGGATGGACATGAGAACTACAAGCATAGTCGATGATATATTGAAGCAGGTTCGATACCAGAATAAAAACTACCTAAAGCCTTTATGCGGTTTACCAATAAGCCCATATTTTAGCGCTTTGAAGTTGAAATGGCTTTTGAAAAACGTTCCTAGGGTGCAAAAAGCTGTTATCGATAAACGTTGTATGTTTGGAACTGTAGATTCTTGGTTGATATGGGTAAGAAAATTGTTTATTTTAATTTTCTTTTTCTAAACATATTTTTAGAATTTCTTTTTTTACGTATTTTGTTTCAGAATTTGACCGGAGGTATAAACGGCGGTGTTCACAGTACTGATGTGACAAATGCGTCTAGAACTATGCTGATGAATATTGAAACTTTAAAATGGGATCCAGTATTGTTGTCCTTTTTTGATATTCCGCTTAATATTTTACCCCACATACGTAGTTCCTCAGAAATTTATGGCCACATTCAGGAAGGATCGTTGCGCGGAGTTCCAATATCAGGGGTAATGCTTGGAAGATGATAATACAGTCATTTGCTGATTAAAAATAATCAAATTCTATTCAATTTTAGTCAAAAAAAAAAAAAAAAAAACGAACGAATAAACTGAATAGCTAAATTAAAGTCTTGTTCCAGTGTCTGGGAGATCAACAGTCTGCACTTGTTGGACAAATGTGTTTACAACAAGGGCAAGCAAAAAGTACCTATGGGACGGGATGCTTTCTTCTATATAATACCGGATCTGCGGTAATAATTCTACACTAAAGAATTATTTGGGCTTTTTAAGAAACTGGAAGAGCTCTGAGAAGCTGAATTACTTTATCAGAAAGTAGAATATAGGATTAGATAATGAAATAATGAAATTAAATTGAAGAATTTAGAAGATTGATTCAACTACTTTTAAGTATAGAATAAAAAAATTGATGATTTTATCATATTTCAGATCGTAGATTCGTCTCACGGCTTGCTAACAACGGTAGCTTATCAATTTGGTCCCGATGCACAGCCTGTATACGCGTTAGAAGGTTCTGTAGCGATAGCTGGTGCGGTAATGCAATGGTTGAAAGAAAATCTTGGAATAATATCTGATGTGAATGATTCTGAATCTACAGTTCGCCAAGTTTATAGCGATAATCGTATAACTTTTGTACCTGCATTTGCCGGTCTGTATGCACCTTACTGGCGGAAAGATGCAAGAAGGTATAAAAAGGGTTTGACTAAATTTAATTGCAGAATATTATGTATATTGTTAAAAATCTTATATGTTTTATTGATTTTTAGTGTCATTTGTGGAATCACTGAGGACACTAACAGCGCGCATATAATAAAGGCTGCTCTACAATCTGTCTGCTTTCAGACAAGAGATATTTTAGAAGCTATGAAAAAAGACACGGGATTAGCATTGACTAAACTTTTAGTAGACGGAGGGATGACGAATAATAATTTACTTATGCAAATGCAAGCAGATATCTGTGGTATACCTGTGGGTAAGTTAAAAATTCAAGAACTTTGACGATGAGTGATTATAACGCGTTTTGAAGAACGAATTAATTGGAAAAGCATATTTTCAAATCCTACAATGTTGTATAAAGATAATTAATGCAATAAAATAACATATTATAATCTTTCACAAGGAAGTCAGGCCACTTATGTGTGAAACTACTGCACTTGGTGCTGCTATAGCTGCTGGATGTGCAAACGGTATACGTAAATGGGATGTTAAACTAGACGCGTCTGTTCCTAGCGATACTTTTATTCCTTCTATAAGCGAAGATGGTGAGATGTGTTGATTTTCTAATTGAAATCATTGATGTTTAGAATAAAAATTTCGTTTTCAAATCTAATTACTAATTTGATATATTATTTCTCTTTTATCAGAGAGAGACGTGTTATATTCGCAATGGAAAATGGCAATTGATAGAAGTTTGGGGTGGGATCCATTGGTAGATGAAGATGGTAAATATTTACGATATTAATGATACGATTTGAATTTTTTACGTATTTTTAATTTCTACTTTTCAGAAGAAATGGAGAAAATTCACGCCGTTACAGCGCCTGGAATTTTTATAATTAGCGCAATGATTTTACTCATTTTTGCTAAGTATAGATCGATGTTTTAAAAGACAAAGAAAAAAGAGAAAAAAAAATTTTATCCTGTAGTTTAATGTGATGATGATCAAGACTAGTAGAATTTTAATTATAGATCCTATTACTTTTTATTATACATGCGTGTAGCTGTGACGTATTCACGATCAAAAACCTTAACAGTATCTTTAGTATCTATTTAAAAGAAAAAACAAAAAAAAAAAAAAAAAAAAACATAGTATATTACATAAAATCGACTGCATAATGATAGACTAGTTAATTATAATAGCTGTAGTAAAAATGCATTGAATAAAAAATATCCTAAATTTTTTTAAAATAACGAATTTTTATTTTCGGTAAAATTCCTGAATAATTAGATTTTCGTTTTTCGATTATAATATATATATATATAAAAAAAAAAAATGTTCGGTAAATTTGAATCTAGAAATTTATTTCTCAATCCTCTATATTAACAACGCTTAAAGTATTCGATATCGTTTCTTCTATATCAGAAATCGGAGTTTCTTCTTCAGTATTTGATACTTTAATATTATTTTTCTTATTATTATTATTATTAGCAAGAGTTTCTTTAGTTAAAATTTTCGGATTTTTAATCGCGCTCTTCTTATCTGATGATATTTTCATCCCTTTTATTGGTGAAATAGTTGTAGAGAAACTATCCTGCAATATTATCGAATTATATATAAATGATAAAAAAAAAATCGTTTCATTTTTAATAAAATAATATATACTACATCGATGAAATTTTTACCAAAGAATTATCTGTTGTTGATGTTTGAGCTACAGCAACAGATGCGGCAAGCCAAGAATCGTTTCTTATTATTGATATTCGTAGTCGTGAACGTTGGGGTGCAAGTATTCGAGTTATAAGATTTTTACAGGATGTTGAAATCTTCGGATCTTTCGGAAACGTGACTTTGTTTTGAACTTGCTGAAGAGTTATAAGAATGATCATTGCAATCATAAGATTTAATGAAATTAATTTAAATAAATGAAAAAAAAAAAATAAAAATTATACTGACTTTTTGATTTTTTTTTTCTTTTTATCGTTTTTTTCTTTTTTTTTTTTTTTTTTTTTTTATTTAAATAATTTTCTAATTCACTACCTGGGTACCTTAAGAAGTTGGGCGTAGTTTGTATCGTCGAAAGGAAGACGACCGTAAACCATAGCATACAATACTACACCCATTGACCATATGTCTGATAATTGGGGCTGGTAAGGTACTCCTTTTAAAATTTCAGGTGACGCGTATGCGTAACTACCGCAAAATGTTTCGCTAAGTGGAGAAATTCCATTTTTCGGTCTCATATGACCACGAGCAAATCCAAAATCGGATAATTTTATATTGAAATCGTAGTCCATTAAAAGATTTTCACATTTTATGTCCCTGTATATTTTGAATTAAAAAAATTTTTTTTTTTGTTTTTTGTTTGTTTCTTCTTATAATCATTTAAATGAAATTATAAAAAACGCGGTAAATTTTTTTTTTTTGAAATTTACACGGTCTAATTATACTATTTTTTATTACCTGTGAACAACACCGCGTTCGTGGCAATAATCAACCGCGTCTATTAATTGTCGAAACCAACGTCGGCTACGTAATTCATCTATGTGAGAATCGCGTCGTATAATATCCAACAAGCTACCATTTTCGGCAAATTCCATAACGATATAAACCCTGTTGTAATATAGAAATCGGTGATTTAATTAAATGATCAGATATATATTTTCAAAAAAATGTAAATTCACTCTTTCCCGCCATTACATATATTTCAATTTCGCGCACGTATTTAAAAATCTATTTAAATTGCGTGATTTATCATAATATATACCTATGCGTAGTTTCTATAGCTTGAAGAAAACGTATTAAATTCGTATGTTTTAATCCTTTAACAACTTCTATTTCACGTGGTAAAAATTTTTTCAAATAATCTCCGGGCGCTTGAAATTTCGATACTATCTTCACAGCAACTTGACAATCGTGACGTTCGGATTGAGCTACCTATTTTAAATCGAATAGATTATTACATTTTTGTATAATACGATTAAGATTATTATCAATCTATTAATTAGGAAAAAAAGAAAAAATAAAAAAACTGATTTAATTTACAACTACATGCCTTTACAGTAGCATATGAACCAGCACCGATTGTATTTCCCAAAGCGTAACCATGTGATTCTAAAACTGTTAATTTTCGTTCCGTTTTTTCATCACTCTTTCCACTAGTTGGATCTATTCTTGTCTTAGCTTGACTAGGACTAGATTTTTGTTCAATTTTCGGTAACGTCGTCATTCTGTACTTCGATATAATATCAAGTATATCAGCTATGTGGATTTGTAATTATTTATTATTATTTATTCATTATCTTTTTCTTTATCTTCTTCGCGGGTTATTTGAATATTCTTACATTTTTCATATCTCAACGATCGACTTTTTCAATGAATAATAATATTATTCAATTATTACGTATAAATAATAAAATTTCTGTACTTTATTTTTACTAACATTTTCATCATATTCTCGATAAATATTAAACTTATACTTATAATTTTGTGTATATTGTATTATTATTATATTATTATTATTTATTATATTAATAAACGTCGATTTCGATTATATATCGATAAAAATAACATACGAATGTTAAAGATCATAATAATAATTCGCGCGCCTACGTATGCGGCAAAGTTAATAGACACTTTACTCACATAGCGCTTCGATCGAAAATAGTTTTTTTTATAAAATTCTAACCTCGACGTGTTGTCGTTTCTCTACAAAGTCGTTGATCCCAGCCGCGTCTTCTATATTCTATATTCTATTTTTTTTTTTTTATACCGTGTATTAATTTTACTCATCGAACAAATTGAATACACGATAAAAAAAAATGGCAGACGTATTGGACATTGATAATGCAGAAGAATTCGAAGTCGATGACGAAGGAGATCGTAAGTAATTGACATAATTTACATATGTGCTCAAAAAATTAGCTGTAATATTCTACAAGCCATTTCCTAACCTACAAATCTAACATCACATCGATCGTTATAAATACTTGACCCAATTTCCTCGTGTTCTTAAACTAATAAATAACGAAAATAAGAAAAGAATTGAACACGGATAATTACTCTACCGTGATTTTTTGTTTTACAGAGGGAATCGCTCGACTGAAAGAAAAGGCTAAAAAGAGAAAAGGACGAGGACATGGCGCGGAACTTGTCTCTACAAGAGACGACGTCGGTCATTACGAATCTATGAATGTTGTAGAAGATGAAGACGATCAACCTGGTCCCCAGAGATGTGAGATTTGATTATAAAGTTTAAGCTTATAAAAATATGGTTGAATAACTAATTCGAAATATTTTTGTTGTCTTTTTCTTTGTTCTTTTAGCCGTTGAGGGTTGGATACTTTTTATAAACTCTGTCCATGAAGAGGCGCAAGAGGATGACATACAGGATAAATTCTCTGAGTTTGGTCAGATAAAGAATTTGCATTTAAATTTGGATCGTAGAACCGGTTTTCTCAAAGGATACGCACTGGTTGAATATGAGACTTTCAAAGAAGCTCAAGCGGCAAAAGACGCTTTAAATGGCGCTGAAATATTGGGACAGGCTATTTCTGTCGATTGGTGTTTCGTCAAAGGTCCAAAAAAGTGAGAATTCAAAACGTTTAGTTAATTTTTATAAACTTACCTGATGTTTCTTCTCGCCTTTTCTTATCCTCATTCTATTTATAAATTATTTAATATTGTCATTATTTTACAGAATCAAGAAGAGAAGTCATAGAAGACGGTAAACTAAGGTGAAGAATGATTCTTCGCAAGTTATAATTCAAACACTACATTCTACTTCAATTAATTGTGTTAATTAAGATATAAAGTAGGAAATAGAAACCTATATACTAATTTTGTATTAAATATAATACTGAATAAATAAAAAAAAATATTGTGAAATTTATCAATCAATCAATCAATCAATCAATCAATCTCTATCCAATTTTATTTAAGTAGATTTAAGAAACAGATTTAAAGAATGAAAGTTAAAACTCAAACAGTTCGATTTATGTATATAAGAATAAAGAAGACTAAATTTGCGGAAAAAGAAAAAAAAAAATACACTACTTTATTCAGTACATTAAAAGATGTTTGAACTGATACAAAAGAAATTGAATATCTAGAATCGTGAATATTGAAACGATTCGAATGATTTAATTCCAGTAAGACTCTGTCTTGTTATTAGAAAAGCAAAAATTTTATCAGCCTTCAATGAATCTCTAGACTCTAAACAAGACGAGTCTACATCTTCTTGACATTAAATTATTTATATAAAAAATTATCGACGATATTATCTATGAATAATAGTTAAGATTGGCCTTCTTCTTTGCTTGCACTTCCATAATAGCTTCCATTAAATCTTCGTGGGTAACAGCAGTGGCGTTGCGTCTCAGAGCGATCATTCCCTGTTGATAAAACAGCGTTAATAAATGATAAAAGTTATTAAAAAATAATTACCAAATTCAAGAATAAGGAATTACCGCTTCAACGCATACAGCCTTGCACTGAGCGCCGTTAAAGTCGTCCGTAGACCGGGAAAGCTCTTCGAAATTAACATCAGGCGACATGTTCATTTTCCTCGAGTGTATCTGCATGATTCTAGCCCTTGCCTCTTCATTGGGATGAGGAAATTCTATCTTTCTATCCAAACGACCGGATCTGAGAAGCGCAGGATCCAGTATATCAACTCTGTTAGTAGCCGCGATGACTTTGATGTCTGCATTAGAGCTGAATCCGTCCAATTGATTGAGCAGCTCTAACATAGTTCTCTGTACTTCCCTATCTCCAGCTTTTTCAGAGTCGAATCTTTTCGTACCGATAGCGTCGAGTTCGTCAATGAATATTATAGCAGGGGCCTTTTCTTTAGCCAAAGAAAACGCGTCTCTGACTAGTTTAGCTCCGTCGCCTATAAACATCTGGACTAATTGCGGTCCGGCAAGCTTAAGGAAGGTAGATTTAGTCTGCGCAGCGCAGGCTCGTGCCAATAGCGTTTTTCCCGTACCAGGAGGTCCGTACAAAAGAACTCCTTTAGGCGGCTGGATTCCCAGGTTTTCAAACTTCTCTTTATGAGTCATGGGCAGTACAACAGCCTCGATTAATTCCTGAATCTGTTTATCCAGGCCTCCAATATCTGAGTATTGTTCAGTCGGTCGTTCGTCTACTTCCATTGCTTTAACTCTGGCGTCGTATTCGGCCGGCAATGTTTCCAGGACTAAATAACTGTCCTTATTAACGCCTACCAGATCTCCTGGCTTGAGTGATTCCGCATCTACCAATCCTATCACAGGTAAAAAGTAAGTTTGACGAGTCGAAGTTTTAATCACAGCGCATTTTCCCTTTCTTTGAGCGTCGAGGTCGACAACAGCTCCGTCTTCTTCGCCCATATCTTGCGGGTCAACGTCTAATAGCTCGATAACATTTGAGACTAAGTAAGGCAGAGTTTTGTTGACTTTTATCTTTTCAGTATTTTCCTTTATCTTCTCATTCTGAGCTTGTAATTCATGAGATATTCTCATCACGTCGCTCTTCATTATCTTTATTTCATTGTCCAAAAGACGAGAACGAGACACTATCTCGTCCGTCGACATACGGAGTACGTCTTCGCCAAGAGTTTCCTGAAAAATTTATGTATCTAAAGAAACGTTTCAGTTTTTTTGAAAAAAAAAAAAAAAGAAAAAAAAAACGTTTCGCTAGTTTTTTGTAAAAAAAAAATTATACCTTTCGTATGATAGAAATTTTATGAAGTACGTGGGTAGCTGAGATATCGATAATAACATAGTTTTAAAGGTTTATTGGAATTGTCGTGTCATTCGGGGAAACATAACCTATAATTACAAAATTTACGGGGATTATGTGAACACTAACCTCTCCATCTTCCCAGATAGATTTATCCTCCAAGGTAGCCATCTACAGTTTATTTACGGCTTATTGTATTTAGAGATTTTCTATTATCCGTTGAAATTGTATTACGATTTAATTAATAACTGAAATTGATTGTATGAATATGAAAGCGAGTCAAACGGCAGACATATTAACTATCACACATCAATGCGTATCATGTAGCTTATTAAATTTCAAGATTCTAGATAGGTGGCGTTAGTTGTTTGATAAGCTTGGAGAAATTACTGTTAACAGCGCTTCGATATGACGACATGTGTCGATTTTCGTTGGTATAATGTATTAATTTGTGAAATAGTCAAATGACAGATATTGTGATTTATTAATTTATTAATGAACAGATAACTATGAATGAACATAAATAAATTATATTCGATCGTTATTTACGATATTTAATAATTAATAGATCAATAGATGGACTACAGTGCACATAATGGTAATAGACATTATATTTTTTACAACTATTTACCACACCTAACCTATAACTCGATTATTATAACTCATCAAATTTTACAGTCAAAATTAATGAAAGACGTTGTTTTACCGACAACCATACCAAAACTACTTATAGAAAAGCATGGGGATTATCTAGCCTCATATGGAAACAACAAAGACGATTATGTGAGTAGATTCAATTTTCATAACCTAAAATTTAAAAACCCCTTTTTTTTTTCAAATACTTCGTTCTAAGAGAATAATCGATATTTATTTAATTTAAAAATGCCAAATCAAAGCCTCGTTCTTCTAGTTTATAAAAAAAAAAAAAAAAAAAAAAAAATTAAGATTTCCAAGATTGCTAATACAAAATAAAAAAAGATTCCTTGAGTTTTTTTTATTCTTTTTTCTCATCAAACAGGAATTTTGCATGACGGAATATCTCAGGATGTCTGGGATGTTCTGGGGCTTAACAGCGATGGATTTAATGGGCCAGTTGGATCGTATGGAGAGAAGAGAAGTCTTGGAATTTATAGGAAAATGCCAACATGATTGCGGTGGTATTAGCGCCAGCATTGACCATGACCCACATTTACTTTATACTCTTAGCGCTGTGCAAATTTTATGCATGTACGATGCTCTGGATGTTATAAACGTTGAAAAAGTTGTTGAATATGTACAAAAGAGGCAAATGCCTGACGGAAGTTTTACCGGAGATATTTGGGGCGAACTTGACAACAGATTCTCATTCTGCGCCGTCGCCGCACTATCTTTAATTGTGAGAAATCAACGATTTATAAAAGAAATAATGAACACTTTTTTTTACTTAGTTATAAATTATTTTACAATTTCATTAGCTTTTCTCATTGATATATAAATTGAAATGACCATTTCACGTCTTGCCATTCTTAGGGGAGACTCGATGCTATAGATGTGGATAAGGCAGTCGAGTATGTCTTAAGCTGTATGAATTTCGATGGTGGATTTGGATCAAAACCAGGATCTGAGAGTCACGCTGGTTTGATCTACTGCTGCGTTGCATTTTTGTCGATAACCGGTGCGTTTTCTGTACCTAAGGAATTATCTGATACTCTACAAAGTTTATATCAATAAAATATGGGCTCATAAATGACCGATTCGTTTCTTTTTATAAATTATTTTGTCTTAAAGGTCATCTGCACGAAGTAGATGCTGATCAACTTGGCTGGTGGCTATGCGAGAGGCAACTTCCATCAGGTGGTCTTAATGGTAGACCAGAAAAATTACCAGACGTTTGTTATTCCTGGTGGGTTCTGTCCTCTCTTACTATTCTTGGCCGGCTTCATTGGATAGACAAGAATGAATTGGTAAAAATGCAATCGAACGTTTGACATTAGATTTTCGTTCATTTTTTGAATGATAGACTTTTATTTTATGACTATTTCAGATGAATTTCATTCTGGCTTGTCAAGATGTTGAAACCGGGGGATTTAGCGATCGTCCTGGAGACATGGTCGATCCTTTTCACACGCTCTTTGGTCTTACAGCAGTTTCGCTTTTGGATGCAGACTCTTCTTTGAAGCCTGTGAACCCGACTTATTGTATGCCTCAATACGTGATAGATCGACTAGGTCTAAAACCTTCGCGTGTAGAATGATTGTAAAATGAATTAATTTAATTAATTATAAGAATAAATATACTGATAAAAATTAACTGATAAATTTTTAACATTATTATTATTATACGCACGAAATAAGGTGTAACTACTAATTTACTGTAATATATAATATAATATGTATAAATGTTCCAACGATTCCTGAATATCAAATATTCAAATTACAAATTATATCCATACACATGAGAATTTAATTAATGGCTTTTTAATACCTACTACATTTTGTTGATCATACATCGAGGATTTTCGCGATTAACAAGTCCTGAAAAATCTGTAATCTACTTACAGTCGGAGATTTTTCGAAAAATGATCAAACTAACTAAAATGAACTAATGGATATTTTGAGTATCGATGATCGGAATTAACTACTTTTTAAATACGATTTCGGTCCATTCGTTAAAATATTTCAGATTACATCGATCTTTTCATTGTGTTTTTATTCGAAGTTTTGAAAAAATTGATTTGCTACAAACTTCTTAATTGTTGATTTTTTTTTTTTTTCAATTTAATTCAAATTCAAAAAAAAAAAAAAAAATAATACAAATCACATTAGAATTCACACAGATTTACGCGTATAAAAATTCGGGGCATCTATCTATTCATCCGCTAATTATGTTTTCAAATCTACGAATTAATACGATGGATATATATATTTTTTTTTCTTTTATTATATTCAACTTATATCCTAAATATTTATATATAATATAATTAAATGAATAGAAAGGTGAATAGAAAAATTCATCGCATGCAAAGAATATAATATTGGACAAAGAACATTATATGTATAAAACGAACTATACATTCATTATTATTATCATTATTATCACCATAATCAAATAGCATTACTATAGTGACGATTAAAAAATAGAAAATAAAGAAAATTGATGCCAGTTAACATAAAATATAGTAAAAAATATATTTTTATACGAATTAATGATATAATGAGCAAGTCACAGTAAGTCAATTTCACAAATGATCTTATGTGTGATAGCGTCGATTTTTAGTAGTAGAAACCGAACATGGTCAGACCCGAATGTCTCACTTCGCTTCCTCTGCACCGTTCTTAATCGATTGATCCAGCACTTTTTTCTCCTCTGCAGTATCCTCTTTCGGAATTTTTGTTGGTTCCAGAATTTTTTTATCGTCCATAGGTGTTTTTCCGGCATCGGCAATAATCATAGCTGGTCTTCCAGTATGCTCGATATTTATTATTCTCTCATTTTCGCGGGCCGCGAGCTGATGTTTACGCGGAGCATTCAAAATCAAAACACCATCCGATGATAGACTAGAAGTGACATTATCAAGGTCGCACTGTTCCGGGACCAGATATTTCCTGATAAAATGTCTCGTTATCGAACCGTGCTCGTCTCGTTTCTCGTCGTGTTTACCCTCGACGACGACGTAATTGTCGATTACTTTCACCTTGATTTCATCGGGCGCGAACTGCTGGGTATCCAGAGTTACGTGGAACTTGTTCTTATCTGGTTCCACAACCGAAGATCCGGGCTCTCCCTGAATTGCTGAACTTCGCGGACGATAATAACCGCGGAACGTATGCAGGGGATGATTGTATAGATGGGGTCGAGAAGTTGTAGGGGATCCCATTCGATTGGGACTTAATTCCATAGCAAAATGTTGTGCGGGTACATGATGTGGATGTTCTAGGTTTTCCCACCAATTTGAGAACATCAATGGCAATAGAGACATGTTTCTATTTCACGTCTGGAGTATAGAATTCGTCGTTTAAAGTTGTATACGTACAGCGGTTCACACTTTGAAAATTATATACTCAATCGAGTTTGGAATAGCGATTGAAATTTTTCGCAATAATATTTTCTGCAGCTATTTCGCGGGTATGTTTTGATTTCAACCTTCGGAATACGAATGACGCTTGAAACGCAGCAAGGAGCTTCTATATGGAATAGCAAACGCGCATATCGACTCGCGAGTACAACGCACCTTGCTTTTTCCCTGTAGGGATAAAGGGGGGTCAGGGGTATTCCGTCGCAGACTTCGATGTTGGAAACGCATAACGGGTATACAGAAAGTTTTCGTAAATATTGTTTACCGATAGTATATCGAGTCATCGTGGAAAGTTTTGAATTCTCCTCGAATTTAATGCAGCATCCGAAAACAACGCGTGGATCAAGTCTTATCGCGGATTTCTTATCCTATTTCTGAAATTTCTCAAATCTTGAGGGAAATAATGTAAATTATTCCCGCAAATCTGGATTTTGCCGTAAATCAGATCTGAATTTTGCGGGAAATAATGTACATTATTCCCCCGCCGGGGGGCAGAGTCCCCCCCACCCCGCAAAAAAAAAAACTTGAAATTTTTTCAGGAAAACAAAACTAGATGAACAATTTTGACTAATTCAGGCAGAGCCCTTCCGGAGCCCCACCCCTACCCGCCCGTTAACACTTCATTGACTTTAGAATTTAATGTATGTATAATATAGAAAGAAAGAGTTCAAACAACGAAATATAGAGAAAAAACAAAAAATTTGGAAAATTTGGAAAAAGAAAAATTTTAGAAAAAAAATTTTTAATTTTTTTTATCGAAAAAATATATAAAAAAAAAAAAAAAATTATAAAAATAATAAATCCATACAAATTTTACGGGAAATAATATACATTATTTCCCGCAAATCCAGATACTGTACTTTTTATAATAAGGGCAGGGTATGGGCCTTCTTTGATGCGCGTTGATCGGATGGGGAATGGCGCGTGTTGAGTCGTGTACCACACACTTATAGATATTTGAATTGAAAAAAAATTGAAAAAAATTGAAAAAAAAAAGTGAAAAAAAAAAGAAAATTGTTAATAATTAATAATAATTTATTTATAAAAAAAGAAAGATCCAAGATTTGCGGTTGGAGCGGGAGGGAATGTATATTTCCGTGGTTTTTTTTTTGGGGACTATTTTTTTTTCTTTGCTCCCGGCCTGAAATTTTGTTGAAAATGCCAAAAAAGAAATTCTCTCAAAATATAAGCCCTTAATATTAATGTCAAGTACTCGCCCAGAACGTGAGAATATTACCCATTTAAATAACATGTAAATTTAGATTTTTTTTTTTCAAATTCCTATAACTCAGCGGCATTTTGTGTTATCATATCGCCCAAACTCGGAAATTACTCAGGATTAAGCGCTCTACAAAAGTGCCCATTATATATATATATATATATAAAAAAAAAAAAAAAAAAAAATAACAACAAAAAAACAAGAAATTGTTCTTCTAAATTTGACTTTAGTGACCTGTACTACCTCACCGGTGTGAGTTACAGTTAAGTCGCCATGGGCACTTTTGTAGAGCGCTTAATCCTGAGTAATTTTCGAGTTATAATCTATATTATCCATACTCCCGCGATCGAAGCTGGCGAGCAATGTCTTCTATATATCTACTAAGCCTGTCCTGTACAGCCGCCGATATGACACCTGAAAATCAAAATATGCGAATGTAAAAAATTATTTGTACACTTAGACTCTAAGGGCGTGTCTTTTTATGATAGGACGCGAACACCTCGGTCAGTTAGAAGGACGTCTCGATATCATCGAGCAAATTGGCATCCCGAAATAATTCGGAGTTAAAAATTCCACCAATATCTTTATTGCTCGAGTATCAATGTCGTAAATTTGTATGATGCTTACCAGCACGAGGTTGGAGTTAGAAGGCAACGAGTCCTTTGCTCCGACTCAAAAGTTTCCAGAATATCTTCAGTCAAAGCTGGAAATTAAAATATGCGAATGTCAAAAATGATGACAACTATAAGGTATAATCGTCCTCATTTGTACACTCGGATTCTAAGGGCGTGTCTTTTTAGGATAGGACGCGAACACCTCGGTCAGTTGGAAATACGTCTCGATGTGATCGAGCAAATTGGCATCCCGAAATATTTCGGAGTTCAAAATTCCACCCAATATCTCTATTGCTCGAGTATCAATGTCGTAAATTTGTATAATGCTTACTTTTGCCTGGTTCAACGTAGATTTCAATAATGGGCACATTCTTAAAATCCCCTAAGGTAGCTGGAAATTAAAATATGCGGATGTTAAAAATTATCACGACTATAAGGTATACTCATCATCATATTGTGTACACTCAGACTCTAAGGGCGTGTCTTTTTAGGATAGGACGCGAACACCTCGGTCAGTTGGAAATACGTCTCGATTACATCGAGCAAATTGGCATCCCGAAATATTTCGGAGTTGAAAGTTTCACCCAATATTTTTATTGCTCGAGTATCAATGTCGTAAATTTGTATGATGCTTACCACGTACGCCGTAAGCGTTGACCATAGCGTAGAGCTGGCCGAACACCTGCAACACGGTGAAAATAAGACAAGTGGCTTGTTTCATGATGAATGTGTAGTACTTTGCAAAAAATACTTCTGTAATGAACGTGGGCTACTGTACAGTATTTATACGAACGAGCCAGTCGCATTATTGTTTCGAACGGCTGACACAAGTGTCAATCGAACAAAGCGTGCGTTAGAGAAATTGTAATTAATTAGAAGGCCATTCTTTCACACTTGTAAATACAATTGGGATTTTGCATGACTTTTTTTTATTTCATATTCTAGTAGTTTTTGAAAAACCATTTGGGACGTATTTTTTATTTTTTCGATCCAACCAAAATTGCTGTTGATATAACAGATTGAAAACTACAACAATATGACGTCACCCATATTTACACTTTGAAAATTATAGCTAAACGAGTTTGGAATAGCGATTGAAATTGTTCGCAATAATATTTTCTGCAGCTATTTCGTGGGTCTGTTTTGATTTCAACCTTCGAAATACGAATGACGCTTGAAACGCAGCAAGGAGCTTCTATATGAAATAGCAAACGCACATATCGACTCGCGAGTACAACGCACCTTGCTCATTCCTGTAGGAATAAAGGGGGGTCAGGGGTATTCCGTCGCAGACTTCGATGTTGGAAACGCATAACGGGTATACAGAAAGTTTTCGTAAATATTGTTTACCGATATAGTACTATCGAGTCATCGTGGAAAGTTTTGAATTCTCATCGAATTTAATGCAGCATCCGAAAAGAACGCGTGGATCAAAGTCTTATCGCGGATTTCATATATCCTATGTCTGAAATTTCTCAAATCTTGAGCCCTGTCAGTCGAGCTTCAAAGAGTTATGCTCGGAAGTGATTTTCCGTGAACTTCTGGGACTGTAAAGCTGACATTTTTATCGCATATGGTATATTATGGCTTCAAACGAGACACCTTGATCTTATATTGTCAGTTAAGCTGTCATCGCTGCGCGCTATTAATACTCGCAGAAGCGTATCGCTAATTCTTGAATCGCAATGTTGTTCTCTCGAAATATTTATCGGTATTATACGCATATACATTGGCGTGGGTAGTAATTACGGTCCTATTTGAGTAGCATATATTTATACTTAATGTGTAATATGAATGCCAGAATACTGCTGCTTTCAAGAATGGATCGGTGAACTCGAAGTGATTCAAATTAGAAATAAAGAGTAACTATAGTTCTAAGTGGTACAATGATGATTGGAGATGAAGGGGTAGAATTGCATATATCAACAGATCGTCATGAAATTGTCACCCAATATGTAGAATTGAAAACATCTTTTATTGCCGAACACACATGTATAGTACTTATCGTATTAAATTTACAGTCCGGTCACTTTTTAAGTTGGATTTAAATGCCAGATATCCAAATAGGGCCTACACACTTCTACTAGGGGTTTCAAACAGGGTTGCATCTGTGTTGTATGCGTGGTTGTATTAGTGGTTGTAGGCACGGTTAAAGAAGTAGGAATTATGCCACCGTAGCCGGAGCGGCTGTTGTAAGAGGTTCAGTCGGAACAGTTGGATCTGTAACAGGTACAGTTGGTAGAGTTGGGACAGTTGGAACAGTTGGATCTGTAACAGGTACAGTTGGTACAGTTGGAACAGTTGGATCTGTAACAGGTACAGTTGGTAGAGTTGGAACAGTTGGTAGAGTTGGAACAGTTGGTAGAGTTGGAACAGTTGGTAGAGTTGGAACAGTTGGTAGAGTCGGATCTGTAACAGGTACAGTTGGTATAGTCGGAACAGTTGGTAGAGTTGGAACAGTTGGTAGAGTTGGAACAGTCGGTTCTGTAACAGGTACAGTTGGTATAGTCGGAACAGTTGGTAGAGTTGGAACAGTTGGATCTGTAACAGGTACAGTTGGTACAGTTGGAACAGTTGGTAGAGTTGGAACAGTCGGTTCTGTAACAGGTACAGTTGGTAGAGTTGGAACAGTTGGTAGAGTTGGAACAGTTGGTAGAGTTGGTACAGCTGGTAGAGTTGGAAGATTAATCACTACGAGGTCACCTGGAAATTAAAATATGCGGATGTCAAAAATTATCACGGTTATAAGGTATAGACATGGAGTAGAAGGAGACATATCTCCCTATACACGCTGTATTGAAAAAGTGGGACGAATTTTGCACATAACAGATGGCGCTATCAGCGGCGAGAAAAGGCAGACTTCCTGTAAAGGGGGAAATTTTGAACATTGAAAAACTTGAATTTTGACCACGCCACGATAAATCACGAATGCATAAGGGTACTATGACGAAATCAGAACATGTTATACGCAGACGCAGGCGGAAGTACGACAGTGTGCACCGATAACGGCGCCATCTATAGCGTAAACTACATTTTAGTTTGAAGATGGGTCTCCTTCTACTCCATAGGTATAGGGGAAGACGGGGCAAAACGAGTACCAGATGGAAAAAAAAAATTTTCGTCGGAAATGTTTTTTTATGATACGGCGACGTATTTTGGATCGATAATGACACAAAAAACAAAAATGAAAAAAAAATGAAAAAAATTAAATAAAATTAAATAACTAAAAAAAAAAAAAAAGAGCGGAAAATTATTTTTCGTTAATTTGGTGACCGTCTTGCCCCGTGTTCCCTTACTCGTCATAATAATTATGTTCACTCAGACTATAAGGGCACGTCTTTCCAGGAATAGATTCGAACACATCGGTCAGTTGGAAAGACATCTCGATGTTATCGAAAAAATTGGCATCCCGAAATATTTTGGAAGTAAAAATTACACCCAATATCTATATTGCTCGAGTATCAATGTGTAAATTTGTATGTACTTACCGCCTAGAGATAAAGCGTTGGCCATAGCGTAGAGCTGGCCGAACACCAACAAGGTGGAAATAATAATCATGATGAATGTGTAGTACTTTGCAAGAAATACTTCTGTAATGAACGTGGGCCACCGTCCAGTATTTATACCAACGAGCCAGTTGCTTTATTGTTTCGAACGGCTGACACAAGTGTCAATCGAACAAAGCACGCCTTACAAAAATTGCAATTAATTAGATGGCCATTCTTTCACACTTGTAAACACAATTCGTTTCCGTCTTCCGTTCCTATACTGATGACCGTCGGAATTTTGCCGACTGCTTAATCGACCAATAGAAGTGACAAGAAATGAAAAACAAAAATGATTCTGACTAAGGAGTACTTTGTGTATATCTGGGAAATAGATGGTCCCCAATTTCGTACCCTTCAGAATCGGCCGGAAGAAATCAGAGACCTGAATATCTGAAATATAGCGAATTTGCCACACGGTTCCCGAATAAATCGTAATGCGTCAAATAACGGCTGAATTATTTCGAGAAAAATAGTATATTGTGTACCAAGGGCGTAAAGTGGGCTTTTTTAGACCGAGTGTGGAGTTTGCAGTACGAGTCGAAGACGAGTGCGTCTGCGAGCCGAAGACGAGTACTGCAACCACACGAGGTCAAAAAGCCCACTTAGCCCTTGGTGCACACCATATTTTTTGTGACAGTACGATTTTCGCGTTTTTGAGCGATTTTAAGGAAGCGAGCAAAAAAAATCGGTAGCGGGCAAAAAAAGTCAGTAGCGGGCAAAAAAAGTTCTTTTTTGCCCGCTACCGACTTTTTTTTGCCCGCCGGTCAATAAACGGCTACTTTTAGCCCTATTATTAGGTCAAAAAAACGCAAAAATCGTGCATGTGTTACATAAAGAATCTTATCTTCAAGAAACTCTTAACAGGTTATATACGTTTACGCTCGGGGGAATTACGAGTTTTTATTGATTTTTTTTTGGTATGTAATCATCATTTTATTCAAACGAACTACAAAGTGTCGAATAATATATGTTTCGATGCGTTTGTAAAAATTATTTTATTAGAAAATTTAATTTTTTTTTTTTTTGTGGCATTATTGATCCAAAATACGTCGCCATATTTCATAAAAAATCATTTCTGACCACATTATTTTTTTTGGATTTGGTGCCCGTTCTGCCCCGCGTTCGCCTACATTTTTTTTTTTTTCAATATTTGGAAATACATCCTGTCAGCAAGTCTTGAATTAATTGAACAAATTGAGTCGATCACACAGCTGTTGTTTTTTTCATCGATCGGTGACTAATAATTGCAGCGAAAAAAATAACGTCTGGGTTTAGTATAAATATTTTTCTGAATGTCGGCAATTGTAATATGTTAGACGATATCGAACAGTCCTCATCAGTAATTCGAACTAATATTTGTACACGCGTCGACCAAGTATTTAATCGTTGGCGTTGAAACCGATATAATTATTAAAATCAATAAAAAAATTTCTTCACTCAAATTGGGAAAATAAACTGACTGTAGATATCGTATTTCTCTTTCAGAACAATTATAACATATTCAATGATACAAAATGAAAGGAACTACTATTAAATAATATCCAGTCCCTTCACTCTGTCTAGACATTATGGGTCGTAACTTGCTGAAAACAAATTTATTCAACTGAATTGACAAACGAATGAACAATAAACAGTAATTATCAATAAAAATCCACCACAGGATAAAAGCTTGTTGATTTTCAGTAACTATATCGATCATAATTTAGGCTTGTCATATTATAGAAATTGTTCAAATTTACGTAACAGTACCTACCTACATTGCGGTGAAATTCGTGGTTGACGATAATAATTGGCCGAGACCATTAGGACTGTAACATGAAATGCCATCAATTTTTCCAAACCTTTTATCGTCCATTATGTATTGGAACTTCGATCGAGAATGAAGGGACGAATTTTTAGCCGATTCAAGCCCGAGGTTTATTCCGTATTAAGCATTGCATTGCTTTGCTTGTTTCTTCGGATGCCTGTGACTTCAGCCTCTCGTTTTTTATTAGCACCGTCAGATTCCAGCTGTGAAAATCGTACATCGTCAGAAAAAACTGCAAACTGGATTGTACGTATGAAAGAATTCATTCAGATTTAAGATCGAATTTTCAATAAACGTTGATCAATTTTAAAATCATACTTCTCCAGCTCCAGTTATTCAACGAGTGTCACGTCAACGCCGAAAGTCCGCTAATCGTTGCCGGCAATTTGAGTGAAAAAATAACGAGCAGAATCTACCGTTCAACGAAGATAGCACTAATACTGTTCACTAAGTCAGAAACGAGCCTTGATCAAGCCTACGCGAGGTCTAAGTGGACGAAAAGCTTTTACGAAAGAGGCTTTTCTCGTCTTCAGCATAAAGCGAAGATTTTTTTGGTAGCCACAGGCTCGAAGCCGATACTCAGACATGTTATAAAACGGCTAAGAACATCAAGGTGGTGGAATTCCTCCGGCCTTTATCTCATTATTGACGAAGAGGTCGAAAAATCTAATTGCAGAAATGCTCACTCCTATTTATCTACAGCTTGGCTGAACGGTCTTCTTTCAGCAGTGTATTTATGCCTGGAAAATAATGCTCAGATTTTAGTATTGTACTCTTACAACCCTTTTAAAGATCAAGCTCCGAGACCTTACTGGAAAACAGTGGGGAGTTATGGTACAGGGCGGAATGGACATCCTTGGACCTTGTTTCGTCGTGAACTGGACTTGCGAGATTTGAAGAGTTCGAAAATTGATAAATTCTCAGGAAAATTTCACTGCGATAAAATCTTCTTCGACAAGACAAGAAACTTAAACGGTTATCCAGTGCGGATAAACGCTGTAAGTTTTCAACCGAAGTTGGTCTACCGGATGGAAACTAATATTTCTGGTTTGACGAAATACCAAGGCGAAGATGGGTGGTTGGCCCAAACGCTGTGGGGATGGTTAAACGCGACTATTGTCGAAATGCCTCAGACGAGAAATTTGGCAATGGGATTCACCGATGAGAACGATATAGAACACGGGCTGAAAGTGGATTTAAAAACTGGAAGAGTTGATATAACCCTGAATCAGCGCTTTATATGGCTGTCCAGAAACCTAGAAGCTACCTACCCTCACACCCACAGTAGTTACTGTTTTCTTACAAAATCCCAAGGTGTTCTCCCGCTCTGGAAAAATTTGCTAAGCAGTATCAACCCGGTAGTGACATCTCTGATTATTCTCATTATTCTAGCGTTAGTTCCGTTGCTGGTAAGTCTTGAAGACAAAAAATACACCGATACGTTATTCAACGTTCTGAGGATGTTGGTTTCCGCTCCTCTGGTACAAATCCCGCAGCGATTTTCTTCAAGATTTTTGGTGGCCGGTACTTTGTTCCTCATTGAAATTTCTAATGGTATTTTTCAAGGCCAAATAGCAGCCATTGTCACCAAGCCAAGAAAGTACAATGATATAGACACTCGGGATGATCTGAAGGAATCAGGCTATCAGATCCACGGTTATGTTGCATTTGAGAACATTATTTCAAGCCTCCAACTTGGACAGCGATTTGTTACTTCTAGGATAGATGAAGAGTGCTTTGAAATGGCAATGGGTGACGCGCCTGTTGCATGTGCTGGTAACTGCATGAATCTTTTGGTAGAATCTGCAGCGAAAAGTGGTCTACACATTGCTCAAGAGCCTTTACTCGGCGGCTATGCCCATTATATCACCCGAGTCGATTGGCCGATTCTTGGCAGGGTCGATCAGCTTTTGATGAGAATGGTGTCGGCTGGCTTACCGCAATATTGGAAGGATTGGACGTTTCGTATCTCAATTAAAAACGTGGTGCTGAAGAAGAAGATATCCTCGTTTGGACCTCGGCCGATACGATTTGACGACATCGACACTCTCCTCTACTCTCTGCTAGGAGGACTGCTAATTGCTACTATGATATTCAGTATTGAAGTAGCGCTCTTTCGCTGGAAGAAATAAATTCCTCAATATCAAAGATTCATTGATTTTTTTTCTTGACATTGATCGATGCAGAGTACCTATAAGTAGCTGAAAGTCTAATAGAATTGAAAAGACATTTGATTTCGTTGAAAATATTGAATAGATTTACCATTAATCATGGATTCTATGGACTGTGTGCGTGTCGTGTTTGAATAATTAAATGCAGTAATGATCTTTTCGTGAATACTTTACCCCGAGTTTGGGGCTTTCAATTTCGACGGTGGGTCACATACGTATACCCAAACTGCACCCAGCAAAAAGATGTTCAAGAAATGTATCCGATTTTTAATTACCACGGTATTCTTTTTACCGCTGGTCCGGACTTCGTACATCAAGATATCAGAGTTTAATGACCCTTCTTCAAGTGGGTCAGAATCTGTGCATGAACTGGTGAGTACTTTTATTATTATTCGCGTTGCTGGCATCAGTTGTGCGAGTTCACATCTAATTACCTAAACTCGTTACGTCTAATAGTAAGAATTCTGATTCCAAGGCTGTTCGCCTGGTTAGAATGTGCTTCGCAGATACTAATAGACTAATTACTCTGAGTGGCAGAGTCAGCCAGAAATTAGCCGAAGAAATTAACAAATCAGAGTTTACAGCATTAACAATAATGTCAATCGATTCACCAACAATTGACAAAGATTATACGATCGCTAAACAATCGCTAAGAATGTATAGCAATGGATTTTACTTTCGATTCGAGCACAAGGCACAAGGTTTTATAGTGGCTGCAGCCTCGCAGCCAATTCTTCGTCACCAGATAAGGGAACTGAAGAATTCTCGATGGTGGAAAGCTGCAGGTTTATTAGTGATCATTGACGATGGTACCACGATCATTAACAGCTGCAAAAATGCGAAGACGTTTATGTGGCAGGCATGGCACTCCAATATGCTATCTTCGGTGTTTCTTTGTCACGATGCGAATAAAACATTGATGATTTACTCTTACAATCCGTACAACAGTATGGCTCCAAAAAATTGGGTAAAAATTGGCGAGTACCCAGGTCGATACGGACATCCGTGGATTTTGATTAAACGAAATGCAACTGACAGTGAGTCCCGATATTAGTGAACAAGTTGGAATAAAAATGCAAATTTTCATCATTCATTTTCGCCATTTTTTTATTCAAGGTCCGGAGAACTGCAGCGATATATTCTTTGACAAGACTAAAACTCTAGACGATTATAAAATACGATCTAACTCGGTACCTATGAGGCCGCGATTATCAATCGACTACAACAAGACAGGTCTTGAACGATACGCTGGCGAAGAGGGTAAAATAATACAAAGCATATTCAGTTTCCTCAATGCATCAGTAGATGACATTCTCTACACTGGGAAAGATCCTGTAGGCTACTTCGACGAGGATGCCATCCACTACGGAATGCTAGATGACGTTTTTTCCGGAAGAGTTGACATCAACCTGAATGGAAGATACATGATAAACATGTGGAAGCTGCAAATGACATATCCGCATACATTAGCTAACGTTTGTTTCTTGGTGAAGTCGAAAGGAAATATACCTCAGTGGATGAATTTGTCGTTTGTCTTCGACGTATGGATCACAGCGGGACTAATTACGGCCACTTTAGTGACCATCTTAATCCTCTGCCATTACAGTAGTGCTTCTGACAGTTGTATGAACAGCTTAAGGCTTGTAGTTTCCACCTCGCTCGTACGGTTGCCATCTAAATTTCCGGCTCGATTTTTCCTTATCAACGTATTATTTCTGTTTTTTATAGCCAATAGCATATTCCAAGGTCGGTGGACGTCACTCTTAACAAAACCACGGGCTTATAGCTATCCCGAGACTCAAACTGACCTCGGTGATGCGGGTTATAAAGTTGTTGGTTATTTACCTTATTCGAAATTCATTGATGATCCGGTCCTACGCTCTCATTATGTAGCTTCTTACTCCGTGAGTTGTGACCAGGAAATAGAAAGTGACGAGGATATCGCTTGTATAATGGATTGCGACGCACTTCATATATATGTCGATGATCTGTCTGAGTTTCACATAATTTCGCAGAGATTTCATAAATATAAAATTGTATTTGTCACCTCACAGGACTGGCCATTGTATGATAGGTTCGATCGACTCGTTAGAAGATTGTCGGAGTCTGGACTACCACATTATTGGAGAGTTCAAGATTTGGAAATTGCTATTACTGGTCAGAAAAGAGCTAAATTTCATGGAGAAAATCGTTCGCCTCTCTTGTCATTGTCAGATCTGGCTTTCATATTTTATTTCTTATTATTTTGTCTGCAAGTTGCCACATTAGTATTCTTCTACGAAGTCATTAGCACTTGGTACAGAATGAGAATCAATAGAATTCGTTCGACTTCTTAAATGATCAGCGAAATATGATATCTTTGTGATTTTACGTGGCACAGAAATAGAAAAGTTTGTCAATACAGTCGCTTATAGATTTTGCAGTGTATTTCTTATCTCTGATATAATCATTCGGAGAATAAATACTCCACTTCTCAGAGTGGAGATAATTGTATGTTTATTTTTACTTGTACTCAACTGATGGAGCACTCTGAAATATTGCCAGACTGTAAGCTGAGGTTTTGAAATTTCGATGAGTGTCCCGATACGGCGTCCAACACTCCAACATCTAATGTATTAGAAAGGGTGAGAAAATCAAGTCAGTTCTTTGCTGAAGTTCAAGTAGACTTGCAGACAGGGCTAAACCTTCCAGCAATAATAGTAGAGGAAGATGGTTGAGAAATTCGGTTACTGTGTAGTAATTGCTCTAATTCTAAGTTCAATATCTCAACTTCAAGCTGCCAGAAAAGATATTCACGATTTCGCCGATGATCAGCTAACAGTCGACAACAAAACTCGAGTCATGGTAAGAACGTTCTTCTTCATCGTGTTACATATGGCTTTTTTGAATATTGTAGGACATTTTCTTCAACGATTTATAAATCGCAAAATAACATTACTTTCCAGGCAGTCCTCACGAAAAAGTGCCTATTCAATAAGAAAACGTCTTTGGTGGTGAGCGAGAAGTTGGACGACAAGTTGATAAGGTACTTGCATCGGTCGGAGATAACGAGCATAACGTCTATAGCAAGTTCGAAATTATTTGTTGAGGAATGGTACTTCGCCGCAATGAAAAACAAAGAGTGGTACCACGGTCAACACCTGTACCGTTTTTTGTCAAAATCAAGGGGTTTTTTATTGGCAGCATCTTCGCCGCCCAATCTAAAAGCGGAGCTGGATATTATAAAGAGTTCCCGATGGTGGAATTCGGCTGGATTCTTCATCTTCATCGATGACGAGAACCCGGATATTGAAAGATGTTCGAACGCCTATGAATTTCTTTCTCTTGCCTGGAGATACGACTTATTATCTTCCGTTTACGTCTGCACAGAACAAGACGAAACTCTATCGATTTACACTTACAACCCTTACGGCGATTTGGCTCCTCAGCCTTGGCTGAAGAACCGTGAAATCAAAGGCCCACAGGGACACCCGTGGATTTTGTTTAAGTGGGCAAAATACGATGGTAAGTTTCATTCTAACTTTAGCAATTATTTCTTTGGCACATTTCTCCATTTAAAATCCACTGAAATATTCTTCAAGGTCGCCGTTACAGCTGCGAAAATATATTCTTCGATAAAACAAGGTCGCTGAACGGATACCCGATACCATCGAACGCGTTATCGGTGTCCCCGTTTTTATACTTCGATGACAGCGAAACTGGCTTTGAAAAATACAAAGGCGAAGATGGCTGGATAATGAGGGACATTTGGGAATTTTTGAACGCTTCAACAATAAACATCCCGCAATCAGATCAAGACACTATGATAGGCTGGGTCGACGACAACGGGACTTTCCATGGAAATTTGATCGACATTAATTCGGGAAAAGCTGAGATCGGTTTTAACAGCATGTTACTTCAACCCTTGTGGAAGGTAACGACAACGTATCCTCACACGTCGGTCAATCTTTGCTTCGTAACCAGGAGTCGTGGTAGGATTCCATGGCTTATTGGATTGGCCTTTATATTCGACAAGTGGACGTCGATGTGTCTAGTCACTGTATTATTCGTGGCCATAATAATATTTGGTTACGTTGACAAGCGTAGATATTTTTCAGGGTTTTTAAATATTCTTCGAGTTACCATTTCCTCCTCGTTCATTCGTCCCCCTAAGTCAACTAATCTTAGAATAATACTCTGCTCTGTACTTATCTTGCCTATCATATCGTATTCAACTATTCAAGGCAAGATACTTTCCCTCATACAAAACCCCCAACATTACACGGAGATAGATTCGGTAGTAGACTTAAACTCAATGGGATACCACTTGGAAGGATGTCAATCGATGCAAAAATTGATATCCATCTCAAAACTTCGCATTAAAATTGCTGTAGGTAATGGTTTGGACGAATGTCTCCGCAAATTGTACCACCGCGAGCCTATCGCTTGTTTCAGCTATTGTTTCAGCATTCTGACCAAAGCTTCGTATTACAAAAGTCTCCATATAGCTCTGCAACAATCTCATTATTTCCAAAATCAATACATTGCGAAGCAGGACTGGCCTTTGATAGATAGAGTCAACGTCGTCCTACAAAGAATCGTCGAAGCTGGACTGTTGCAATATTATCGAACTAGGAGCATGTGGGAGGAATCAGATACCTTTGAAAAGGACTCTCGCGATACTACTGCAGATGTTATAAACCTCCACGATTTTCGTTACGTTTTTATCGGTCTTGGAATTGGTTGGGTCTGTGCAACACTTGCTTTTATTGGAGAGCTCATTGTAGGCCGTTCAAAAAGACAAAAAAAATCCGAAACGCGAGTAACACATGCAGCCGTAAGTACCTTCAGACGATCATTTAAAATGTCTCGTCTGGTAAATCGTATAAAGCTTTGAACCGTGGGCTTAGACGCATTAAAATTTAGTAGTCGACTTTCGTGTTCTCCATAAGTCTAGAAAATGTTCAACGAAAATACTTTATTAAGGCACAAATCCGTTTGTTTCAATTGAAACACAATAATGATTGTAATATTTATCTCATTCTAGTGGACATTTATCTTCTGTGTGACGATTGATGATGTATTTTCTTGATAAATATTGAAATAAAGTGTTTGTGTGTGTGTGATATCTGTATTTCTGATTTCATTCAGCAATTAATTATACCTTTAGTACTGTAATTTATCTGGCAAGTCATGCAAAGACACGTGTGGTTGAGTTTATATGCATCACGCTCGCCTGAGATATATAGCAAAGATAATTAAAGACCGCGAATTTAGCATATCACATGTGTTATCTAGCCAACATATTTTTACTTGAAGTCCCTGCAGATAGCATAAAATAAAATCATTATGTAAACAGCGTTCATTCGCGTACACATTGCAAAAATGATCGCAGGCCTGTACAGATTTGCCAGCTTGGTGGCATATTCGAAATTCAATAACAAGCTGAGCTCTGAATATATGGCGTAAAAATTAGGCTAATTAGTTACGACTGCTGTGTCACAGTACTTGTTGAAAGTACGTAGTAGTGACTATGATTTTCAACAGGAATCCTTCCGCAAATATGTGTCGCAATTTACCGGTCCAAATACTTAGACTAGAAATATAACATTCTTTAAAGACCTTTATAGTATAGATCTAAAGTATCTTTAAAGATAATAATTTGTCAAGGATGACAGAGCAGATGCTTCAATATGTTACTGATTTTATAAAAAGAGTATGTCTTTCACGAGTCCCGGTATTATTCTAACGTCAATAAACCTGCTTGTAGTTGATATTCCTATAAAATTATTTTAAATCAAGTTGAAATACATTAGAAATCAGTGAGAAAAAAAAATTTCATCTCAAATTGAAATACCTGGCTGCTAACAATAAGCCTTGCCATTTTTTTAAAAGTCAAAGAAACATTTTCAATTCAAATAAGTGTCGGATAAAATTATGGCCAGTTAAATCGTACAACAAAATTATTGGAGTGAGAATCTGATCAAACTGAATGATTGGAATTTTCGCGAGTTATTTACTGTGCAGAACGAGTTTCGAATATCGCCGATGATGGATAGCGTCAAATTGAACTTCGAAGTCACAGAGAAAATGACGAAAATCGGAGAAACCATTCCGACAATTATAGAGACAAAAATTTACAAAAGACGTTGGCTCCAGCTAGGACTTTTCTTCGTTTGCGCTGCAATGAACACGATGCAATGGACACAATTCACAATTATTGGCAACATAATATCCCGGTGAGGCATCATAATCACTCAATATTTCAGACGTCGCAGATCTTTGATGTACAATAAATTGCAAAATAGTGAAGAGAAGATAGATTTTCCGATAATCACGTGCGTCGTTCTCATTCGAATGAAAACATTCCTAATTTCATCTGCAGATATTACGCAGTCTCCGCATCGGCAGTCGATTGGACCTCAATTATATTTTTCGTGACATATCTGATCCTGATGTTCCCAGCTTCCTATTTTATGGACCACGTCGGTTTGCGATGGACTTGCCTCATCGGTGCTATTGGGACCTCGATCGGTGCCTGGATAAAATTCTTCTCAGTATCTCCGGATTGTTTTGTCTACGTATTTGCTGGTCAAACTATAGTTGCTTCGTCTCAAATTTTTCTCCTGAATGGTCCACCGCGGTTATCGGCCGTTTGGTTTGGTTTGGAAGAAGTAGCCACTGTAACAGCCATCGGGTGCTTTGGTGGTCTGGCGGGTGTTAGTTCAATCTTTCTGCTCACACCGATCATTGTAAAAAACCATCAGAGAATCGAGGACATCGGAGAGGACTTATCAATTTTTTTCTTGGCAGTAGCTGTAGCTTGCACCGTTGTGACTTTAGTCGCATTCTTGTGTAAGAACCTTTTCTGACAATTTTTTAGACACGTATGATATAGTTGGGAAAATGTAGTGGATTGAAAAATATTTCGTGACTTATAATTGAAAGTTGAACATCGTCCCAGAATATAATATTAGGTCGATTATAGATTTCCAGGACGAGCCACCTCTACCACCAAGCGAAGCCAGAGCTCTTCAAAAACTAAATCGCAAATCTGGAAGCAACGAATTTTTGTCAAAATTTCGAACACTTTTAACAAACAAGAGTTTTATCTTGGTTTGGAACACGTATGGGATAAATGTAGGATTCTTGAATGCGATCTGCACGCTGCTGAGTCCATTGTTTCTTGCTCATTTCCAGGTAACTAACAAATATAATCGTCATCACTTATTTTACCTCTAATCTTGTAAAAATAAACTTAGCTAGCCATTTCTCATTCCATTTATACCAATATTGCAATTGATTCAATTTTTTTTCTCCTTCAGAACGGAGAAGTAGACGCCGGGAGACTCGGGCTTCTGATGGCTTTCTTGGGTAACTTTGGCTCGATAATATTCGGCATGATTCTCGACAAAACGAAGAAATTCAAGTAAGTGTATAATAATTGATGATAAATACCTAATCTTAGTTACTTTATGAAATTAAAACGGAATTATGTCAATTACAGAGCATTCAACATCTTCCTCTACGTTTTTACAATAGTTGGCGAAATTTTATTTGCTGTAGGATTGATCATGGAAATTAAATGGCTGGTATTCGTCTCAGTCGGAGTAATTGGGTAATTATATTTCATCCGCAATTAGCTGCGAAACTTGATAATTAATCTAACATAAACCACATTTTCCCGAAGAAAGAATATAAGAATAACATTATATATTTTTATAATTTCAGGATATTTACAATCAGCTATACATCCATAGGCTTAGAATTATCCGCCGAAGTTACTTATCCAGAACCGGAAGAAATACCATCGGTACTTTTGAATATGGCACAGCAAGTCTACGGTATAGCCTTGGCACTGATCGTTGGCAATTTGCTCCGAACTTACGGAGACACATCAGCACATGTGTTTCTCATTGCCATTCTAATTTTGGGCATGATATTGACAATTTTTAGTAAAAACGAACTCAGGCGACAAAATGCAAGAAAAGACGCCCACTGTAATCACGACGGCTTATTAAAAGTCGTAGAATCAGACGAAATTGACAAAATAAAAGACAAATGTATACCTGATTATAGATAAGAATCTACAATAGTGTATGTTTTTTTCCCTATAATTTTTTCTCACTGGATTACAGAAAAAACGATATTATTATATAGTTATGACTTCTAGTTGCTTACGTAGCGCGTTAATTAGCAGTTAAGATACCTAATTATGGGAAATCCTAAGACAAATATTGAACGTTGACTGATTATTAAATGGAAATGCCATTTCCGTATCATTATTTGCACTCAGAGTGCAATTCTAAACATCTTAGGTACAGGAATAGAATGGCTGTGCACAATGCACACAATACAATGATAAGCCTGTGAGAGGAAACCTAGGTTTAGAATTTTTTTTTTAGGATTATACTGTCTCGTAATTATAGTATAATCCAATTTCACTATCGTGCCAAGTCTTATGACAATGCAAAGAGTTTAGATACGATTTTAGTGCAATAAATGCATAATGTCAATGATATTATATAACGCGGCTGCTATTATGCACCTATTTTATTGTCAATCAGTCCGCCTTTAGTTATCGTTACCGCAAAATTATTTTATACCAGATATCTAGTGTCATGATAATTATTGAGAAGTTTTGCCTTCAGCATCACGAATATTTCAGTAGTCATTGATAATAATTTATTGAGAAAATCTCATTGATAGTAAAACGTCGCCTTGGTTTGAACTGGGAAAGAATTTTTTCCACTTAGAACCGTATCGTACAGAATTTTTACAAAAATGGTGGCACTTGACGATAAAAGTGTAAGCAAATTATTGACAGTGCGAAATGGCATTCGTACATCGTCAATTGTAGACAGTGAAAAGATGAAATTTGAAAAAATGGAAGAGGCTGAAAAATTAGATCGCACCTTCGCGAAAACAATTGAGACAAAGATTTACAACAGACGTTGGCTCCAACTTGGACTCTTATCCCTTTTCGGTGGAGTCAACAGCATGCAATGGATACAGTTCACAATCATTGGCCACATAATATCTCGGTGAGGCACCACAATGATTGAAGATTTCAGAAGTCAGGCTCGAAATATAATAAATTACAAAATATTGAAGAGAAGACAGATTCTTCAATACTAGTGACGAGGTTTTTGACAATTTTCTGGACCATGATCGCGTCCTTTTCATTTAAATAAAAACATTCCTGATTTCATATCCAGGTACTATGGTGTCTCCTCCATGGCAGTCGATTGGACCTCGATTCTTTTTCACGTGGCATACATGGTTCTGCTTTTCCCAGCATCCTATGTAATGGACCGCGTCGGTCTGCGATGGACCTGCCTCATCGGTGCCATTGGAACCGCGCTTGGTGCCTGGATTAAATTCTTCTCAGTATCTCCAGATCGATTTTGCTTCGTACTTTTTGGTCAAGCTATAGTCGCGGCGTCACAAATTTTCATCACCAATGGACCCCCACGGTTATCAGCTAATTGGTTTGGTCCTAAAGAAGTGGCCACTGCAACATCCATCGGTTACTCCGGTAGTCTGGCGGGTGTCAGTCTATTCTTTCTGATCACACCGATGATCGTCAAGAACCACGAGAGAATCGCAGACATCGAAGAGGAATTGTTAATCTTTTTCTTTGCAGTGGCAGTAGCCAGTACCGTTGTGGCTGTAGCTCTATTCTTGTGTAAGTACCTTTTTTGAAAATTTGTTAAACACGCAATAGTTCGTGACTAATTAGAAGTTAAACAGCGTCATATAAGATAGCATTAGTTTGATTAAATTCGTTGAAGCTATATTTCTGCTCTTAGTTTTCCAGGACGATCCACGCTTACCGCCGAGCGTGTCGAGAGCTCTTCAATTAAGAAATCGCAAATATGAAAGCGAAGGATTTTGCACAATATTCCGAAGAATTTTATCAAACAGAACTTTTCTCATGCAATGGCATTCGTATGGCATGAGTTTGGGATATTTGAATGCAGCATCTACATTATTGAATCCATTGTTCCTCACTCACTTTCAGGTATAACGTGATATTCGTACTTTTTCATAGTCATGTTTAGTTTATGCAGACAGAAATTGATTCGCGATATTTATCACCTTCATAGAATGGTGAAAGAGACGCGGGGAAGCTTGGTCTCTTGATGAACTTACCAGGAACCTTCGGTTCGATAATCTTTGGTATAATTCTTGACAGAACGAAGAAGTTCAAGTAAGTGTATATGAATAATTATTGTCGATGAAATTAGTCGATTTATTAAAGTATAACAAAATTATATTAATTACAGAGCGCTCAGCATCTTCATATACGTTTTTTCTCTCGTTGGAGAAATTTTGTTTGCTGTAGGTCTGATCATGGAAGTCAAGTGGCTGGTATTCGTTTCCGTTGTAGTAATCGGGTGAATAATTTATTCGGTCATTGCTCTAGCTTGATAATCAAACTGCTTTACCCCGAACCGTATTGAAATCAAATATAATTTTTGGTTTCAGTATATTTACAATCAGCCATGCATCGATAGGCTTTGAACTTTCGGCTGAAGCTACTTATCCAGAACCGGAAGAATTAACTTCAGGGCTTTTGAACATGGGACCACACATGTATGGAATGATGTTAGTGCTGATTATCGGCAACTTGCTTCGCACTTATGGAGACACAGTAGCACATGTCTGTCTCATTGCTATTCTTGCATTAGGCTTGATCCTGACTATATTTACTAAAAATGAGCTCAGGCGACAAAATGCTAGAGGAGATAGGCACTACAATCCCGTTGCTTCGATAGAGATTGTGGAGGCTAATGAAATCTGTAAAAATAAGACACAAGCTTTGTGACCTGATTAGATATTAGAATTCTCTCGACTTTTCATTGTCAATACATGCACACAATAATAAATACAAAAATACCTCATTACCTGCAGTGGTACTGTGCTTTGTCTTATATGTATGTAATTTCTCCCTGTACCTTACAGTGTCACCCAATATAATATTTCACTTCGACGTTATTCTCATTCATATACGTCAAAATTGTCAAATCCCTTGAAAAACGCATTTGCGAAGTCTTTTACTGCATATTATTTTTCTTATCAGACTCTAAGTGTTAATCAACGATGAAAGGTTTCGGCTTATTTGATATATACTATTATTAACTTGATTCAAACTGCCTAGAATCGGTACAATACGTGTGATTACCATTCCTGACAAATTGCTACACAGATATGATACAGTTAGAAAAATAAAGAGATTCGAGAAAATGTTCGTACCTAATTGAAAGTGAAAAACCGTCACGTAATATATTATTAGATTGATTAGATTCCTCGAAACGATACCTTTCTGGTTATAGTTTTTCAGGATAAACCGAAAATGCCACCAAGCAACGCTCAAGCTCTTCAAAAATCGAAGCGAAAATTTTGGAGCAAAGGATTTTGGTCATCGATGAGGGAAATTTGAACTAATAAAACTTTCTTCATGCTCTGAAACCCGCTTCTCGCCATTGGTACACAATATACTATTATACGAGTATCAGGAAGATACTGTTAATGCGATGGTGATAAAAGAAACTATGTCATCAATTATTGGTAATTTATGGAATAAAAGCGGAACAGCACCGCTACATACTATAGCTTGCATTGTATGGATATCCATAATGAGATGCAATCTTCAACATTTGTCTTATTAGACACTATATTGATAAGATATTGTCACGTTGAACGAGCGAACATGAATTTACAAAGCGTTATAGTTTATTTGTATTCAAGTCTGCAGTCTAATATAACGCAGCTGCAATAACGTAATATTCAGGTGAGAAATTTCAGATATTTAACCAAGTGTAGGGGCCTATACAGACGAAAGAATTCTGGGACTTTCAGTGAATTGGCTTGCCCCGTCTGATAAGTTTTCAAACTTTTCTATAGGCATTCTCTTACATTCCCTTTTTTTGTTTTTTGTTTTCCTGGAAATTGACCAAATTCCTAGAATGAAATGTCTAAAATTTTCAAAATTCTTTGTAAATAGTAGGTAATCAAGTTTTTTTGGAAACTATTGCATTCGCTTTAAATCAAATCCAGACATCGACCGGCAATTGAAGTCAACAAAATCTCCCATTTGGGTATTTCAATCATGCAGACGGGAGGAGACTGTCTATAAGTTCTTAGGAAAATGACCAATCATAATAAATATACTATAATGCAGGTTTATTCAATAAACTTCGGGAATGTTCTAAACATCAGCCTCTCTGTAAACTCGATTGGAAAAAAGCTCAAAGACGAATACATAAATTGATAAACGTTTTATAGCACGATAATGGTGATGTCACTGTCGAATGGTACGAGGGAGTCCAGTGATCAGATTCTTGAGACTGAAAAAGAGTTTGACGAAATTGGAAGAACCGAGGAATCTACGAGAGTTATCTCTAACAACTTAGAGATAAAGGTTTTCAAAAGACGGTGGCTCATGCTCGGACTGTTCGTACTTTACAGTGCACCAACTAACGTGCACTTTCTACAGTACACGTATATATCCAACATAATACGTCGGTATGATCTCCTCGAAAAATCTTCCATGACTTGATTCATATGTTGATGAAGCGTTTGGGAGAAGAAGAAGGCCCCAAAATGTTGCAGTGTATTTTTCTGATTTATCGTATTTAGGTACTACAACGTTTCTGCTCTCGCTGTTGAATGCACATTGATGATATTTATGGTGATGTACCTGGTACTGGTGATCCCGGTCTCTTATATGATGGACCGGGTCGGTTTAAGATGGACTGTTCTGATCGGTGCAGCGGGATCGTGTCTTGGTTCTTGGATAAAGTTTTTATCAACTTCTCCAGATCGTTTCGTAGTCGCATTAATCGGGCAGTCTATAATCGCTGCTTCAGAAGTTATAATTTATACTGTTCCCGGACGATTAGCTGCCCATTGGTTTGGCCCCAAAGAAGTAGCAACTGCAACTGCAATCGCCATCTCCGGTACGCAAATAGGCATTTCAACGTGCTACGCGATCACTGCAATCCTGGTTGTAAATCACGAACAAATCGAAGACATAGGGACAGATTTATCAGCCTATCTATTTTCTCTGGCGATTATTACCACCGTCGTTGTCGTGGTCATATTCTTTTGTGAGTATGAGACAAAATTCCACACACACGTTAACCAGCATCTCTTCCTTCTCGTTTCTTCATTTTTGCACAGTTTTTCAGGAAGAACCTCCTCTGCCTCCGAGCAATAGCAAGGCGCTCCAAAAAGCTAATGGAAGAACTGATACCAAATCAATTTTCCCGGCGATCAAAAGGTTATTGAGTAACAGGAGTTTTATTTTGCTATGGAATTCGTACGGTCTGATGTACAGCATATTGAACGCAATGGGTACAGTTCTGAATCCCTTCTACCTGGCTCACTTTGAGGTAAAGCTCAAGGGATTGATTACTATCCCTTACAGAGATTGTAGAACATTAATCATTAGGGTTTAATCAAGGTTTGAAAAGATTCTCTAGTGTATAATATGACTATATTTTAGAACGGTGAGGTGGATGTTGGAAAGATTGGTATTTCTGGTGTTATAATGGGTACTGTCGGGTCTACAATCTCCGGCTTCATCCTTGACAAGACAAAAAAATTCCGGTATGTAGGTTGAGCTACTATTCAAATGAAATCTTTGATGATCATGTAGACAATCGATAAACTTTAAATGAGCTTAAATAATTGCAGAGTGTTAGCTATTTCCCTCTCCGTTCTTTCTCTACTCGCGGAAGTCTCTTTCGCGGTCAGTCTCTTCATGGAAATCAAATGGATCGTATACGCTAGCTTTATGCTGTTCGGGTAATTCAATAACTATTACTTCAATATGCTAATAGAAAGGAAAAGACCTCCATATTCAATGATTTTCTGATATTTAGGGGCTTTCTCGTCGGCTACACGACTGTTGGTATAGAATTGTGCGTGGAAATGACTTATCCGGAATCTGAGAGTACTTCGACAGCGATTTTAATCATTTCGAATCAAATTTACGGAACTTTGATGATACTAATTTCTGGAAGGATGATTGAAGCATACGGCGACATGGCTGGACACGCGTGTTTCTTTGTAGCTATTATCTCATCCACACTCATAACTGTAATAAATAACGGAGAACTGCGCCGCCAAAAAGCTGTTCAAATACCGGAATACGAGATTGTTTCTTTGCAAGTATTAACAAAGCCCGTAAAAATGGCAGAATCGAGTGAAGAATTGTCTGCTTCAAAAGTGAAGGAGAAATACAACGATTAATAAATTCATGAAATTCAATAAGTTATTCAAACAATAAAAAATGAACATATTCAACGCGTGTAAATTCCTATCGGCTATAATTAAACGAAGTATGTTGACAGATCGCGTTCGCACTCCGGACGTGATTGCATTGATCGAACAGCCAACAATTCATCCTGGCCAATTATTTAGTGAGTAAATGTACTGTAATTAGTCATTGAGATACCAAAAGTATTTATAAAAGCACAACCCTCGCATGATCAATTTGCTTATGTGATTCCAATCGATATTAATATCTCTTGTCGTATAACTGAGATGCCGAATATAATTAAATAGGTGCCAACACATCCGGGGCTACGCAATAATTATGTATCGAATTTAGTCGGTAGTACTGAATATATAAAAGGCGGAGGTCCGATTAGTCTGGTCATCCACCTTATTCGAAATTTGTTGACTGAAAGGTAATAGCAATGGTGATGAACTGTTACTATTGGAGCTAGGAGAGGGGATGGAGGGAGGGGGGGCCATCCGCCCCCCCCCCCCCTTCCTCCAGGGGGTTACTTGGACTAATTCCACTGCTTGAAAGATTATTCATCTCCGACGTTTCGGGCGCTAAATATCTGCTCCCGTCCTCAGGAAAGGTTGTCTGGCGACTTCCCATCAAAGAGTGATCAAATTCCGCGCTCCCACCGGTATATATAGGTTGGTTGTAGGTGGCGCCAGCTACGCCTGGTGGCGCCGCCTTGGCCTGCTCATGGCTTCCCTCACCTCATCCCTGTACAAAGGTAACCATAATTTGTTAAGTTCTATGCTGGGTTGACTTATAGCATTTGGTGTCACTGCTATGCAGGCTGATTCCTTCAGCTTCCGTTTGATAGAATTGGATTCCTTCAACAATATCCGAGCATCATCCCACTGGAAGTGGTGTTCATTTTCCCAGGTGTGATCGGCCAATCTCGATTTCGATCGTTCGCACAATTATTCGAAATTTGTTGATGGTCTTGTGCTACACTGTCGTTTCGTAGCTTTTTTACTCCCTGAGTTGTGGTCAGAAGATAAAAAGTGGCGGGGACATCGCTCGTGTACCGGATTGCTACACGGAGAAAATTTTATAGGAGAGATTCCCATACTACGTATAGTTGCGGTGGGATATACTTGTAATATGGCGATGGTTCCGATACTTTTACTTAATTTTCCATGAAAATAAGAAAGACATTCCTATATTCGTGGTGATGTTTGGTATACAGTATAGGAACGATCGCCATATTACAAGTATATCCCACCGCAACTATACGTAGTATGGGAATCTCTCCGATAAAATTTTCTCCGTGTACGCACTTGATATCTGTGTCGATGATCTGACCGAGGTTCACATAGTTTCGCAGCAATTTCAAAATTTGCAAAAATATTCTTTAAGGTCACCGTTACAGCTGCGAAAACATATTCTTCGATAAAACAAGGTCGCTTCGCGGATGCCCGATACTATCAAACACGTTATCGATGTCCCCGTTTTTATACTTCAATGACAGCGAAACTGGCTTTGGGAAATACAAGGCCGAAGATAGCTGGATAATGAGGGGCATCTGGGAATTTTGGAACGTTTTAACAATAAACATCCCACAATCAGATCAAGACACTACGATGGGCTGGGTCGACGACGACGGAACTTTTCATGGAAATCTGATCGATATTAATTCTGGAAAAGTTGAGATCGGTTTTAACCGGTTTTAACAGCATGATAGTACTTCAACCCTTGTAGGAGTATCGTGGTTCCAGGGTACTTTCGCTCAGCTATGGATCCATAGGCTTTGAACTGTCTGCCGAAGCTACTTACCCAGAACCGAAAGATTTATCTCCGGGTTTTTTGAATACGTCACAACAACTTCATGGTATAATTTTGTCACTGATCGTCGAAGCTTTCTGAGAACATACGGAGACATCGCTCATATTCAGCGAAAGAGATGAGAAAGAAAGATTGACGCTTGATTAGAAATATAGAGATATAAGCTTTACCAATTATTCGTATCGCTAGTATCTTAATTATTCATTGTATACATGTATTCGACGTATTCATAAAGACACAAGTTATATGTTGATCCCCAAATGTCCAAAAATCGTTAGGATTCGAATACATCGATAAAAGGACAATAGATTTGGTTCAGAAAAAATATGGAAGCAAACAAAAAAAAAAAAGATCCTCGATATATGAGTTGCACGTTTTATTTTCAATATCGATTTCACAACGTCGTATATATACTATATATATGCTATATTGAGAGTGCATGCGATAAGTAACAAGTTGGAATTATTCGGCCGGTATATACATTCCATATATCCATGTAAATCCATCAATGTAAATAATTGATTGAAAGCTAGTGAAAGGAGACCGACCATAAAAATATTTTTACTCGCATCAGGAAGATACCGTTTACACGACGATGATACAAAAAAACTATGTCATCAATTATTGGTAATTCATGGAATAAAAATGAAACAGTATTATTGAATACTAGCTTGCATTGTATGGATATCTATAATGGGAAGGCAATCTTCAATATTCGACTTGTTGGACAATATATTGATAAGATATTGTCGCCTTGAACGAACGAACATGAATTTGCGAAGCGTTATTGTTTATTTGTATTCAAGTCTGCAGGCTAATATAACGCAGTTGGAATAACGTAATATTCAGGTACGAAATTTCAAATAGTTACCCAAGTGCAGGGGTCTGTACAGACGATATCACCAAAATCGGTAGAAAATCGATTTTTGATTTTTCGCATTATTTATACGACTGTTATATTGAAGAATTCTGGGACTTTCAGCGAATTGACTTGCCCGTCTGAGAAGTTTACAAACTTTTATAGGCATGTGTTACATTCCCTCCTTTTTTGTTTTTGTAAAAATTGATCAAATCCTTAGAATGAAATGTCTTGAATTTTTCAAACTTCTTTGAAAATAGTAGGTAATCAAGTTTTGTGGTCACTGTAGAAATCGCATAAATTAAATCAAATCCGGAAATCGAGCGGTAATTGAAGTTAACAAGATCTGGGTTGCAATTCTGTAACTTTCCGCTAACTCGCTAACTCGCTAACTCGCTAACTTTTCGCTCTAAGACCGTTGGTTGGCTGAGGAGCGTCCAATCGGAGATCGTTACGGGCCGCAACGATCTCCGATTGGACGAAGTTAGCGAGTTAGCGAGTTAGCGAGTTAGCGAGTTAGCGGAAAGTTACAGAATCGCAACCCTGATATTCGAATATTTCAATCATGCAGCCGAAAAGAGACTCTCTGTAAGTTTTTAGGAAACTCACTAATTATAATAAATATACTATGATGCAGTTTCACTCAATAACCTTCGCGTATGCTCTAAACATCAACCACTCTTTGAACTGAATCTAAAAAAAGCTCGAAGACGAATATATAAATTGATAAACGATTTATAGAACAATAATGGTGGTGTCACTGTCGAATGGTACGAGGGAGTCCAGTGATCAGATTCTTGAGACTGAAAAAGAGTTTGACGGAATTGGAAGAACCGAGGAATCTTCAAAAGTCATCTCCAACATCTTGGAGATAAAGGTTTTCAAAAGACGGTGGCTCATGCTCGGGCTGTTCGTACTTTACAGTGCACCAAATAACGTGCACTACGTACAGTACGCGTATATCTCCAACATAATACGCCGGTATGATCTCCTCGAAAAATCTTCGACGACTCGATTCATATGTTGATAAAGCGTCTGGGAGAAGAAGAAGGTCCCAAAATATTGCAGTGTATTCTTCTGATTTCTCGTATTTAGCTACTACAACGTTTCCGCTCTCGCTGTTGAATGCACAGTGATGATATTCATGGTGATGTACCTGGTACTGGTGATCCCGGTCTCTTATATGATGGACCGGGTCGGTTTAAGATGGACTGTTCTGATCGGTGCAGCGGGATCGTGTCTTGGTTCTTGGATAAAGTTTTTATCAACTTCTCCAGATCGTTTCGTAGTCGCATTAATCGGGCAGTCTATAATCGCTGCTTCAGAAGTTATCATTTATACTGTTCCCGGACGATTAGCTGCCCATTGGTTTGGCCCCAAAGAAGTAGCAACTGCAACTGCAATCGCCATCTCCGGTACGCAAATAGGCATTTCAACGTGCTACGCGATCACTGCAATCCTGGTTGTAAATCACGAACAAATCGAAGACATAGGGACAGATTTATCAGCCTATCTATTTTCTCTGGCGATTATTACCACCGTCGTTGTCGTGGTCATATTCTTTTGTGAGTATGAGACAAAATTCCACACACACGTAAACCAGCATCTCTTCCTTCTCGTTTCTTCATTTTTGCACAGTTTTTCAGGAAGAACCTCCTCTGCCTCCGAGCAATAGCAAGGCGCTCCAAAAAGCTAATGGAAGAACTGATACCAAATCAATTTTCCCGGCGATCAAAAGGTTATTGAGTAACAGGAGTTTTATTTTGCTATGGAATTCGTACGGTCTGATGTACAGCATATTGAACGCAATGGGTACAGTTCTGAATCCCTTCTACCTGGCTCACTTTGAGGTAAAGCTCAAGGGATTGATTACTATCCCTTACAGAGATTGTAGAACATTAATCATTAGGGTTTAATCAAGGTTTGAAAAGATTCTCTAGTGTATAATATGACTATATTTTAGAACGGTGAGGTGGATGTTGGAAAGATTGGTATTTCTGGTGTCATAATGGGTACTGTCGGGTCGACAATCTCCGGCTTCATCCTTGACAAGACAAAAAAATTCCGGTATGTAGGTAGAGCTACTATTCAAATGAAATCTTTGATGATCATGTAGACAATCGATAAACTTTAAATGAGCTTAAATAATTGCAGAGTGTTAGCTATTTCCCTCTCCGTTCTTTCTCTACTCGCGGAAGTCTCTTTCGCGGTCAGTCTCTTCATGGAAATCAAATGGATCGTATACGCTAGCTTTATGCTGTTCGGGTAATTCAATAACTATTACTTCAATATGCTAATAGAAAGGAAAAGACCTCCATATTCAATCATTTTCTGATATTTAGGGGCTTTCTCGTCGGCTACACGACTGTTGGTATAGAATTGTGCGTGGAAATGACTTATCCGGAATCTGAGGGTACTTCGACAGCGATTTTAATCATTTCGAATCAAATTTACGGAACTTTGATGATACTAATTTCTGGAAGGATGATTGAAGCATACGGCGACATGGCTGGACACGCGTGTTTCTTTGTAGCTATTATCTCATCCACACTCATAACTGTAATAAATAACGGAGAACTGCGCCGCCAAAAAGCTGTTCAAATACCGGAATACGAGATTGTTTCTTTGCAAGTATTAACAAAGCCCGTAAAAATGGCAGAATCGAGTGAAGAATTGTCTGCTTCAAAAGTGAAGAAGAAATACAACGATTAATAAATTCATGAAATTCAATAAGTTATTCAAACAATAAAAAATGAACATATTCAACGCGTGTAAATTCCTATCGGCTATAATTAAACGAAGTATTTTGACAGATCGCGTTCGCACTCCGGACGTGATTGCATTGATCGAACAGCCAACAATTCATCCTGGCCAATTATTTAGTGAGTAAATGTACTGTAATTAGTCATTGAGATACCAAAAGTATTTATAAAAGCACAACCCTCGCATGATCAATTTGCTTATGTGATTCCAATCGATATTAATATCTCTTGTCGTATAACTGAGATGCCGAATATAATTAAATAGGTGCCAACACATCCGGGGCTACGCAATAATTATGTATCGAATTTAGTCGGTAGTACTGAATATATAAAAGGCGGAGGTCCGATTAGTCTGGTCATCCACCTTATTCGAAATTTGTTGACTGAAAGGTAATAGCAATGGTGATGAACTGTTACTATTGGAGGTAGGAGAGGGGATGGAGGGAGGGGGGGCCACCCGCCCACCCACTTCCCCCCCTTCCTCCAGGGGGTTACTTGGACTAATTCCACTGCTTGAAAGATTATTCATCTCCGACGTTTCGGGCGCTAAATATCTGCTCCCGTCCTCAGGAAAGGTTGTCTGGCGACTTCCCATCAAAGAGTGATCAAATTCTGCGCTCCCACCGGTATATATAGGTTGGTTGTCGGTGGCGCCAGCTACGCCTGGTGGCGCCGCCTTGGCCTGCTCATGGCTTCCCTCACCTCATCCCTGTACAAAGGTAACCATAATTTGTTAAGTTCTATGCTGGGTTGACTTATAGCATTTGGTGTCACTGCTATGCAGGCTGATTCCTTCAGCTTCCGTTTGATAGAATTGGATTCCTTCAACAATATCCGAGCATCATCCCACTGGAAGTGGTGTTCATTTTCCCAGGCGTGATCGGCCAATCTCGATTTCGATCGTTCGCACAATTATTCGAAATTTGTTGATGGTCTTGTGCTACACTGTCGTTTCGTAGCTTTTTTACTCCCTGAGTTGTGGCCAGAAGATAAAAAGTGGCGGGGACATCGCTCGTGTACCGGATTGCTACGCACTTGATATCTGTGTCGATGATCTGACCGAGGTTCACATAGTTTCGCAGCAATTTCAAAATTCGCAAAAATATTCTTTAAGGTCACCGTTTCAGCTGCGAAAACATATTCTTCGATAAAACAAGGTCGCTTCGCGGATGCCCGATACTATCGAACACGTTATCGATGTCCCCGTTTTTATACTTCAATGACAGCGAAACTGGCTTTGGGAAATACAAGGCCGAAGATAGCTGGATAATGAGGGGCATCTGGGAATTTTGGAACGTTTTAACAATAAACATCCCACAATCAGATCAAGACACTACGATGGGCTGGCTCGACGACGACGGAACTTTTCATGGAAATCTGATCGATATTAATTCTGGAAAAGTTGAGATCGGTTTTAACCGGTTTTAACAGCATGATAGTACTTCAACCCTTGTAGGAGTATCGTGGTTCCAGGGTACTTTCGCTCAGCTATGGATCCATAGGCTTTGAACTGTCTGCCGAAGCTACTTACCCAGAACCGGAAAAGATATCTCCGGGTTTTTTGAATACGTCACAACAACTTCATGGTATAATTTTGTCACTGATCGTCGAAGCTTTCTGAGAACATACGGAGACATCGCTCATATTCAGCGAAAGAGATGAGAAAGAAAGATTGACGCTTGATTAGAAATATAGAGATATAAGCTTTACCAATTATTCGTATCCCTAGTATCTTAATTATTCATTGTATACATATATTCGACGTATTCATAAAGACACAAGTTATATGTTGATCCTCAAATGTCCAAAAATCGTTAGGATTCGAATACATCGATAAAAGGACAATAGATTTGGTTCAGAAAAAATATGGAAGCAAACAAAAAAAAAAAAAAAAAAGATCCTCGATATATGAGTTGCACGTTTTATTTTCAATATCGATTTCACAACGTCGTATATATACTATATATATGCTATATTGAGAGTGCATGCGATAAGTAACAAGTTGGAATTATTCGGCCGGTATATACATTCCATATATCCATGTAAATCCATCAATGTAAATAATTGATTGAAAGCTAGTGAAAGGAGACCGACCATAAAAATATTTTTACTCGCATCAGGAAGATACCGTTTACACGACGATGATACAAAAAAACTATGTCATCAATTATTGGTAATTCATGGAATAAAAATGAAACAGTATTATTGAATACTAGCTTGCATTGTATGGATATCTATAATGGGAAGGCAATCTTCAATATTCGACTTGTTGGACAATATATTGATAAGATATTGTCGCCTTGAACGAACGAACATGAATTTGCGAAGCGTTATTGTTTATTTGTATTCAAGTCTGCAGGCTAATATAACGCAGTTGGAATAACGTAATATTCAGGTACGAAATTTCAAATAGTTACCCAAGTGCAGGGGTCTGTACAGACGATATCACCAAAATCGGTAGAAAATCGATTTTTGATTTTTCGCATTATTTATACGACTGTTATATTGAAGAATTCTGGGACTTTCAGCAAATTGACTTGCCCGTCTGAGAAGTTTACAAACTTTTATAGGCATGTGTTACATTCCCTCCTTTTTTGTTTTTGTAAAAATTGATCAAATCCTTAGAATGAAATGTCTTGAATTTTTCAAACTTCTTTGAAAATAGTAGGTAATCAAGTTTTGTGGTCACTGTAGAAATCGCATAAATTAAATCAAATCCGGAAATCGAGCGGTAATTGGAGTTAACAAGATCTGATATTCGAATATTTCAATCATCCAGCCGAAAAGAGACTCTCTGTAAGTTTTTAGGAAACTCACTAATTATAATAAATATACTATGATGCAGTTTCACTCAATAACCTTCGCGTATGCTCTAAACATCAACCACTCTTTGAACTGAATCTAAAAAAAGCTCGAAGACGAATATATAAATTGATAAACGATTTATAGAACAATAATGGTGGTGTCACTGTCGAATGGTACGAGGGAGTCCAGTGATCAGATTCTTGAGACTGAAAAAGAGTTTGACGGAATTGGAAGAACCGAGGAATCTTCAAAAGTCATCTCCAACATCTTGGAGATAAAGGTTTTCAAAAGACGGTGGCTCATGCTCGGGCTGTTCGTACTTTACAGTGCACCAAATAACGTGCACTACGTACAGTACGCGTATATCTCCAACATAATACGCCGGTATGATCTCCTCGAAAAATCTTCGACGACTCGATTCATATGTTGATAAAGCGTTTGGGAGAAGAAGAAGGTCCCAAAATATTGCAGTGTATTCTTCTGATTTCTCGTATTTAGCTACTACAACGTTTCCGCTCTCGCTGTTGAATGCACAGTGATGATATTTATGGTGATGTACCTGGTCCTGGTGATCCCGGTCTCTTATATGATGGACCGAGCCGGTTTAAGATGGACTGTTCTGATCGGTGCAGCGGGATCGTGTCTTGGTTCTTGGATAAAGTTTTTATCAACTTCTCCAGATCGTTTCGTAGTCGCATTAATCGGGCAGTCTATAATCGCTGCTTCAGAAGTTATCATTTATACTGTTCCCGGACGATTAGCTGCCCATTGGTTTGGCCCCAAAGAAGTAGGAACTGCAACTGCAATCGCAATCTCCGGTACGCAAATAGGCATAACAACGTGCTACGCGATTACTGCAATCCTCGTTCAAAATCACGAAAAAATCGAAGACATAGGGACAGATTTATCAGCCTATCTATTTTCTCTGGCGATTGTTAGCACCGTCGTTCTCGTGGTCATATTCTTTTGTGAGTATGAGACAAAATTCCATACATACGTAAACCAGCATCTCTTCATTCTCGTTTCTTAATTCTTGCACAGTTTTTCAGGAAGAACCTCCTCTGCCTCCGAGCCATAACAAGGCGCTTCAAAAAGCTAATAGAAGAACTGATACCAAGTCAATTTTCCCGGCGATCAAAAGATTATTGAGTAACAGGAGCTTTCTTTTGCTATGGAACTCGTACGGTCTAATGTTCTCCATGTTGGACGCATTGGGTACAGTTCTGAATCCCTTCTACCTGGCTCACTTTGAGGTAAAGCTCAAGGGATTGGTTAATTCCTTGAAGAGATTGAAGAACATTTATCATTAGGGTTTGATCCAGGCATAAAAAAAAAAACCTTTCGACTACGATTTGACTGTATTTTAGAACGGTGAGGTCGATGCCGGAAGGATAGGTGTTTCTGGGGTCATGATGGGTGCTGCCGGGTCTGCAATCTCTGGCTTTATCCTTGATAAGACGAAAAAATTCCGGTAAGTAGAAAGAGCTACTATTTGAATGAAAAACTTTGATAATCATGTGGACAAACGATAAATTTTGAATGAGTAAATAATTACAGAGTGGTAGCTATTTCCGTCTGTCTTCTTTCTCTACTTGCGGATATCCTTCTCGCTGTTAGTCTCTTCATGGAAATCAAATGGATGGTATACGTTAGCTGTATGCTGCTCGGGTAATTCGTTAACTCACTTCAATATGCTAATAGAAAAAAAAGACCTCCACATTCAATCATTTTCTAATATTTAGGGGCTCTCTCGTCGCTCATGCGACTGTGGGTATCGAATTGTGCGTGGAAATGACTTATCCGGAATCTGAGGGTACTTCGACAGCGATTTTAATCATTTCGAATCAAATTTACGGAACTTTGATGATACTAATTTCTGGAAGGATGATTGAAGCTTACGGAGACATGGGTGGACACGCGTGTTTCATTGTAGCTATTATCTCATCCACACTCATAACTGTAATAAATAACGGAGAACTGCGCCGCCAAAAAGCTGTTCAAATACCGGATTACGAGACTGTTTCTTTGCAAATATTAGCAAGGCCCGTGAAAATTTCAGAATCGAGTGAAGAATCGTCTGCTTCAAAAGTGAAGGAGAAACACGAAAATTATTAAATGTATGAAATTCAATAACTTATTCGAACAATAAAAAAAAAAAAAAAAAAAACTTATACAAGGCGTATAAATTCCTATCGACTATAATTAAACGAAGTATTGACGGATCGCGTTCGCACTGCGGACGTGATTGAATTAATGAACAGCCAACAATTTGCCCTGCCCAATTATTTACTGTTTAAATATAGTGTAATTAGTCATTGAGATACCTAAAGTATTTATAAAAGCACAACCCTCGCATGATCAATTTGCTTATGTGATTCCAATCGATATTAATATCTCTTGTTGTATAACTGAGATGCCGAAGATAATTAAATAGGTGCCAACACATCCGGGGCTACGCAATAATTATGCATCGAATTAAGTCGGTAGTACTGAATATATAAAAGGCGGAGGTCCGATTAGTTTGGTCATCCACCTTATTCGAAATTTATTGATGGTCTAGTCCTACGCTGTCGTTTCGTAGCTTCTTACTCCCTGAGTTGTGGCCAGGAGATAAAAAGTGGCGAGGGTATCGCTTGTGTACCGAATCGTGACGCACTTTATACACGTATGCGATGATCTGACCGAGTTTCACATAGTTTCGCAGCAGTTCCAGAAATATAAAATTGTATTTGTCACCTCACAGGACTGGCCATTGTATGATAGTTTCGACCGAAGATTAGAAAATTGTCGGAGTCTGGACTACCAAATCATTGGAGAGTTCAAGATATGCAGATTGCTATGAACAGTCAGAGAAGAACTAAATTCCGTGGAGATAATCGTTCGCCTCTCTTGACGTTGTCAGATCTGGCTCTCATATTTTTGTGCTCATCATTTTTTCTGCAAGTCGCCATATTGGTATTCTTCTACGAAGTCATCAGCACTTGATACAGATTGGATTCAATAGAATTTGTTCAACTTATTAACTGATCAGCGAAAAATGATTCTTCCTGGTTAAAAATAGACTTTAAGCTGAGGTTTTGAAATTTCGATGAGTGTTCCGACACGGCGTCCAACACTCCAAGATCTAATGTATTAGAAAGGGTGAGAAAATCAAGTCAGTTCTTGGCTGAAGATCAAGTATAGACTTACAGATCGAGGGTAAAACTTCCAACAACAATCGTAGAGTACGATGGTTGGGAAATTTGGTGACTGTGTAGTAATTAGGCTTATTGGATTAGCTTAAATATTTGAAAGGTGGACGTCGATGTGTACAACCACGGTATTTGTCATGGCCATAATAATATTCAGTTACGTCAACGAGCGTAGATATTTTTCAAGGTTTTCAAATTTTTTTGGAATTTCTGTTTCCACGTCGTTCATTCGGTCCCCTAAGTCGACTAGCCACATAATTATATTTTGCTTTGTATTCATCCTGCCTATCATACGTCGTATTCAACTATTCAATGCATGATACTTCGCAATATACGAAGCCCTTATCATTACACGGAATTAGATTCAATGGAAGACCTAACGGCAATTTGATATATACCACATGTAAGGACGTCGAACGATTCAAAAATAATTACCCACCACAGAAAACCGCTATAAATGTCTAGCTGGTAATGGTTTGGACGAATGAGTTCTTAAATTGTATCACTGTGCACCTGTCCAGGGTACTTTCGCTCAGCTATATGGATCCATAGGCTTTGAACTGTCTGCCGAAGCTACTTACCCAGAACCGGAAAAGATATCTCCGGGTCTTTTGAATACGTCACAGCAACTTCATGGTATAATTTTGTCACTGATCGTCAGTAGCTTTCTGACAACATACGGAGACATTGCTCATATTCAGTGAAAGAGATGAGAAAGAAGGATTGACGCTTGATCAGAAATAGAGATAAAAGCTTTACCAATTATTCGTATCCCTAGTATCTTAATTATTCATTGTATACATATATTCGACGTATTTATAAAGACACAAGTTATATGTTGATCCCCAAATGTCAAAAAATCGTTAGGATTCGAATACATCGATGAAAGGACAGTAGATTTGGTTCAGAAGAAGTACGGGAGAAAAAAAAAAAAAAAAAAGATCCTCGATGTATGAGTTGCACCTTTTATTTTCAATATAGATTTCACAACGTGTGCATGCGATAAGTAACAAGTCGGAATTATTCGGCCGATATATACATTTCATATCCATGTAAATCCATCAATGTAAATAATTGATTGAAAGCTAGTGAAAGGAGGCCGACCATGAAAATATTTTTACTCGCATCAAGAAGATACCGTTTACGCGACGATGATACAAAAAAAAAACTATGTCATTAATTATTGGTAATTCATGGAATAAAAACGAAACAGTATTATTGAATACTATGGCTTGCATTGTATGCGTATCTACAATGAGAAGGCAATCTTCGACATTCGACCTGTTGGACAATATATTGATAAGATATTGTCACTTCGAACGAGCAAACATGAATTTGCGAAGCGTTATTGTTTATTTGTATTCAAGTCTGCAGGCTAATATAACGCAGCTGCCACAACGTAATATTCAGGTGAGAAATTTCAGATATTTACCGAGTGTGAGGGGCCTGTACAGACGATATCATCATAATTGGTGGAAAATCGATTTTTGATTTTTTGTATTATTTATACGACTGTAGAATTAAAGAATTCTGGGACGTTCAGTGAATTTACTTGGCCCGTCTGATAAGTTTTCAAACTTTCCTAAGCGCTCTCTTACATTCCCTTTTTTTGTTTGTTGTTTTTGTGAAAATTGACCAAACTCCTGAAATGAAATATCTAAAATTTTCAAAATTCTTTGAAAACAGTAGGTAATCAAGTTTTGTGGAAACTATTTAATTAATTAATTAATTAATTAATTTTTTTTAATTTTTTTATTTCATTTCAATCATGCAGACAGGAGGAGACCGCAGTCTATAATTTTCTATGAAAATCACCAATCATAATAAAATATACACCATAATACAGTTTCACTCAATAAACTTCGCGTATGAGTATGATAAACGTTTTATAGAACGATAATGGTGGTGTCACTGTCGAATGGTACGCGGGAGTCCAGTGATCAGATTCTTAAGACTGAAAAAGAGTTTGACGGAATTGAAAGAACCGTGAAATCTTCAAGTGTCATCTCGAACATTTTGGAGACAAAGCTCTTCAAAAGACGGTGGCTCATGCTCGGGCTGTTCATACTTTACAGTGCATCAAGTAACGTGCACTTTCTACAGTACGCGTATATCTCCAACATAATATGCCGGTATGATCTCCTCGAAAAATCTTCCACGACTTGATTCATATGTTGATAAAGCGTTTGGGAGAAGAAGAAGGCCCCAAAATGTTGCAGTATATTTTTCTGATTTATCGTATTCAGGTACTATAACGTTTCTGCTCTCGCTGTTGAATGCACATTGATGATATTTATGGTGATGTACCTGGTCCTGGTGATCCCGGTCTCTTATATGATGGACCGAGCCGGTTTAAGATGGACTGTTCTGATCGGTGCAGCGGGATCGTGTCTTGGTTCTTGGATAAAGTTTTTATCAACTTCTCCAGATCGTTTCGTAGTCGCATTAATCGGGCAGTCTATAATCGCTGCTTCAGAAGTTATCATTTATACTGTTCCTGGACGATTAGCTGCTCATTGGTTTGGTCCCAAAGAAGTAGCAACTGCAACTGCAATCGCCATCTCCGGTACGCAAATAGGTATTTCAACGTGCTTCGCGATCACTGCAATCCTCGTTAAAAATCACGAAAAAATCGAAGACATAGGGACAGATTTATCAGCCTATCTATTTTTTCTGGCGATTGTTACCACCGTCATTCTCGTGGTCATATTCTTTTGTGAGTATGAGACAAAATTTCATAGATACGTAAACCAGCATCTCTTCACTCTCGTTTCTTAATTTTCGTACAGTTTTTCAGGAAGAACCTCCTCTGCCTCCGAGCAATAGCAAGGCGCTTCAAAAAGCGAATGGAAGAATTGATACCGAATCAATTTTCCCGGCGATCAAAAGGTTATTGAGTAACACGAGTTTTATTTTGCTGTGGAATTCGTACGGTCTGATGTACAGCTTGTTGAACGCATTCGGTACAGTTGTCAATCCCTTATATCTGGCTCACTTTAAGGTAAAGCTTAAGGGATTGGTTAATTCCTTATAGGTATATAGATTGAAGAACATTTACCATTAGGGTTCAAATCCAGGTATGACAAATGTTCTTCCGTGTATAATATGACTATACTTCAGAACGGTGAGGTGGTTGTTGGAAGGATGGGTATTTCTGGGGTCATGATGGGTACTGTCGGGTCTGTAATCTCCGGCTTCATCCTTGACAAGACAAAAAAATTCCGGTAAGTAGGTAGAGCTACTATTTAAATGAAATCTTTGATAATCATCAGGACAAACGATAAACTTTTAATGAGTTTAAATAATTACAGCATGACAGCTATTACCCTCTGCATTCTTTCTCTACTTGCGGAAATCTGTTTCGCTGTCAGTCTCTTCATGGAAATCAAATGGATCATATACGTTAGCTTTATGCTGTTCGGGTAATTCGATAACTATTACTTCAATTTATGCTAATAGAAAGGAAAATACCTCCATATTCAATCATTTTCTAATATTTAGGGGTTTTCTCACCGGCTACGCGACTGTGGGTATAGAATTGTGCGTGGAAATGACTTATCCGGAATCTGAGAGTACTTCGACAGCGATTTTAATCATTTCGAATCAAATTTACGGAACTTTCATGATACTAATTTCTGGTAGGATGATTGAAGCCTACGGAGAGATGGGTGGACACGCGTGTTTCTTTGTAGCTATTATCTCATCCACACTCATAACTGTAATAAATAACGGAGAACTGCGCCGCCAAAAAGCTGTTCAAATACCGGATTACGAGATTGTTTCTTTGCAAGTATTAGCAAAGCCCGTGAATATGTCAGAATCGAATGAAGAATCGTCTGCTTTAAAAGTGAAGGAGAAATACAAGGATTAATAAATTCATGAAGTTCAGTAACTTATTCAAACAATAAAGAAAAAAAAAAAAAAAACGTATTCAAGGCGTATAAACTCTTATCGGCTATTATAATTAAACGAAGTATTGACGGATCTCGTTCGCACTGCGGACGTGATTGAATTAATCAAACAGCTAAACATTTGCCCTGCCCAATTATTTACTGTGTAAATATATAGTGTAATTAGTCATTGAGATACCAAAAGTATTTATAAAAGCACAACCCTCGCATGATCAATTCGCTTATGTGATTCCAATCGATATTAATATCTCTTATTGTATAACCAGAAGATAATTAAATAAGTGCCAACACATCCGGGGGCTACGCAATAATTATGTCTCGAATTCAGTCGGTAGTGCTGAATATATAAAAGGCGGAGGTCCGATTAGTCTGGCATCAGTCAATCAAACTCTGAGAAGCCTCATCAATCAATAAGGAACATACTGAGCACGTGTGCCTTATTTTATTCGCACAATAAATCAAGGAGGTAGAAAAAGCCAGACGGTTTAAAGTCAACCGATTTTCAAGAAAAACTATAAACTTCAACAATGGCCGTAGCTCCTAAAACCTTGTGCGACTGGTGTGCTGACATCGAGAATATCTCCATCACTCCTACTTGTGTTCACGTACATTTCAAGCCGCAAAAAGTTGAAGAAAAACCAGCACCACCGCCAAAACCAAAATGTGTCTGCAGTCAGTATACCTTCGAGCTTTCTATCGACATGCAACAATACCAAGCCCAAGAAATTCGCGTTTCTACAGTGAACAACGTTATCGTTGTCGAGGCTAAACACGAGGAGAAACACGGAGAGCATGGACATATTACAAAAGAATTTCTTCGCCGATGCACACTACCTCCACAAAATGATGTGACCAAAGTTAAAGCCGTCCTTACATCCGATGGAATTTTGAAAATTACTGCCCCAAAAAAGGGGGCCTGTAAACCTGGCGAAAGAATTATTCCCGTTGAACAGACTGGATGTTGTTCGGCTCTGAAGTAAAGAAGAGAAAACCAAAAACAGAATAACAAAATTTCTTTTCATTTGTAATGTAATTTTATTCAAATGAATCGATAATAATTATACATAATAATTGTAAAAAAAAGAAAATATTATCATATTAAAACATAATTACTTGATTATTCTATCTCTATTAAAATTAATTAATATTATATAGATTTATTCTTATTATCTGTATCGCATACAATCAATTGATCATTATTTAACAATGAATTGCATCAGTAAATTATAAATAAAAACTACTTATACTATAAATAAATATATAACACACGTTGTACAATGTCAATTTATTATTATACTAATATATCATTTATTGTATAAGTGCCAACGTATTTCCCTTAATGTTGAACGGTTTTTCTCATGTATGAATAATACATAATAAACAAGTAATATTATTCATCAATGATAAAGGCGTGAATAATAATATTATAATATCATATTTCTATATACAGCGAAGTATAATTATATATATATGTATTGTATGCACACGTAGGCGCGTGAAATGTTTTGGCGCGAAATATAAGCGCGCGCATTATCGTGTAGCATGGATAATAATTTTGACAGTAGTAAAGCGGTGCGACATCTCTGATGTAACATGTGAACTTAGATAATCGTATACTACTACTACTATACTCCGTCAACACAGAAAGTTGTAGTAATGTAACATTTCAAGTGAAATTGAAAAAAAATGGCATCGTAATAGCATTGGTTTTTATGATTATTTAATCTAAGTGAAATAAATATCATTGATTTATATGTACTAATAATAATAAGTGTATAATAATATTGTGTTAGTAATAAACAATAGCTGATTAATATGCCAGGTTGTAAATGTGATATAAGTTGAATAGAAAAATAACGTTAAAAATACGTTTAAAATGGCGGATGATAAACCTGCACCCAATTCTCACCACTACAGCGAAGAAGATGAAGACGAGGAATCGGATGGTGTAGTTGTACCAGAATTACAAGGCAGTTTATCTAAATGGACTAACTACATTCACGGATGGCAATCAAGGTTTATTGTTCTAAAAGACGGTACTCTTTCTTATTATAAATCTGAACAAGATAGCGGATTCGGATGTCGAGGATCCATTAGTCTTTACAAAGCAGTTATCAAAGTACGTATACATAATACTTCTGTATTTATACATTAATACTATATCCTATTATTTTCGTAATTTATCATTCGAAACTTGAATATCATTAATTTTTCTTTTCTACTTCTTCTTCTTCTTCTTCTTCTTCTTCTTCTTTCTATTAAAAATTTCTATTTATTATTATATTATAGGCACATGAATTTGACGAATGCAGATTCGACGTATCTGTTAACGACTGTCTTGTTTGGTATTTGAGAGCCAATAGTCCAGAAGAAAAACAGCGTTGGGTCGATGTTTTGAAATCCTACAAGGTAATATCCCCCACCCCTCTCTCTCTCTCAAAATACCAGTTTCACTTCATTCAACGTTCACAAAGAAAGTTTTTCATTTTTACATCTTAAAACAAGTTTTATAAGCTTTTTATTAACAAAAATCAAATTTCTTTTGATACTATCGTTTATTTTCACTTTATTTAATCTATAACCGTTAGATAAATTCATACTTCCTTTTTAAAACAACATTTTTACGCTACGAGTTAATTTATTTATACTTTGGTGAATAATTTCTACTTCAAAATATATTATTTATTTTTTTTTTTTCTTTCTATTAATAAAAAACACCACATTTCTCACTAATCGTTTAAATTCCAGGCTGAATCTGGCTATGGAAGTGAAAACAGTCTCAAACGACATGGCAGCGCAGTTTCCCTCACCTCCAATACTCAGTCAACGGCTAGTGGTGGGAGTTTTAGTAAACGGGGGCTCAGAGGGCTGAAGGAAAAACTTGCGGAGATGGAAACATTCAAGAATATATTAATACAACAAATTGATACGTTGCAAAAATACTTTGATAACTGCGCGGACGGGGCGAAAATTTCACCTTTTAAAGGTCGGCGAGAGAAATGAATTCGTAAATTATAGAAATATAAATGAAGAGATTACTTTTTTTTTTTTTAGTCAAATTTATACAAATAGTTTTGTATTTATTTTACAGAAAATACGCTTCCAGTAGATGTGGCTTTTGATCCAGCAGAACAATCAGTTGACTTCAAAGGCGAAGCTATTACCTTCAAGGCTACTAGCGAGGGAGTTTTAGTCACCCTTCAACATTGTTTGGAGCTAATGACTCAGAGAGAAGACGCGTGGCGTCGTAGATGGGAAAGAGAAGTTGAAAAGCGAAGAAAAGTTGAAGAGTTATACTACAAAGCTGTTAAGGAACAGTTTGTAGCATCAAGAGAAGATTTTCCTAGACCTAGAGTCCTGATCCACGGGGGACCAGACTACGAGGTCTGATTTGTGAAAAGAAATTACTAGAAATAATTTTTTTTCTTACAAAATTTGTTCATTTTATTGAACAAATTTTATTGCCTGTTTAACAATTTACAGCTCTTTACCCGAGATTTCTATGTTGTTTATTATTTCCACTTTTTTTTTCGTTACACTTGACCTAGAATAACGAGCATTGCTACATTAAGACAAGAGAAATTACGTACTCCTCCCCCCCACCCAAGTGTGTCAAATTAATGTCCCAATGTATTGCTACACTCATTTGTATGTAGAGAAAACCTCAGCTGGTATACACCATTCGACTACTAATTCTGTCTTATGTAATAAATTTGGATTACAATGTCTCGGAATAATATTAGTGAGTGTTGATAAAACTTTTGTCTGCAATTTTTCGAGGTCGAAGAAAAAAAGAGAACAAAAAAGAAAAAAAAAAAAAAAAATTTATGAAACGATTTAATAGATAGTCAAAAAATCCTTCACTATATATGTATATATATAAATTGATAGCATTTTGTTTGATTCAGATTTCTCATCTTCTATTATTCATTAATCATTATACATATTTTTGCTAATATGTTAGTAATGAACTCGAAACATGATATTATTAACGGCTTAATCAGTCAAGTGAGTTAGGGGTTTTTAATTTTCGTCAATTCAACAAATTTTAAGAATCTATTGTCTCATTAGTAGATTACGAAAGTAGGGAAATAGAATTTTCTTTCTATTTCACATCCTAGCGAAAGTTTATTGACAATATTTTTACGATCGTCATATAAAATGAAAAAATCACTAATGTCAATCCATATTTAATAATACAGATAATAATATTTCCATGGTATATACATGTGGGGGATATATTATATGTCATAATCTATGTCTGTAATACCATTAAGTATTACATCATCGATTGATGCTCTATTCAATCCATACGCAATGAAAAGTTTTAGCTTATACACTGGTTAGTCACTTGCTTCTGACTCAGTAGTAGAATATTATTTCAAGTTAGTAGATCGAGGGAGCTCAGGATAGAAGGTTCTCCTCAAATCTTTGCTTTTTGCTCTTTTTTTTCTATTATTTCTCAACGTGTAAAATCTGAACAAATTACAAATTCTCATTATTAAATATAAGGATAAGATAATTCAAGAATATGGGCAAAATGAAAATCAAGACTAAATTCTTTAGGGTGAGTGAAAAGGAGATAAAGAAAGAAAGAAAAAAAAAAGTGATAAGAAACTGTGATCGGCTTCATATCTCGTACATTATTTCTTTTTATTATCATTTTTCATTATTTATATCATATCTATAATAAAGTAACATTTCATGTCAAATGTTAATCTATAGAACTGAACTTTGTTCCGATAATATAAAAGCAAGAGTAATGATATTAATACAAAATTAAAAGTACAGCAGGGAATATGCAGGAGTAAGAATGACCAGTATAGTAATACACGTTGTGTTTAAGATTCAGTACTCTAAAGACTTTTTTACTCATGTTAATTCAGTTCGCTTACTAAGTCTGTTTGAGATTCTAATTCAAAGTAAACTGATTTTAGTTCATAGTCCATTCCTGTTATACGCGACTAGCGTACGTTTATCATTTAGTTAAGTTTCAGTTCTGATTTATAAACAGCTTGATTTAACGTAGCGTATTCAAGGTCAAAGAAACTAGCATTGTCAAACGATTTATTATACAATGGTTTGTAATTAAGAAAAATCAAAGAAATCAAGATTCATTTATCACTTTCTCTCGCATCGATTAATATTGATTTTGTTATCATTTATAACAGGAAGGTCCTCACAGCACGCTTTGCGACGAGGAATTTTACGACGCTGTTGAAACAGGCCTGGACAAAATTGACGAAGAAAATCAACTCAGGGATAGATTGAAGCAGAAAGTTGTCTCCATTCCAACAAGCCCAACAACTCCTGCAGCAAAGCACAGGCTTTGGCCAGAAGTAAATATCAATATCCATGTCTGATATTACTTTCATCATTATTTGAAATTTTATATATAATGCATTAAATAATTAATTAATCAATTACGTATCCATTACTCAGATCGATAAGGTATCAACGGAACAGCTGCATTACGCAAGACTTGGTGTTGGGGGAGCTGGAGGTTGGCAGTTGTTCGCAGAGGATGGAGACATGCGGATGTACAGACGAGAGGAAGAGGCTGACGGTCTCGTAGTAGACCCGTTAAAGGCTTGCCACGTTGTTAAAGGAGTAACAGGCCACGAAATTTGCAACATATTTTTTAGCCCAGAGTATAGAAGCGGGTGGGAAGCAACTCTTGAAGATATGACTGTTGTGGAAAAGATATCCGACGATACATTAGTATTTTTACAAACGCATAAACGAATATGGCCAGCCAGTCAAAGAGACGCTCTATTCTGGTCGCATTTGCGGAGGGTTCCAGACGACCAAGATTCAGACGCACACCCTTTGTGGATAGTCTGTAATCATAGTACAGAGTATACAGAACACCCTGTAAGTCTCAATGGTTTAATGATAATCATGTAGAAAATTAAGAGGCATACTTCTTCTTCTTCTTCTATGATATAATTATTTGATTATATTCTTTTATTTTGTTATAGCCAAACGCTGGAAAGTGTGTTCGAGTTTACTTGACCGTTTGCCTTGTTTGTCAAACGTTTGTAGATCCTCCAAAGGAAGGTAGTGCGATCAAGAGAGAAGATATTACCTGTAAAATTACATACTGTTCTGTGGGTGTGTAAAATTCTCGTTTTTTATTATTGCAATTCGAAAGTTTGATGATCTAATTTTGAATATATATCATTATTGATATGTAATTTATTTTATTTCAGTTAATCCAGGCGGTTGGGCTCCGGCTTCAGTACTTAGAGCAGTCTACAAACGAGAGTATCCAAAATTTTTAAAACGTTTCACTAACTATTGTGTCGACCAATGCAAAAACAAGCCAATTCTTTTCTGAGGAAATCTTTATTAAGCCCGGTGATGTATATTGAAGTATTGAAAAAAAAAAAAAAAAATTTCTATCAACTCGGATGTGATAGGAATAATAAAACTGATATATATATATATGTATAAATATAGTTGAGATCGCTCCGAATATCGAATATAGTATATTTAAAAACAAAAAACAAATAAAATAAAAAATAAAAGGGTGTGGTTTAATGTTTATTACAAAAGAATCTTGCTAAAAGCATAATATAAGGCAAAGAGTTTCTATTACTACTTTGTTATATTATGCACATGATATTAATTATTACAGCTCGATAAATAGCTACTTTAACGAATAAATTTAATTCAATGTTCGTTTGGATAGGTTTTTTTTGGAAATGTAAAGCAAACCTTTATTTTTTGAATTTTATTATCTGCTCTTAGAGAAGTCTTTTTTTTTTTTTTTTTTTTTTTTTTATATTCAATTCAATTTAATTTGATGGGATATACGAGCATTTCGTTTTGTCGCAAACATTCGTTTATTTAGTTTTCTTATTTATATTATACTATATATACATAGAGTTAACGCGATTAATAATTAATTAATAAGCCTATGAATTCGATTCAGTCTCCCAAACTTCGCACAAAGTATTTAAGAGTTAATAAACATTTATTTTTTTCCTTATTCATTTAGTTAATTCTTCAAATGATTATTCGTGTTTATAAATTAATCTCGTTTGTCAATGTCCAAAATGATAACTAATATGCTTCTTCATGTCTTATGGTATAGAAAAAGGAAGAAAAAAATAAGGAAGAGAGAAAAAAAAAAAACAAATAATATGTCGAAGATTTTCAATCAATTTTTGAATGAGTTTCTATCTGAAAGAATACCAAGCCTATTATTATTGAGTCTGAAAATAATCCAGGAGATGACAAATTGTAATGAAAATAAAAACTATCGCTGAACGAAAGAAAAAAGAAGAAAGAAAAGAAAAAAAAAAAAATAAATAAATAAATAAAATAAATCAGAGTTTATTTACGTAATTTCTGTCGTCTTCTGTGTAAATTTATATACATGATAAAATATTGAGCAATTTCGAATAGGTAATTTTTAAATGTGCATACATAACTCCAGCTGATCAAATGGTAAATAATAATAATTTAGAGAAAAGGGAGAAAAAGAGACAGAACGAAAGAAAAAGAGAGAAGACGAAATAAAATTGAAGAAAAAAAAAAAAAAAAAAAATGTCTAGTTGTACAAATTATCGAAATTCATAAACATAATTAATAATTAATAAATAATTGATAACTAATGATTAACAATAATGATATAAATATAAATATAGCTAAAAAACAAAAACAAAAAAAAAAAAAAAAAAAATAGTAAAGAAAAGGAAAGGAAAGAAAAAGAAAAAAATGTATGATAATAAAAGTTATATTCATATTTTTATTTATACAACTAACATACTATAATATAAATATTATACTATTATAATAAATTAATGTGTCTGTTGATGCGTACAAGAGAATATGAAAATGAATTATAAATATAAAGTAATAACGATATGTTGTAATAAAGACTGTTATAGTTTACATATTATATAAATATTATTAAAATGATACAAAAAAAGAAAAGAAAAAAATGAAAAAAAAAAATAAACAAAAATAAAATAAAATAAAAAGAATATTAAATTAAATAATCATTATTATATCGAATACGTATATTGAAATTTGTTCCTATTTTATTGAAATCGAAAAAAAAAAATTATCAAAATATCAATTATTCGGTAAATTGATGTGTAAAAACGATTTTTAAATACCAAATTACGCATACATGTAGTATAAATATTATCGAGTATGTGTAATGTGATAATTTGCCTTATTATTTCTCTTTTTTATAATAACGTAGGTACCTATATTTATTTTTGAACTTTTGAATAAACATTTTCGCGGTATTTTCGGAGGATCAAGATCGCGAAGCGTAAACACACACGCTGACACACGCATGCGCATACTCATCGTATGTATATATATATATATGCATGTTGTGTGTGTGTGTGTGTGTGTGTGTGCGTCAGTAAAAGTAGGGTGTTTTCAGTTATGTGATCGTGCATAAAAAAAAAACTCGCATCTCGTATTATATTAAGATAATAAAAGAATACGAATGAATAAAGCGAATAAAGTTAAAGTATCGAAAAATAATAGTAAAAAAAGAAAAAAAAATACAGCTAATTAAGAAGAAGGCGTAAATAGAGAGAAGCTAATAAATAAATAAAGAAAAAAAAAAATGAATACAATTGTTAGACTTAATAACCAAACCGCTGGGAGAGATAAGATTATTAGGTTATGTTCGATCCGTATTATTATTACACGTATATAAATAAAATAAACATTACAAACTATTCGTTATAGATTTTATAGATTTAAGACAGTTTTTCTTATTAATTATTATCGATTTTTCAGACTACTTCAATACGGCAGCCGAGCTAGTTGGTATTTCTTTAAAAATGGTGAAAAAACACGACAAAAAATCGACGTTCTTAAATCCCTCGAATACACATTCAGCTCATTTCGAAAACGTACGTAACTATATATATATATATATACAATTATTTGAAAAATGAAAGAGAGAGAGAAAAAATAAATAAATAAGATATGAATTTTGATATTTTGAAAAATTGGAAATTTGAAAAATTCATTCAACTAGGTATAAGAAAACGATAATGGTTTTTAAATATATATTTTTTTTTTCCCACCAACAGTATTGAGGCTCGGAAGATTCTTGGACTCTCTTCACTCGGCTTTATCTTCTATGAGATATCCTGACCTAGTGATAAGGATAACAATGACATTGTCGAAAATATCAAACGCTTTATTCCTACTAGCAGATCATATAATATGGTTTGGTAGAGCTGGTATTTGTCAAGTAAATGTAGAGAAATGGAATCAAGTATCTAACAAATATTGGCTTATGGCTATAGTAATGAATTTAGTTAGAGACGTTTATGAAATATCACAAATAATGGAGCGAGAAAGCGTAGGCTTAAAACTCAGAGATATTAGAGAGTGTAAATTCAATTTACCTGTACAAATACGGGCATTATTATGCGTCAAAAATCACACAGACGTATTATTGGACACTGTTAAAAATAGCTGCGATATTTTCATTCCTCTCACATCGCTTGGATATACTAAATTAAATCCTGGAGTTGTCGGGTTACTTGGTTTCATTTCTTCAGCTGCTGGTTTATACAGCCTTATTTATCCACTGGCTAAACTCAGTCCAGCGTGATAAAATACATTTTGAAATTAAAGATTTTTACATAGGTATATCTTATATTATTATAATATTAGGGGGCTCCGTTTTGGGAGAACATTTTCACCTAAACGTGAGATTTTCGTATGTAAAAATCTTTTTTTCAAGTACAATACTTTTTTTTTTTTTTTTACTTATATATCTCGAACATTCCGAACGAATGTTCATACATGTATATTATATTCTTGTATAGGTATTTTCTATGGTAAAGTGTATTTTGGGGAGAATGGATTTAGGATTAAGAAAGTTACGTATTTATAAGATATTACGTATTAGGTAATGGTTAATTATTATATGTTACATATTATCGAAACCGAAAATGTAAAATGCATTATTTTCAAACATATCATATTAAATTTGTTTAATTTTGTAAATTTATCTTCTTTTTTTATTTTGTTTTCAAATTTGTTTAAATAATACGTAAACGTTTGTTATATTACATAATATTGTCGATTTCTTTGTCGTAATTTAAACTAAAACGAATTTGCCAATTAGAAATTTACTAAAACTTTTATAAATTCTCCAAATATTTCTTAATTCAAGAATCTTTTTTGAGTTTTTATTTTTAAGAGATGATTCCAGTTCCAAAGTTACTTTTATACGGATTTTTTTCCCAATTAATTTATTGACTAATTAGTTTTAATTTCTCTTGATGCCCAGAATTCGAATCTAAATCACCACGACTATATAGAACGCAATAATAACTCTATACTTTTTTTTTTCGCTCTATCCTAGTGACGATATTAATGAGTTACACAGAGATGACAAGGAGATCTGAATTATCTCATAATCAGTTGTGATTTCATTACAGTAGCTTGACAATAATTCGATAAAAATATCATCTGAGTTTATCAGAGTTAAGAAACTACTCAGAAATAATTTTTCATTTTTTTTTTTTCGATTAATTTTTGAACTAGAGAAATGGATGTGAGAATAAATTTAATTTTCAACTATCTAACTCTCGTATACTCGTAAGTAATTTATTATAAATATTTCTTATCAGCATTATAAACAGTTTTTTTTTTCTTTCTTTCTTTCTTTTTTTTTTTTGTTTCATTTCAAAATCTAAATTCATTATATCGAATTATAGATTTTATAACGTAATGGCGATTAGCCCTTGTGACTTGAGGACAATACCCTTGAAATTACAATCTCGCGATATATTTACCACAGAAGAAAAATCTTCTATGAATCGAAGACCGTCACTTCAAGAAAGTGGTAAAAATTCGAATACACACAATATACTGTTTTAATATTTATACTTAATTAGATATAAACCTGATTGAAATAATATTATGAGATAAAAAAATGGTAAGTAAATACTCAATTTTTAAAAATATATTTAATTTTTATAGTCTCCACAATGGTGAACTTTTCGATATCTATAAACGAGCTGAGTATTCTTGATATCAAAAATTTGGTAAGTATATTTTTAAATTTCAATGCTCCAATGAGCCAGGACCTATCCAAATAATAATAAAAAAAAAAAAAAAAAAAACAACATATTTAGGAGACGTTCTGGCTTATGCAAGTATTGAAATTTGAATATAACGGAATAAAAGATTTTTTTTTTTATTTTCCCTGCGGAAAAAGTATGATACGTATATTAACAATATTCCTGCACATGGCCACAGGATGTCGAAATAGATTTAGGAATGACACAAAAATGGTACGATCATAGGCTGGCTCCAGATTACAAAACTAGAAAATTAGCTGTACTTGGTGCAATTTGGCAACCAAAAATCACATTCGTTGTTGGAAATAAGTGCTCTACAGATGTAATTACAACTGGTAATGATCAGACTCAATTTTGGAGAGGAACATCTAATGGAAGTGTATTTTACAGCGAACGGTTTGTGCATAAGTTTTCGTATATCGCACGCAAAAAAAATTTGAATACAAAGAAAAACTGTTTACCTTTTATTTTAGAATTACCTATTTTTCTCCGAAATTAATCGTAGATTATTATTCACTCAGGGTTTTTGTCAGACCAAAATGTACGAAGGATTTAACGAAATATCCATTTGATTCGCAGACCTGTTTTATAAAAATTGGATCTTGTAAGTTATTTATTGTATGTCTGTGTGTTCTTCTTTCGTATAGATATTTTTTAATAATAATCTACTAATTTTAATTGATTAATTTTTCTCAGACAGATTTACAGACGATGAAGTGAGCCTGAAATGGAGTTCTGAAATGCCTGTTGAATTACGAGTGGAAAAAGAATTGGGAGAATTTCGTATCGATAAATTTCTGACTTATAATGAAATAGACATTAGAAGTGCTGGGAATTTCAGTGTTTTAGTTCTCGAAATTCACCTGAGTAGATACAGTCGTAGAGAAGTTATACAAAGCTTTATTCCAAGCGTTATTTTAGTGAAAATGTCCTACGGTGTTTTTTGGATGAAATTATCAGGTAGATTAAATCGACGTTTAGATAATAAAAACTATATTTAATATGCATATTGCTAAACTCTTTTTCTTCACTTCTTCGCAGCTATTCGAATGCGAATTTTCACTTGCCAATTTTCACTCGTTGGCATGCTGTTTCTATTCACAAATTCGAATTGTGGAGTATCGAATTTAACTTATTTGAAGGTATAATGATTATAGATTAAACTATTCAGCCATTATTTTCATCTGAAAAACTGAACAAAAATAATAATAATTATATTATTTTGCCAAATTTTCAGGCTCTTGATATTTGGTTTTTGATCTGCATAGTTTTCGTAATTTTTCCGCTAACCGAAAGCGTTCTTATACATCATTTCGACTGCATCGAAGAGAATATCGATTGCGTTGAGGTATAATACAATAATTATTGATTTTTGATACAGATTTTTTTTTTTTTTTTTTTTTTCAAAATTTATTAACGAGAATTTTAAATTTTTTTGCAAGACCGAATTCGAGACAGAGTATGAAATAAAATCTCCAAAGAAGATAGCGGATTGGATCGACAAGATTTTATCTCTTCTTCATCCCATCGGACTTCTTTTTTCCACTATATTATTTTTCACTGTATTCAACGTCGGGGAAGATAAGAATGATTAAATTAATCGGTTGAAAAAATATGATTTATTAATCTTACAGAGTATATAAATATGAAAAAAAAAAAAAAAAAAAATTATTTTATTGGACGGATTTATCTTATAATATTTAATTTAATAAAAAAATAAATATAATGTTATCATTTCTACCATAAAATATGATAGTAGGTATATTACAGAATTTTTTTTTTTTATACTTGTACAACTTGTTTCGATATAAATTCTTGATCTCTATCCCACAGAGCTGAACAAATCCAATTCAATTGATAAGAGCAATCGAATATTTCCGGTCTTGTTACAGATTTATTTGTATCAATTCTTATCACTTTTACTTTCCATTTATCCTCAAATTCTTTAACTTGAGAATCTGAGACCGCCAAAGTCGACCAGACTTTATATCTATAATCAATGAATATATGGATAAATATTATTGACACGTTTATGAATCTATATGTACGATATACCTAATATTAACAAGTTGAAAAAAAAAAAAACAAAAAAAAAACAAAAAAACATTTCACCTCGTCCCTATCACGATACTAGCTGGTTTTTCTTTTATCGCTGCCATCGAGTTCATCAGTTGTGGTATATCGTTGAAAGTCGGTGCATCGTCGAAAGAAAATACCGAACAAATAGCGTCGACTTTATCTTTGCATGCCTAATAATAATAATAATAATAATAATAATAATAATAATAATAATAATAATAATAATAATAATAATAATAATAGTAATAATAAAAATGAATGAAATTTGAAAATTTTCAAATTATCAAACGTACGGGTAAAATGTGGCTGTATTTTTTGATCCCATTTTCCGAAGCATCCCAAAATTGTAGTTTGAACAAAACTACCTTGTCCCATATTTTTACGGGCCAAAAAATGTTCGTTCTTTTAATACCGTTTGTTTCGATGTAAATTGAACTTGACGAATTTCCTTTAGTACCAGACAGACGCGATACCACAGAACTTTTTCCTACTCCAGATTTTCCTACCATAAATATTTTGTAAGATACTTCTTCGATCGATGATGGTATCGGAGGTCTCTCTAATAATCCTATAAGAGAAAATAAATAATAAAAAAAGCTAATTTTTTTTTCTTTTTTCATTTTTTTTTTTTTTCATATCGTTTGGGTATAAATTTTGAATTGTAGAAATTGTAGAAATTTCGCGTTTATAATATTATTGTTATGTACCGTAAAATCTTCTCTTGTTAGTTGAACGAACGTAAAAATGATGGAGCAATGATTCACCCTCTGCGGAACTCAACCAATCCATTTTTATCGCATTATTCATATCGTAATAGATATTATAGATAAATATCGTTATACTTGATCCTAGCTAGAAACAATACGATATTATACATATATGTAATTATATATATATTTTCTAGAAAATATGAAGAAAATAAATGCTGGTTTAATTCTCATCGATTCTTCGATCTTGAATAAATGTAAAAAAGAAAAAAAAAAAAAAAAAAAAAAAAATGGAAATCTTGTTTAAACGATCTTGTCGATCGATACAACCGATAAAAACTAGGAATGTTTAATCTATATATGAATTCGTCATATGAAAATGATATTATCTGTGACACGCATCATTATAAATTGTCAATTTCTTTTATCTGATTTATATGGTCAATTTTCAGTCTGCGCCATATAGTGCGCAAGCGCTCTTTTACATTTCTGAATATATATGAACTGTCTGCGGTTTTGTTATAGTGATAACTGTGTGTTAAAATCGTGTTTTATTTGTCATATGTGGTAGTAGATGAGCTAGTGTTACGTCAGCTTTGTATCTACACGAAGCATAATTTGAACACTATAAGTGTTCTTCTTATAGCGTTCGGGAGTGCCGCGTATAGTCGCGCATTTACAGTGGCAAATATATTGTCATGGACGTCCGCGTCGCTCCGGAGTTGGTTTTAGAAGCTAATAAAAATGGTGAACTTGTAGACGATGAAATACGGAAATATAATTCCGTGCCAAAATACGGTTTCAAAGTTAAACTAGACCACGAATTTCCCGAAAAATGGAAGCAATTATCATCAGCTCGTATAAGACAACTCCCACAATTACTTCCCCTCACATTAAGGTAAGAAATAAATAAACCTGCAGCTGCTAGTCTATATGGAATATAATTATTATCTTCTATATATTCACTGAGCAGCCTGTCTTGCGCATCCGTAATGGAAAGCGGGAAACGTGTGGTTGAAAATAAAATAGCGGGAAAATTTGAACGTCCGTAAAAAAAAATTTTCTTCTCCATACTTCCGGTATCGAGATTTTATTTCAATTTTTTTTTTTTTTTTTTTTTTTTTTTTTCAATTCGATCAATAAAAAACAAAGTCCCTTTGTTTTCTATACTGGAAGTATTCGTGGAAACGCTTCATAGGAAAGTAAAAACGCTTGCGTACAGACAAAACCTAATAGCTTGATGTTAGAGTTGCATGTATGCAGGCGTCCTATGAAGCGTTTCCACGAAAACTCCCGGTATATACTATGTTTAAACATATATCAATGAAATCGTTATCGCTAATTTAATTATATTATCAGTATTATAGATTACCTATTGTATATGAGTGAATATTAGTTTCGAAAGAGAAAATTATCTACCCATATATCGAACGTATGCTTACAATAATTTATCTATAACGTACGCACGTGCGTTATAATTTCGCACCGATTTTTTTTTTTTTTTTTTTTTTTCGATGAATGATTAAAATTAGACTGTTTTTATTTGAATAAAAGATACAGCAACGATTATCACAGTTTGTTGTATTAAATTTATCGATTTTTAGGTATCTTGCATTTTGGGTCAAAGTTACCAGTCGAGGACGAGCACCGATCATGGACTACGTATTTTTAAAAAACGGAAAACAAATTTACGGTAATACCCGAGGGGCGTTTTACTCCATGATTAAAATCGATCTAGATTTATGTATCGTTAATTAAAAAAAATTTCGTAAACTCGATTTCAGGTGCTCCGATCGGTGGCCTCGGGGGTGGAACAATAAATCGCGGTTTCAAAGGAGAATTTTGCAGATATGCTTTAAGGCCCGGTATATATGAGTACGAAACGATTCTCGCAAATCAATTTATCGTCACGATTCAAGACACCAATGGAAGCACAATATATCAACAAGTATTGTCGACTGAACGGTAATTATAAATAATGATAATAATAGTATCGAATAAATTTAGATAACAATTTTTTTTCAAACAAACTATCCAGCACTCTGATTATTATTTCAAAGTAAACCAAAACATCTAAAGTCTTGGAAATGGGGATTCGACGGTTCTAAAGCCTCATATACCGCGCTCTATCCTCGTGCTTGGACAACGTACGAAATAGAAGAGCATAAAGTGAAATTAACGTGTCGTCAAGTATCTCCTATAATTCCTAACAATTACAAAGACAGTTCTTTACCCTGTGCCGTATTTGTATGGGAAATTGAAAACAACTCTGAAAAAGATCTCAACGTTAGTATCACATTTACATTCAGAAATGGTATCGGAAATAAAAAAAGTGACAAAAAAGGTGAGATTGATTGATATAATACCCTGAGATACATTTTTTATTCATTTATCGCTCGATCTAGACGATTCGGAGACTTCCGGTAATTCTGCAGGGTGTATATTATATATATTTTTATTATTATGTCTATGACTCAATCCTTATACGATCGATATTATGTAATTGTGTTTAATTAGCTGCTACACATTACATAAGAACGATTTTATGTTTGCTTATAGTTAGAGTTTTTACAGATTATAAATAAAAATTATGCCTAGTCATTGTGGCACCTGCTATAATGTATATGGTTACATATCTATGTGGATTATTTATCTATAATACGATCTTTGAAATTTGTACATTTCTTATCTAGACTTGATATACAAATTACACGTGTCTAATAGTTATGAATAAAAAAAAAAAAAAAAAAAAGAAAAAAAATTCTATTATTCATAATATAAGTAAAAATGATATTTCCTAATCATCAGGAGAGAAATGGAACGAACATTTCGAAGGCGAAGGTGGTGTTTCGGGAGTTATGATTCACCAGGTAATCGACGATATGCCTTGCACTTATGCGATAAGCTCGAGGTCAAGGGATGGGGTAAAAGTCACACGGACATTAAGTTTCGATCCGATTGGAAGGGGCGAATCGATCTGGCAAGATCTTGAGACTGATGGTAAACTGGATGAAAAATTGATAAATACTTCACCTAGGACAGGTAAATCGATTTTTTTTTTTTTCATCCGCGTAATCCATACTAAATCGTTTTTCAGTAATATAAGAAAGATTATTTAGAAAAAATAATCCGGATATATTGAGAACCCGAAGTTTTCAATTCTTTATACTGATTTGTTAACTTAGTCTATTTGATGCAAATTTTCGAGCATTATTTTTGTATTTTTTGACTTTTTAGTAGGTCCCATCGGCGCGGCAGTGTCATCAAGAGTTTTAGTCAAAGCCAAAGGATCGAGTGATCTGGAATTCGCACTGGTCTGGGACATGCCAAAGATCCACTTTCACTGCAGGATGCGAGAATATCTTAGGTAGCTATATGCAAGTACATTAAAATGTTCTGAAAAATTTATGACATTATTTATTAAGTATTTTGAAACCAAATTCGAAGACATGAATTTTGGGAAGTAAATTTCTCCAGCCTTATATAGCCAGGCTCTATTATTATTTTCCCGAAGATATTACACCAAGCATTTTTACGACTCTGAACGATCCTCTGCCCCTGAGATATCGAGTTACGCTTTAACGAGTTTCAACTTATGGGAAAAGGAGATAGCCGAATGGCAACGGGAAGTACTCGATGATCCTGATCTACCAGATTGGTATAAAAGTGCTCTATTTAACGAGTTATATTTCATTGCCGATGGAGGTACTATCTGGATACGCAGCGACGAACTTGATACTTATCCCGATACAGATCCAAGGTATAGGATTCGATAAGTCGATTAAAAAAAAAAAAAAACAAAAAAAAAATAAACCTAATGTTCAATTCTTTCTATTGTACCTACAGATTTTTTTCTTTGTATAAATGATTTGGTCGGAAAGTGAAACACATCGAAAAATTGTAATTTTTCATGAAAATCGTCGTTTATAAATTTTTGGGAATCGATGGACTCGTTCTGAGCTTTAATTTTTATTTTTAAATTACCCCAGGAAAGAGTATGGCCGTTTCGCACTTCTCGAAGGCCACGAATACCGGATGTACAACACCTACGATGTTCATTTTTACGCTGCTTTTGCCTTAGCCCAACTTTGGCCAAAATTGCAAGCTAGTTTACAATACGAATTTCGGGACACTGTTAGCGTTGAGGATACAACGATATGGACGACTCTTTACGACGGTGTTAAACAGCCTAGGAAAGTGAAGGGATCGATTCCCCACGATATCGGTGACCCATGTAGGTATAGGTATACTTATATATAAACATCTGTATAAATAAAATGAAAAAAGAAACAATTTTTTGTTTTCTTTTTTTCACAGATGAGGAGCCCTTTACACTTATCAACGCTTATTGCATCCATGACGTTTCAGATTGGAAAGATCTGAATCCAAAATTCGTAGTTAGTTGTTACAGAGACTATATTTTAACTAAAGACGTGCAGTATCTGATGAATTTATGGCCGACTATCAAAGAGGTGATAAGATTGACTAATTTCATTCAAATTTCGTCTTAATGAATTTATATAATTTCAATCGTTACGATTTAATCAGCATACAAGTTCATACAATATTCGTAAATAAGAGGCAAAAGACTGAAGAGTATTAAGAAGGATTAATATTTGCAAATTTATTCATATTCGCATTTTGACGAATTTTGAATAAAATTTTTTTAACAGGTGATGGACGTAAGTTTAACTTGGGATAAGGACGGGGATGGGTTAATAGAAAACAGTGGATTTCCTGACCAGACCTACGACACATGGGTGATGGAAGGAAACAGGTAAGATATTATAGTAGATCTATATATTTTTTTTACTAATATAGCATAATAAACGAATTAGTATACAATATTTCTGAAATACAATTAGTAATAAATTATTCGTATTGAAATGATTTTTACGTAAATATCGAATCGTAGAGAGATAAAGTTATCAACTATTCATGTTTTTTGAGCGCGTTTTAAATGACCCCAATTTATATCGTTGGTGCTTAAATTTATACCCATTAGCTATGTGATACAGATACAGTGATATATGCCTGTATACATAAAAATATACAATATATAATATATTATACATAAATAAATGGGAGGTGCCATGCAAACCTGGACAGTCTCTGACCCTGACCACTCTAGATTTTTTTCAAATTTTTTTTCTGACATTCGGCAGACTGGTAAAAATGCTCGTGATTTTTTTTCCAAAGTCGAAAAATGCTCGTGGTATCAGGAGAGCATTTGACCCGAGGAGGTGTGCTAGTTTCGATTCAATCGTTAGATTATTTTACTTTGGAGTTGTTCTTTTAATTGTTCGTTTGTTTGTATACATCGCTAGTTTTGATACACCCTCGCGTATAATAATAACTTCTCCACTGATTCATAGAGCGCGCTGAACCCGCATGAATGAAAGCAAAGATAGTAGTGCTGCACAAATATGCGGACAAAAAAAATACTACGACCCTTTCTAAGAAGCGCTCGTTGATGAATGAAAAGATAGTTGTGCTGCACAAATATTCGGACAAAAAAATACTACGACTCTTTCTTATTATACTCGTAGAGGCGTGGCTACTGGCGCATTGTACAAATTCTGAGATTCTTTGAGAAAAATTGATTTTACATGTTTAAACGAAGAATTTGTTATGAAGGATGAGACACAATCATGTTGTGGAAAGGCTTTAGTAAAAAATCTATACATCGATTTTTTTTTTTTTTAATCGCCTCTCGTATCCGTAGCCGTCTTTATTATTCCCCATTTATTTACTACCCTCGATTTTACTGTCGTTTTTACATTTGCGATACCCACGCAAATGGTTCTTTATTTATATTGTCGTCGTAGAAAAAAATTCATTACTTTAAATTTCGAAGCGAGAAATTAAGCACTTTACTCTAAACGCAAGCGTCCACAGTATATATACTCGACAAATAAGGGATACGGTTCGGCTTTGATTTTGGTTTTCGTTTCGATAAATAATTTTGAATAATTAAGGATTCTTTTGCTTTTCGTGTTTTGATATCTTTTTGGTTTTTCTTTTTAAAAAAAGTAATAAAAGTAAAAAATTAGTCAAGGTTTTTGTGAAATTTACGTATATTTAAACACAGTTTCTGCACTTTGATATTTTCAGTGCTTACTGCGGTAGTTTATGGCTGGCATCGTTGAAATGCGCTTCAAAGATCGCAGAGATACTTGGTAACGTCGAAGATTCTGTAAGGTACAATGAAGTATTGGAAAAAGGAAAAGTTGCGTTCGAGGCGAACCTGTGGAACGGTAAATAAAAAATAAAATTAATAAATATAAAGAAATTGGAACAAAAAATTTTGTGCAACTAGTTAGCAGCGGATTAGGTAATAAAATTTCATTAAAAAAAGGCGGTAATAAAATTGCAAAAGAAGCAATCTGCGCTGCAGTTCCATATTATACAGCGCAGGCACTTCCAAAGGTGATAAAATTTTACCACATTTTTGAAATTTTTTTTTTTTTTTCCTCTTCTCTTAATTTATTTCACCTTTTCAGTAGCGCAGATCTACCATGAATTATAGCCACTGTTATACAGACACGTTGTAAAAATGTATAATTCCCCTGTTGCAGTTCCTTTTTATTTCTTCACGCAATTGCAATTTTTTCATACTGAAAATTGTTACTTTTTTTTTTTTCTGTTCGTATCATTCAGGGAAATATTATAACTTCGATAATAGCAAAAAACGACACAGTACCTCCATCATGAGCGACCAGCTTTGCGGTCAGTGGTTTTTACAAGCCACTGGTTTCGGGCACGAAGTAAGTATATAATTAATAATTATGTCATTGATATATTGATTTCCTTTTACCTTTTTGAGTAGAAAACAATTTGCCTAAAAATTAGGACCTGTACGATAATATTTAGTGATAACGTGCATTAATTTTCAAATTTTTTCATTACTTAAGGCTCTTGTAGCTGTTTGACTGTTTTGGTTGAGATTGTCTCGATTTTTGTCAAATTTCATCCCTTCATGTTCTATGTAAACTAATTTTTTGTCTCTCAGGTCTTTCAGTCGGACAGAGTAAAGTCTGCTCTTGAAACAATTTATGCAAATAACGTGATGAAGTATAAAAATGGAAAGCAGGGTGCTGTTAACGGTTTTTTGCCTACTGGGGGTATTGACATCCTAACAGTACAGAGCGAAGAGATGTGGATAGGTGTTACTTACGGTCTCGCAGCTTTGATGATTCACGAAGTAAATTGATCCGAAATTTAATTACCATTTAAAAAATAATTTTCATTTATAATTGGTTTGTCTAATTAAATTCATTCATTTAAATACAGGGAATGACAGAAATCGGCTTTAAAACTGCTGAAGGCGTATACAGAACTATATACGAAAGGATAGGGTTGGGCTTTCAAACTCCCGAAGCTCTTTCTTCGAATAAAATTTATAGATCCATCGGTTATATGAGGCCACTTTCGATCTGGGCCATGCAACACGCTTGGCGTACCTTGAAGGCGAAATTATCGTAAAGATTTCTATGATAAGTTTTTTTAAACATTGTTTTATTTCATTTTTTACTATATGTAATACATGATAAATGTGAACAATGCGCATATACTTGCATTACAATTAAAAGTACACGTTATACTCACACATATACGCAGGCTTAGTTCTATTATTACTATAATGTTATTAAAAATGAATATAATTTTCACTCAAATATTTCGAAAGTATATTCACATAGATATTTTCGATCATCGTAATTATATTGCCTGTAATTTAATTTTCTTTTTTTTTGTTAATATTATAATAACATTCAATATAATATACTATAAGGAAAGATTTTTAATTATTTTCATGTACAGTGTTTTCAATGCAATACATTGCACGTTTTTTTTTTTTTTTTTTTAAATTGGGTGTATATTCATAATTTTTACTAATTAAATTTTGAATAAAAAGAAATAAAAAAAAAAAATAAATAAAAAGGTTCAACCAACTAATAAAAAATTGACTGATTATAATTATTATCCCTGATGTCTAATAAATTAAATACTCTGAAATATAAACTGAATTTCCTTGTGATTGGAGACAAGATTAGATCGATACTGATCAGCTTGTAGACGGGATGAAAATTCTCGTTAATCAACTGACTTGATTAACAAGATATTTCGGAGTAACGAAAATTTGCAGATCAGTTTAGACTCGCGAAGGTAGTCTGCATATCACGTGGCTATAGTGAAGCTTGAAAGGTATTGGGTATTACTTATTATTACCATCAGTTATTTTTTTTAGTGATCAATTCAATTCTAATGCTATAATAGGAAAATAGGAAACATGACTGTATGTTGTGATTACGAAAATCGCATCTCATTCACTCAGCTCCCTTCAGAACTCTTTGACGCCACAAGAGTCACTGAACTCACGACAGGTGCTCTTACCCAGGTCAATGCTCCTTCTTGTGGAGCTCGTAGCGCTAACGGAGTGCCAATATTATTGGCATTCGTTAGACGACTTGAAAATTACATGAATGACATGCGGGTTGCATAACACAAGGCGTGCTGTGATCTTCGCAGCTAAAGTAGTTCGTAGATTTTCTACCGAGATTGTATAGAGACGCCCCACCTCCTGGACTACATAGTTTTCCCAATACATAGTTTCATTCTAATATATATATATATATATATTGCATATTGTATGTATTAGTAATTATATGGTTGATTATTCAATTTTATATTTTACTTCGTATAGATATTATTGCTTACGATCGAATGTCATTTCGTATACAAGGTTCGCCAGATTCAATATTTCACATAAAACATACAAGTATAACTATTTTATTATCTGTTTCATACATACATATTGTTCTTACAAGTTTTAGAAGCAACGAAAAAAAGCAAAATAATGAGAACTGAGAAGTAATAGAAGCATTGCTTCCTGCTTCTCGCAAGAAGCAAGAAGCTGGCACTTTTTTTCCAACGATTTCGGCGAGAAACACAGAAAATTATTGGGTCATAGGAAATCGAGATGTAGGAGGGGTTTTAGAAGCAGCGAAAATAAGCAAGAAATACGAGAGCTGAGAAGTAACAGAAGCATTTTGCTTCTTGCTTCTAGCCGAGAAGTAACAGAAGCAAATTTTGCTTTTTTTGCTTCCGGCCGAGAAGTAACAGAAGCAAATTTTGCTTCTGGCTCAAAAGTAACAGAAGTAAATTTTGCTTCTTTGCTTCTGGCTCAGAAGTAACAGAAGTAAATTTTGCTTCCTTGCTTCTGGCTCAGAAGTAACAGAAGCAAATTTCGCTTCTGGCTCAGAAGTAACGGAAGCAAATTTTGCTTCTGGCTCAGAAGTAACTTGCCAAATTTTGCTTCTGGCTCAGAAGTAACAGAAGCAAATTTTGGTTCTTTGCTTCTGGCTCAGAAGTAACAGAAGCAAATTTTGCTTCTGGCTCAGAAGTAACAGAAGCAAATTTTGCTTCTGGCTCAGAAGTAACAGAAGTAAATTTTGCTTCTTTGCTTCTGGCTAAGAAGTAACAGAAGCAAATTTCCCCAGATAGCAAAGAAATAGAGGTTGCCTTAAAGTTGTCTTAAAGTTGTCATATAGACGTCTAATGCGCCACTTCAAGACCTTTTTTCGTGTATAAGACATCTTTAAGAAGAAGTACGACTTATACACGTCAGAAAGTGGCGCATAAGACGTCCATATGACGTCTTCAAGATAAATTTTATTTCTTTGCTGTCTGGGTCGCTTCTGGCTCAGAAGTAACAGAAGCAAATTTTGCTTCTGGCTCAGAAGTAACTTGCCAAATTTTGCTTCTGGCTCAGAAGTAACAGAAGCAAATTTTGCTTCTGGCTCAGAAGTAACAGAAGCAAATTTTGCTTCTGGCTCAGAAGTAACAGAAGCAAATTTTGGTTCTTTGCTTCTGGCTCAGAAATAACAGAAGTGAATTTTGCTTCCTTGCTTCTGGCTCAGAAGTAACAGAAGCAAATTTCGCTTCTGGCTCAGAAGTAACAGAAGCAAATTTTGCTTCTTGCTTCTAGCCGAGAAGTGACAGAAGCATTTTGCTTCTTGCTTCTAGCCGAGAAGTAACAGAAGCATTTTGCTTCTTGCTTCTAGCCAAGAAGTAACAGAAGCATTGCTTTTTGCTTCTTGCAAGTTTTAGAAGCAGCGAAAAGACGCAAAATATGAGAGCTGAGAAGTAATAGAAGCATTGCTTCGTGCTTCTTACTACACATGTACACATATGCTATATGCAAATTACTATACACATAGATTTTTCTACGTGAAAATCATCAGCCGTTACAGAAAGGTTTTTTTTGTATACTCCACAATATCGATCTTCATTTTCGAATGATAGAATACTATTCATTCATTTACTCGCATAATTGTTTTCAGTAATGCAAAGTAAGAGTACGTCGTGCTTATTAGCTGAAAGAATTGTATAATAAATATATTTCTTATTTTATTGGGTTTATTTTTAACGAGAGTTTATTGTCAATTACCTACTTACTTAGTTTTTTGTTTCAACAATCAATCGATGGTACATATACTCACGGAGAGGAAAGTTGGCAGATCTACTCTACGAAATTTTCCAACGTTTAGTGAAATTCCATTTTGCGAACGAGATATCATAAAAATGATCATTTTAATATTGCGTTTTCCGAAATCATACCAATTGCTTTCCCATGCGGAATCTGCCACTTTTATACTCTGGTTCAAAGTTTTTTTTTTCTCATCAAAATCTCGTCACATTTAATAATTCGAGAAATAATACAACAAATATACTATACCTCGGTCGACAACTCGTCACCGTACCAAAAGTAGAGGAATATCTGTGAGAACAAAGCTGCGAGGAACTGTCCAAGCTTCCATACATTCAAACTCGGTCCGAGCTGGAAGTACGCGTGAAGAAAAGGAAAAATGCATTGCATCGTATCTTCATCATTAAAATCATAGAATTCAAAAAACGTCCTTTTGGATGTATTAACTACTTACAAGCATCGCGTATATTCCGATCGCGCAGATAATTATTGAGTAGGCAATACATATTATGAATAAAACTGGGCTGATCAAAGAATCCATCGTTTTGCAGAATCTGAAAGTATATATATATGTATTTCAATTCCCGTTCAATAATCGTAAGAGTTCCGTTTCATTCAGCATTGATTATCTTACGCTTCAATTCTTTGATGTTCTTCGATGGATTTTTTCAACCCTATACCGAAATAGATCTGAAATTCTTCGTTACAATTTCTAGAAGAAATAGATTCATTCTTACGAATCGTATCACATTTTTGTCGCGCAACGATGTCGACTCGTTCAATCGAATGTTGCAAAATCTTTAGTCGAGCAATGGCAAATAGAATGCAGGCGACGAAAAATATCTCAAATGTAATCGAGTGAATTAATATTATCAATATGAGCACTATCTCCATTAGATAAACCGCAACGTAATTACCTGCGCAAAATAATATACAATTAATTATTCATTTAAGGATATGATGTTTTATTTGAAGTAATAATAATTCAAAGTACTTGAACAATTTCAATTCTTATAAAACTTCGGAGTACGTGAAGGCTGGGAACAAATTAACTGCAATGAAATGATAAACAAAAAAAAAAAAAATGCTGAATTTTGAATTCATATACAATTATTTAATAACGTTTAATTTTGAAGCCGTATGGGCTTGATTCGTCATAGCTATTATAGTACGATTGGTATAATTGAGTTAAGTATTACGTGTAAATAATATATACCTATAGAATTCAAACTGAATGGAAAGTAGGCCTGCATCATCAACAGTCTTAGAGAATAATCTTGAGTTAAAATTATAATCGAGATGGGCCACAAACAGATAAACACGTAAGTCAATGTGCTGCTGATCCAGATAAAGTCATTTATATTATTCACTCTCTGTTGATAGCCTAGAAGAATGGCAATTTTCTTGTCATTTTTATCGAGGAATATTTCGTTCACGTACGAATCGATGGCTTTTGAAAGTAAGACCATTTTATCACGTTTACTGTGAACTACATAAATCTGTGAAGAGAAATGGTAAAAATAAAAATAAGACAAACGAACTGATTCATTAAATCATTTAGCTATCAATTTGTTACACAGAATCATTATAAATGAAATTCGACAACTTACCTTGACGAGAACTATAGTAAACATGAGCGAATATGAACCAGTTTCAAAAACCGTACCCCAATCTCCAGACTGCGTGGAAATTCCAATGTATGCAAAGGTGTTAAAGACCGCGATCCCAATTACGAAAAACAATTCCAATACGTATCGGAATTTATCAAAGAACTTCGACGATCCAACAAGTGGCCAAATTCCCAGGTACACATAAGTACGGATAGGTTTTTTCAAAAATTCATTCATCGCATACAGGTGCCTCGCTTAATTCTTCCTCGAGGTTCAGAGAAGGCCTGAGTACTGAAAGCTGTTTGTATAGTTCTACGTGTACCTAGTTTTTAAAATTCCTAAACTTTTTCTTCAACTCTTGATACCAAGCCAGGGGTATGTTTGTTCGAACGACCAATTATCCCATTATTCAATTACCTCATCCCGAATACATTAGTTAGTAGACTGCAGGAAGAAACTGAACAGTTCGTAGTCACTAAATAATTGAAGAACTTTAGCCGTGTCCTTTGCAACGACGACGTTCATCGCCACTTGGACGTATTCAAATTGTTGGTAATTTCATTCTCTGACTTTAGAGCTTAGCCGTATACCTAAGGTATTTTATAAACAACGATGAGAAACTGCATTGGGTATTCACTTTATAATTATTTATTTACGCAAACAGGTCGATTTTTATTTTTATACAACGGTGTAAAAAAAGTGAGTGCAGACCAGAGGAAGTGAAGGAAATGTAAAAGAAACTACAAGAAAATTCATTCGTTCTCTGAATAGGCATACCTATAAGTTGACTTTCAGTCTCATTGTAAATTATTAATGAACTTTTTGGCCCGGTAAAATTTGGTACTCTATTAATATCCGGATTTAATTTACCTCCGGTTTGATAATCCGGTTTTGTTTAATGTGTTTGAAATCAATATTAGGTATACAGAATTCGTGTTTGATAAAGTTTGACAATTTTCACGGTAAATAGAGGTTCCGTGATTGGGGTTGCAGCGGCGAGATAATTAGTGGTTATAAAATCGTGCCGTGGTTAATATCGAAATTAATATTTTCCAAAATTTCAGGTATTTCGCAGAGCTTGCAATAGACAGTTACGTCAATATATAATTGCCACGAAGGTAGAGCAGTCAGAAGATAGAAGATCGCAGATGTGCTCACTTTATAGGTACATACATATATATATGGTATATATATACACCTATATATATGCACAAACGTGCAGCTGCTCTCTCGGACCCAGTTTAATTAAGACAAACTTTGCCTTCGACTGCAGGAACCCAACGATGGCAAAAATAGGTACGTGGCAAACAACGAATTCAGCACATTTATCGCCGGCTATGTTTGGCTAAATTTTAAAGAGTTTCTTACAAACTTCCAATTTCAAATTAACGTCAGATTCTTCAGTTAAAAAACATGTTTTCGCACTGCAAGGAAATTCGCCGAGATTATAGTGATATTGATGTAACGAAAACGCTCATCTAGTTAAACGTCTCAGAATTTATTTAATGCATAAAATTCATTGACTCTCACAGCTGTCAAACGTATTCAATTCAAGTACATTTTTACACGATTTTATATATAAAACGAATGAGCCTTTATTTATCGTCAACAGTATCTGCAACAATTTTCTCATTCACTTATCCCTCAAAATATGTTTGCTTTGTTCAATTCAATTTAAACAAGGGTCGTTTGAAAAGGTTTCCAATTTAATTAGCCTCATGAAATTCTTTCATTTCTTCAACACGACGATCCTCAAATTTATTATACTTCATACCTACCTCGGATTTTATCTCTTCGGATTCACTGATCACTCCTTCCTCCTCCATGCCATTCAGATCTTTTTAAATCATTATTGAATTCGCATTTCCATGGATTAAGTCACCTTTTGAGACCGTCAATGTTCATTGTTAAAAGGACGTTGGATCTGTATCGAGTGGAGCTAATCTTCCCATCATTGATTTGCTGTTTGATCTCTAGAGCCAATAACAGCTACATCTTCACTTTGAAGAGTCTTATTATATACGTTATTGAATTTCTGAAAGGGTTGATTTAACGCTTTCATCGCACGACGCTTTCTTCGATTGAATGGGAGTCGATTTCGTCTGAGAAAATTACTTTTTTCATTCCTCATAATGGATACGTTAATTGATTTCTATCCAAGGATAATTATATTCAATTTTCATACAATTTTATCATAATTCTAATTTAGTTTTCACAGGATATTCTCCTCTTTGCGTGCTAATCGGAATAAGAAATCAAAATTGGATTTCATCCTCAAAGTCATTTTGAGGAATTAAATTTCAATTCATAGCTATATGCTGTGATTTAATATAGAATACCAAAAATCCTTTATACTTATCTAAAAAAAGTCACGTAACGTTTGGTCGTTGTGCACATTGTGGTCTTCGTAGCACGACATTTCCTTTCCTTTCCTTTCCTTTCCTTTCCTTTCCTTTCCTTTCCTTTCCTTTCCTTTCCTTTCCTTTCAGGTACACAACGATTCCCAATTGAGCTATATTATTAAATATATCTAACGTCCTCGGCAGCGACTGGAAAAGGATTTTCCGGACATCGGGAAATAATTTAGTCTATGTTATACTGGTGGATATATTTCAAGCTTTTCGAATTTTATATTTTATTAGGTGACTCAAACGAGAGTTTGATGGTGATCAAAATTTACGGGATGATATCTATGATTGCATGGTGTACATACATCACAATAAATATAATTATTTTAATACCTGTACTTAGAATTCACAAGCCAGCTATGAATTTTATTTACCTTTTTATCAATCAGATTTCTCGTTCCTAATAATGTCCCAAATCCAATTTCTTCAGCAATTAATTCAGGCTATATTATATTGTAGAATGGGTCGCTGTCTCAAGATGATTTATAGACTCAGTCTCAATGAAAGTTTCTAGATTTATATCGTGCATAATTTTCACTAGGGTAAAATGTATGCTGACAGCAGGTGACTGAGAGTTTATGATCTCAGAAGGATGGGATTATTTTTCAAGAAATTCAACTGGCTCTGATTCGTTTTTAAATCCGTTTCATTTATTTAAACGTCTGCACTTTGTAAAAATTCTTGGGCAGTTATAGTTGCGAAAGCTATTTTAATGATTAAGAAATAGCTAAGTGAAATAGTAATTATACCTTAAATAATATTTCAGTAAACTCAAGTAGTACATGACTAAAATTACACATTTTTTACGAACCGTGCAAAATAACGGGACCAATCATAGCATATATGACCCGAAGCTCTTAATAAATTATTCATTTTCACATGTAGATTAGAATATAAAGAATAAATTGTCTCATATAATAGTTGAAATAAGATTTTGAAAAATTCAACAATTCCAATATGTACGTTAGTAGTAATTGCAGTTCAACTGCTTCCAGGCTTCACAGAGTTCATCACACAGGACATACATTCCCGGATCCCAGGGCTCGCTTGTGTCTTTGACTTGAATGGTGGTGGAGCTGCTTGTTTCCTAAATGGAAAGGAAAATAATAAATCAATAAATAATTGGATTTATATTGGTGGCCGGTGTAAGTGAATGAAAAAATAATGTAATTCTTTATAATCATATTAAAAAGGCATCTCATCTAGGCATATGATCGTAAATGATTGTTCTTTCGAATCAACCACAGATACGTTATTTCTATATCAATGAGGGTTTTCAATGAATAAAATTAATTCGAATCATTCCAGTTGCTGTATGTGGTCTAAACCAAAATCGTTTTACTTACCGCAAGTTGAGTTATACGTTGCTGTACATTCGTCCGGGCAGATGATGTTCGTTGGATGTTTTTTGAACCAAAGGTGGATAGACGCAGTCCCATATCTCGCTAGACCATCGACAAGACAAGGGGGTGAATCAGGAGCCACTCCCTGGAAGCAAAGAAAATGATATAAACACGAGAATAATTAAACTTTGGAGATATGGTGATCGAAATGAAAATACAATATACACCATTCGGTGAGAAAGTTTAGCACTCACTAATATTCCGGGGTCTGGTATAACCTCGAACCACGTTCGCTTAGATGCACTGCTTGGACTAGCTATGGTCACGAACACGATGCCAACAACATCATCTTGGACCCTCACAAGAAACCACGGGAACAGGACAGTGCAATCCGTAGTAGGGTCAATCTTGTAGTAGTGAAGACCTACCAAGAAGATTTTTTTCATATGGGAAAATGTTTTAACCGTTATTATGCGTGATCGGGCTTACCCATCCATTTAGTGCATTTCTTCAAGAAGAATGACGTTTTTCGAGTTACCAGATCAGGCTTTGTAGGAATTTCCACAAGCTTGCCGTCTATTTCGAACCAGATTTGTCGGGTACCTTTTTGTTCTGTAAAACACATTTTCACCGGTCATTAGTGGGATGAAAATGGCTCATACCCAGGTGCCAATTCTATCACAGGAAATCGAAATGGTGCAGTAAAAGAGAAAAACTTTTCCTCAAGGAGTGAAATAACTGTGTTCATCTATTTCGCGCTAAACAATTTCTGAAAATATCGTAGACGCCTGTTCTCAAGTTTTTTTCTGATAAAAAATAGATCTGAAAGATCCTGATCAGGTATCGAATCAGTTATAAACCTAAAACTTCTGCAATATATTGACCTTCCCTGCGGTGTTACCTCTCCCAATTGCCGATTTCATTCTAACGATCTTTTCGCGTGTCTCTTTTGCTTGGAAATGAGGAACAAATGTAATTAAATAATTTGATAGCATCAATTTCCATTGAAATAGTTGCAAGACTTTAGAGGGGATAGCTACGATCCTTGTAAATTACAACTAGGTACCGTCTTCGTGGAAAAAAGCTGTTGCTGTGTAGTACTCCTCGCCGTTTAGCGTCTTCTTTCTAATGGCAGTATTGGCACTGAAGTTTACTGGAAATTCTGGATTCTCGATGTCCGCCGCAGGGACCTGCACGATAATTACCGTGAATTATAATTTTAGATTATTTGAGCCCAGGTAATATTTGATAAAATATATACTGGGTGTTTTTTTATTCTATGCTGTTGGTTTTTGTACTTACGCCACCTTGAAACCCGAGAACTTTTCCGCTGAATTTTCCGAAGAGAAGTACGAATCTAGGGTCACCGTAGTAACCCATCGCCTTCATACAGGGCTTCGCTTCGACGCCAAGGATTTCGGTCCATCCCTGAGTCTCAGCATCTTTCAAGCTTTGCGGAAGGGTATAGAAAGCATTCGTTTGATCCACGGCATCCCATTTGGCTGGACAATTTTATATTATAGTTAAATATTGCTACATCATCAATCAAAGATCTAGTAGAAATGTCGTTTAAGACACTTTGAAAGTGGCTCTGTATAAAAATTAAAGAGTGATTATTACATACCCGTTAAACCATCCCACACCTTTTTTCCTGTAAAGTAATAACCTGCTGTTAGATTGTATTCTACCAAACTCTGCCGACGTTAATTCGATTTATTGTTTAGTTTTGCTTACCTTTGGAAGTGGCGATAATCGCCATTAGTGCCATCGTCGTTATTTTCACAAACATATTTCTGTAATTACTATTCACGTTCACTGTTCGTGACACACTCTGTCAAAATGATGAAGCCTCGTATATTTATAGTAGCTTCATGTATTAGCATAATATGTATTTTGTGGTGTCGAGAGCAAGATGAGTGATGTAGAGGGGATTATTTATTGACAAATATGGTCCAGGTCAAGCTTATCTTGGACCAAATGCAAGCATCAATAATACTATCATTTACATCATTATTCGAACTGGGACACAAGCATCCATCGATTTTGACGACTGTTCTTGTAGGTCATGTGGGTGCAGGTGATATTGGTACCTACTTATGATACATTTATAGATGTTATAATGCATGATGCTGATATTTTTATTGGTTATCATGTATGTAATTATTTGTTCATATACAGTCAATGATTAAGAACGATGAACGTTCGATGAAGCGTTATTTGTTGTAACATTTACATGTTCAGGTATAAATCGACAAGAAAATTTCTTTATTTAGTGGGTGTAGATTGTGAAGGATGCCTATGGTAATATAAATTGTGGGTTTTCCCTATCAAATGAAATTCAATCCGTTAAGGCCCATTCCTAGTCGCTCACCTCCTTTTGGTCGAAATGTGTCACATTTCGATTATTATCCGAGCCCAGGCGTCAAAAATGCAAAAAAGGCCAACATTGCGCGAATTCAAATTCAATTCCGAACACATACGTCCAAAAAATGTTCGTTTCGTGCGAAAATAGAGTCTACAGATGGTTTTTACATTACTCGAACTCGATTTCCTCGGCAAAGAATGTAAAAACCATCTGTAGATTCTATTTTCGCCCGAAACGAACATTTTTTTGGACGTATGTGTTCGGAATTGAATTTGAATTCCCGCAGTGTTGGCCTTTTCTGCGTTTTTGACGCCTGGTCTCGGATAATAATCGAAATGTGACACATTTCGACCAAAAGGAGGTGGGCGACTAGGGATTGGCCTTAAACTTGTTTTTCAGAACGTTTCTCGTCTTTTTTCAATAGATTTGAAATTTTTTTACTTTTCATCACCTATGATGATATAAGAAAAGTATTGGTTTCGGTCGAAAAGTGGATTTGCTAATTTCAACGAATCTTCACGTTTCCGACCCTCTGGAATCCGAAAGACAGGTTTTTAGACAAATGTCGGTCTGTCGGTACGGCGGTCTGTCTGTCTGTTGCATGAATCCGCGCAATGATCTGGGAAACAGCTCGATAGAAAATTCTGAAATTTGGAGGACTTGACCTTCGAGTGACGGGAATGAAAAATTGCCATATCCAATTAAATTCGAACGTTCGCTTCTATCGGAAATCAATTGACTTTCAATTTTATATGTGTATATTGTACTTTTTCTTTCTTTTACTTTTAATTTTTGATAATTCCAAATCAAAATGATGAAAAGTGCTGCGAAAAACACCGTATTTTTCGTCTTTACTGATTTTTTTTCATGCAGTTATACAATTGAAGAAACTATTTTTCCGATTGGTATTTCATCAAGTGAAATACAACATTTGACCTTCAATCATATTTTGTGATTATTACCCCTTTTCACCTTTTACATTATTATCACCTTTTCGAATCAAATGTGGAGTAAAGTAAAACTGCACTTCGCTATACACTCCGCGGTTGCATAAAAAATCCCACGCTGTAAATGAAAATGGAAAAGCTCATCTACACCAAAGAAGAATTATTGAAGACATTCATTCACAGGTTATAGGGAAAATAAAATCAATTTGTCCTGTATAAATTCTTTAATTTTATTAGTTTAACGAAAATCTTCGATCCCCTGCAGTAGTGAATAGTATGTGGTGATTGTCAGTCAATAAACATAAGAGACTGATGAACATTTGTTCACCAACTATCGACAGTGACGTTCGACAGTAATTTAGCATAGAACTTTTCACATAAGTTACCTATTATCGATCTTGTGGTGGAAAAATTTACGATATATATCGCACCTAAAAGGCGTTGCTGTCATACTAAGAAAACTTATGTAATTTTGTTGATTTGCCGAAAGGTCGACAAATTGATGTTTTTTTATCCATTGACCTTAATTTTCAAGAGATTCCGTTCACATACACTATAGACTACCTCAGATGAGGGTTTAGGTAAGGTTTTAAGAAAAATTAATAACTCTAATGCACGCAAGATAGTAAATTTGGTCCATCTGATTCCGGGTTTCACAGAGCTCATTCACACAGGACAAGTATTGGCTGATCCCAGGGCTCGTTTGTATCTCTTGCTTGGTTTTGAGTGGTATTTGGGTTGTTCATTCCCTGAATCTGGAGAGAAAAATGTTAAATCAATTGTTATTTTGATGATGTTTTTTGATGAGCACAGTACAAAATAACCTCGTTGTACTTACCAGAAGTTGAATTATAGACTGCTGTACATTCGTCCTGGCAGATGATGCTTACTGGATCCTTTTTGAACCAAACGTGGATAGAGGCAGCCCCGTATTTTGTTATACTATCGTTAAGACAAGCGGGTGCATCGGGAACCGCAGCCTGGAAAGGAAGAAAATTATCTAAACACGAAAATAGTTGAACTTTGGAGATATGCGGCGATCAGAACGAAATATACAATATACACTATTCAGTTGGAAGGTTTAGCACTCACTAATATTCCGAATGGTGGTATATCCTCGAACCACGCTCGCTTAGATGCAGCGGATGGACTAGCTATGGTCTGGAATGCGATGCCAATAATATCATCTTGGATCCTCAAAGGAACCCATGGAAACATGAGAGTGCAATCCGTAGTAGAGTCGATCTTGTAGTAGTGAAGACCTACCGAGAAGATTTTTTTTATATGGAAAAAGTTTTTAATCGTCATTGCGCGACCGGGCTTACCCATCCATATCAAGCAACTCTTCAAGTAATATGAAGTTTTTCGAGTTATCAGATCAGGCTTCGTAGGAATTTCCACAAGTTTGCCGTTTACTTCAACCCAGATTTGTCGGGTACCTTTTTGTTCTGTGAACACAAAATTTCACTGGTCATTAGTGCGACGAAAATGGCTCATACCCAGGTGCCAATTCTATCACAGGAAATCGAAAGAGTGCAATAAAAAAAAAAAAAACTTTTCCTCCAGGAGTGAAATAACTGTGTTCATCTATTTCGCGTTGAAGAGTTTCTGCAAATATCGTAGACACCTGTTCTCAAGCTTTTCCTGATACAAAATAGATCTATGAGACCCTCGGGCATCGAATGGAGCCTACGAATCAGCTATAAACCTAAAACTTCTGCAATATTGACCTTCCCTACGATGTTACCTCTCAGCCAATTGCCGATTTCATTTTAACGATCTTTTCGCGTGTCCCTTTATCTCAGAAATGGGGATACCTTCCATGAATTTCGATGGGTCTTGAATAAATGTAATTAAATAATTTCATACAGTCAATTTCCGGCATTAATGCATGATACATGATCAAATAGTTGCAAGACTGCAGAAGGGTGGCTGATCCTTGTAAATTAGAACTAGGTACCGTTTTCGTGGTAAAAAGCTGTTGCTGTGTAGTACTCCTCGCCGTTTAGCGTCTTTTTTCTCATAGCAGGATTAGCATTGTAGTTTACTGGAAATTTTTCATCCTTGACGTCCGCCACAGGGATCTGTACGATAATTACCGTAAATTATAATTGTAGATTATTAGAACTCGGGTAATATTCGGTAAAATATGTACTGGGTGCTTCTTTAATTTTGTTGGTTTTTGTACTCACGCCAACTTGATGCCCGAGAACTTTTCCGGTGCATTTCGCGAAGTAGAGTACAAATCTAGGGTCACCGTAGTAACCCATCGCCTTCATACTGTGCTTTGCTTTGACGCCAAATATTTCGGTCCATCCCTGACTCTCAGCATCTTTCAAGCTTTGTGGAAGGGTATAGTAACCGTCCGTGTGATTTACGGCCCATCTAGCTAGACAATTTTATGGAATAGTGAAATATTGCTACATCATCAATCAAAGAGAAATATCTAGTAGGAGTGTCCTTTAAGACACTTTGAAAGTGGCTGTGTATAAAACTTAAAGAGTTATTAGTACATACCCGAGAGACCATCCCACACCTTTTCACCTGTAAAATAATAACTTGCTGTTAGATTGTGTTCCACCAAACTCTGCCGATGTTAATTCGATTTATTGTTCATTCTTGCTCACCTTTGGAAGTGGCGATAATCGCCACTAGTGCCATCGTTGCTATTTTCACAAACATATTTCTGTAATTACTGTTCAGGTTCACTGTTCGTGGCACACTCTGCTAAAATAATGAGGCCTCGTATATTTATAGTAGCTTCAGGTATTAGCATAATATGTATTTTTTTGGTATCGAGAGCAAGATGAGTGATGTAGAGGGGATGATTTTTGACAAATATGGTTCAAGTCATCTTGGTTTTTAGTATCAATAGCACTATCATTCACATAATTATTGAAACTTAGAACACAGACGTCCTCCGATTTTGAAGGCTGTTCTTGTAGGTCATGTTGGTACAGGTATGATATACATTTATAGATGTTATAATTTCTGATCCTGATACTTTCATTGGTTATCATGCATGTAATTATTTGTTCATACAGTTAATGTACAAGAACATGAACGTTCGATCAAACGTTATTAAACAGTAACATTTCCATGGTCAGGTATGAATCGACGAGTAAATTTCTTCCTTTTGTGGGTGTAGATTGTAAAGGATGGCTATGGTAATAAATTGTGTGTTTCCCCTATCAAACGAAATCCAATCCATTAAACTTGTTTTTCAGAACGTTTCTCGTCTGTTTTCAATAGCTTTGAATTTTTTTTTTTCTTTTTCTATGCAGTTATACAATCGAGGAAACTATTTTTATGATTGGTATTTTACCAAGTGAAATACAACATTTTACCTTCGATCATATTTTGGGATTATTGCCTCCTTTCATCAAACAGTAGCTGAGATATCAATATTTCCGCGAGGTTTTTTCATACAACAAATCAATCCACCCCGGTAGAGTTTCTTCATGCATTGTAAAACCCACATCGTTTTACTCGCCGTGAGTTTATACTGAATTTCTGATGTATATTTGCAGCTGCATGTGATCACCTTTTTGAATCAAATGTGGAGTAAAGTAAAACCGCACTTCGCTACACACTCGGTTGCATAAAAAATTCCACGCTAATAAACGGAAACGCTCGTCTACACCAAATAAGAATTAATGAAGACTTGACCACATATTATAGGGAAAATAAAATCAATTTGTCGTGCATAAGTCCTTCAATTTTATTATTTTAACGACAGTAAATAATCTAATAATATTAATATAATAATAATAATAATATAATATATTAATATTTTGAGAAAAAATTAACAACTCTAATATACGCAAGATAGTAACTTTGGTTCGTCTGCTTCCAGGTTTCACAGAGCTCATTCACACAGGACAAATATTGGCTAGTCCCAGGGCTCGTTTGTATCTCTTGCTTGGTTTTAAGTGGTATTTGGGTTGTTCTCTCCCTGAATCTAGAGAGAAAAATCATAAATCAGTTCCAGTTTTGCTGATGGTTTTTAATGAATACAGTACAGTACTTACAAGAAGTTGAATTATAGACTGCTGTACATTCGTCCTTGCAGATGATGTCTAGTGGGTTTTTTTTTAACCAAACGTGAAAGGAAATCAGACCATATTTTTGCAAACCCTCGCCAAGACAAGAGGGTGCATCGGGGATCGTATACTGAAAACAAAAGAAATGATCTAACTGTTCTGATACGATTGAAGACTAAACGTATGGAAAAGTGGTGTGTTATTGAAAATAAAAGTACAATAAACAACATGTAGTTGGAAAGTTTTTCACTCACTGCTAGTTGGTCTGATGGTAAAGTCTCAAACCATTTTCTTGTTGGTGCAGAACTTGCACTACCTATGGCCTGAAATACCAAGCCAATTATATCACCTTCGACCTCAAGAGGTACCCACGGAAATATTTCAGAACAGTTCGTCTTCGACGAGATCTTGTAGAAGTGATGACCTGTAGTGATCAGATATTTCATATTATAACACTTTTCTTTCGCGAGCAACACTCGTTTATTGCTAGATCGAACTCACCCATCCATGTAATGCATTTCTTCGAATAGTATGACGTTTGACGACTGATTAATTCAGGCTTCGTGGGAATTTCCACAAATTTGCCGTTCACTTCGAGCCAGATTTGTCGGGTATTTCCCGATTCTGTGAAAGATAATGTTAGCATTTTTTGAAACTATTCTAAAAATTTTGTCGAATCGCGAATCGCGAATCACAACTACTTACTGTCTTGACGATAAAGAGCTGTTGCTGTGTAGTACTTTTTGCCATTTAGCGTCTTTACTGTTATAGCTGAATTGGCAGCGTAGTTTATTGAAACTCCTGCATTCACGATATCCTCCACAAGGAACTGTATAATAATGATCGGAAATTATCATCGCAGATGATTTTAGCCTATGTAATATCTGGCTGAATATGCATTGGGTCTTTTTTTGCACACTCACGGCAACTTGATGCCCGATAAATTTTCCGGAGCATTTCGAAAAGAAAATGACCACTCTAGGGTCGCCGTAGTAACCTAGCGCCCTCGAATTATGTGGCGCCCTGGTCCCGGAGATTTCGGTCCATCCTTGAGACTCAGCATCTCTAATATTTTGTGGAAGCTTCACGAAACCGTCTGCAGGGTTCTTGGTCCATATGGCTGAAGAAATTGATGAAATATTGAAGGATTAGTTAATTATGAACGAAAGATCTCGTGAGAATTTCGTTTCAATCACTTTGAAAGTGACTGTGTATAAAAATTAAAAAGTGGTATTAGTAACATACCCGAGTAACCATCCCACACTCTTTCTCCTGTAAAGTAATAACTTGCTGTTAAATTTTATTCCACTTAACTCTGCCGATGTTAATTCGATTTATTGTTCAGTTTTGCTTACCATTGGAAGTGGCGATAATCGCCATTAGCAATATCGTTGTGATTTTCACGAATATCATTACAGTAATTACTATTTAGGTTCACTGTTCATCCCACACTTTGTCAAAATGATCAAATTCCGCATATTTATAAACCCTACCGTTATTTGGAGTATAGTATTTTTTTGGTGTCAAGAACATAAGAACTGATGGAGAGGGAATGATTTTTGTCAGATGTAGTTCAGTTCAAGCGCATCTCGGACAAAATTCATGCGTCAACAATATTGTCATTGACATAATTATTTGAATCAATCGATTTTCACGGTTCTTTTTGTGGGTCGTGTGGGTACAGGTGTTATAGATATGATACATTCATAGCTGTTATAATATCTGATCATGATATTTTAATTATTCATCATGTAGTTAAAAAACGTGAATCTCGTGAACATTCATTTCAACATAATTTAGAACATAGGTACACGAAGAATTACCTCAGATTAAGATTCAGGTAAGATTTTGAATAAATTGACACTCTAAAATAGGCAAGATAGTATAACCACTTAGTTTATCTGCTATCAAGTTTCGCAGAGCTAATTCACACAGGACAAACATTGGCTGATCCTTCGGCTCGTTTGCGTCGCTTGCCTGAATCGTCGTTGGATTGTTCACTCCCTAAATGAAAAGAGAAAAATAATGAGTCAATAAATGAATAGACCTATTTCCGTGGCAGGTATACATAGATATTTTCACCAAAAAATGGACATGTAACTCTAGCTAAATGTTAACGAATATAATATGACTCATGTTCCTTGTACGTTTTTTTTTTATCAAGTATCAGAAGAAATCCAGTCTGTTGAATGTATTTTATAGAACGTCTCGATTACGTTGAAAAAGACTTGCTATGCAGTTACATTCATTATAGGTATGTTGAGCTGGTTTCATGATTGGGAATTCGCCGAGTGATATACACCATTTGGTTCAACTACCTTGAATCGTATTTCGTAATCATTCCACATTTGTGTAGACCACAGATAAGCGTCCTTTATATTGATGACGGCTTTTATTGATTCGAATTGAACGAAACCATTGCAGTTACTCATACAGTCTAAAAAGACATCGTTTCACTCACCGCTAGTTGAATTATAGACTGCTGTACATTTATCCTTGCATGTGATGGCTAGTGGATCATTTTTGAACCAGACGTGGAAGGAAATCAAACCATATTTAAATGAATCCTCGCCAAAACAAGAGGGTGCATCAGGAATCGTGTACTAAAAACATAAAAAATGAACATTTACGAAATGGAAATGGGGTGCCGCTAGGTAGATAGTTTTTCACTTACTGCATGGTGGGTATGTGGTATATTTTCAAACCAGATTCGCTTGGGTGCAGCACTTGAATTTCCTATGGCCTGAAACCCGATGCCAATTATATCATCTTCAACCCTCAAAAGAAACCACGGAAATATTTCGGAGCAATTCGTCGTAGGGTTGATATTGTAGTAATGATGACCTGTGACGAATAGATTTTTCATATATCATATTACTTTTTCATCAAGGGCTACATTTGCGTATTGTTTGATCGAGCTCACCCATCGTTGGAACGCATGTCTTTGAATAGTATGACGTTGTTCGAGTTACCAATTCAGGCTTCGTCGGAATTTCCACAAACTTGTCATTCACTTCAACCCAGATTTTTCGGGTATTTTTTTGTTCTGCAAAGCACAATTTCACCGGTCATTAGTACGATGAAAATGGCTCATTTCCAGCTGTGCCACTGCTATATCACAGGAAATCGGAATGGTGCAGTAAAAAAGAAGAACTCTTTTTTGAGGAAGTGAAATAACCATTTCGCGTAAAACAGTTTCTGCAAAGATCGCGGACGCCTGTTCTCAAGTTCTTTCTGACACAGAATCGAACTACGAGACTCTCGGGTATCGAATGGGGACTATGAATTAGCCGTAAGCTTAAAACTTCTGTAATGTATCTGACCTTAGATTTTACCCTACGTAGCTTTGACTCAATTGCCAGTTTTATTCCAAAGTAGATAATCAGATATGAACATACTATTCATAAATCTCTGATTCATGAATTAATTCATCCAAACACTTGATATTATTAATTTTTGATATTGATATAGCAGTATCAGCTCCTTCAACGTCACTCTGGAAAAACTATACCTTAGGAAATTTTTCAGACGCAGTAATCTATAGCCTTGGTAAATTATTATGTAAACTATTCATTTCTGAAAAGTAGTGATAACGAAGTATTCGCCTCGCAGCTCAGAACTGATACAGCACATTCAAATATTCCGACAAATGTATAATACGTACAATGCACAATTGTACATATATATGGTTAAATTACAATAGCAATATAATCTAACAGTTATGACTTTTCGATAAGGTAGAAGGACAGCACGTCGTGAGTAACAAACACGTACCGTTTTTTTGATAAAGAGCTGTTGCTGTGAAGTACTCATTGCCATTTAGCGTCTTTTTTGTTATAGCAGGATTGGATGTGTAGTTTATTGGAACTCCTGCGTTCTCGATATCCGCTACAGGGATCTGTGTGAAAGATTATGAGGGTTTATCATTGCAGATGATTTTAGCTCTGGTAATACCCGGCCGAATATACAATTGTGTTATACTTACGCCAATTTGATGCCCGATAATCTTTTCGGTGTCGTTCAAAAAGAGAAGGGTGATTCTAGGGTCACCAAAGTAACCCATCGCCTTCAAATAGTCTGACACCCCATCGCCGGAAATTTCGGTCCATCCTTGATTCTCTGCATCCTTCAAGCTTTGTGGAAGATGGTAAAAACCCTCTGCAGGATTGTCGGCCCATTTGGCTGAAGAATCCGATGGAATATTGTAAGATTAGTGAATTATGATCGGAATATCTCATGTAAATGTCGTTTCATACTCGTTGAAATTGTCTCTCTGTAAAAGTTGAAGATTGATCAGCACATACCTGAAAAACCATCCCACACCTCATCTCCTGCAAGGTAATAACTTGAGTTGTTAAATTTTGTTATATGCGGACGTTCATTCAACTTATTCTTTACTTTTGCTTACCTTCACAACTGCCGATAAACGCCATTAGCGCTATCGCTGCTATTTTCACAAACATTGCACTACTATTCAGTTCCATTGTTCACAGCACAAATTTTTCAAAAGTAAGAGGCGTCGTTTATTTATATCCGCTTTGTCTATAGTTGCAATATGTATTTTATTGGTGGCTGAAGCAAAAGGAGACATGGAGGGAAAGCCGACAAATTTTCCACTCATTTTTCAACTAATTTCAACTTATTTATGCATCGACTATGTCGGCATCGATATAATTATTCTAATCTATTTGTTTAGTGGAGAAGAACATCGAAGAACAATTAACATCCGAGAAATCATGATTGAGATGCAACGATTCTATGCTTGGTATAAATCTACATTCTACACTAAGCTGTCTTTCTTTCGTATGTAGATCGTGGAGTAAGTTTTTGGTAATAAATTGTATGTTTCAGCTCCTATCAAACGGAATCCAATCCATTAAATGTGTTTTTCAGGACATTTCTCGTCTGTTTACAATCGCTTCGAAAAATTGTCTATGCATTTATACAGTCGAGGGAGCTGCTTTTATGATTGTAAATTCGCGAAATGAAATAAATCATCCTATGTAGCTATAGATTCAACCATTTTTCTTGATTACTACAGTCTTGCATCACGAAAATTTTTCCGTTCCAACTACTACTGTTATCATCGAGACCATAATGTCGCGATGAAGAAGAAAAAAAAAAAAAGACAGCTCTCTTTTAGAGAGTGGAAAAACCGTGTGTATAGTAATTATTGGCAATTATTGGTAAATGCACAAGAGCAGTTTTTCATGAGTCACAAGTACGTGCCGCATCTTGATGAAAGTAAGCTGTTATCGGAAAGTAATCATCGCCGTTTAGTGTCTTCTTCGTAATCTTTTTTTTTTCCTTCTTTTCTTCACCTTGAGAAGAACATCACGACTCTAGGGTCGCCGCAGTAACCCGGTCCCATCACGTTGTCTGGCGTCTCGACGCCTGTGATTTCGGTCCATCTCTGACACTCAGAATCTTTCAAGCTTTGCGACAGGTGGTAGAAACCGTTCGTCTGATTCATGGCCCGTTTGGATAGAAAAGATTCGCAGAATAATGAAAAATTAGTGAATTGCGAACGGAATAGCTTCATCGCAGAAATTTCCTTTCAGATATGACTTCAGAAACCAGTCGTATGAAGACATCGAAGACTCATTAAACACCACACTTTTTTTTTTCGATATAATAACTTGTGCTGGTGAATTCAATCTCACATGACACATCTATAGATTTTACTCACTTATTGCCATTTTCATGAACATGTTGCAGCATTAATTACTGTTCAGCTCAAGAATATGATCACATATAGAAAAATGGGAAGTCTGATATTTATATGTTCATTCACTAGTAGTGAAATATGAATATTGTTGCTGTCGGGAGCAAAAGGAACGTCGGGTAGGGTAGTCGAAAATTTTCCCTACTAATTGTCCTTCCATTTGATTCAGGTCGCGCGGACCATGTACTAAATTTATGGTTCTATTATTCAAGCATGCAGAGAACTACTGGCAATGCTAATAATGTCGTAATTAACATTTATTTAAACGAGTGTCCACTTTTGTCCTACATGATTTTCTCTCTGTTTTCAACGTGGAGGTAAAATTGATGGATTATGGTTCGTTTTAAATTTTAATTTTACTATCGTAGCTTCGATCCAGAGCTGATTGAATTTTTTTTAGTTATTTCGTCAGAAGGTAGATATTTTTGAAATTTCAGTGATCAATTTCACAGGCAGATTTTGAGTAAAACGATTAATGTTTAGGTCATAAATCGTACTATCACGTTTATCTATCGAACAAAATCCAATTGAACAAATGTGTTTTTCCCGAAGGTTTTTCATCTCTTTTTTAATCACGTTAAAAAGCTTGTTATGCAGTTACAGCAGTGGTTGAGCTGTGTTTACGATTGGGAATTCGCCAAGTGGAATAGAATTCGTTCATCAATATTTCGTGTAACATTTCACTCGTATTTCGTACCTCCGTGGTCTCCACTTCTGCATCAAACATTTTGGCTATGAATGTCGATGAGGGTATTATATTCGATAAAACAAATTAAACCCTGCTGTTGTTTGGTCAGTCTAAATCCAGCATCTCCCTTACTGCAAGTTAACCGGCTCTTCGTCCCATAGCATTTAATTAATTAATAATCAATGTCATTGAATAAATAAATTCGATTGAATAGGATTAGGTAATAATTTAGTGATTCTCGTGGCTTTCTGACACACAATGAAACATCGAGATCCCCAATGTTGTTCTTTGTCGTAACACTAGCTCTGACTATTATTTGTGTTATTTCAAAGTGTTCTTAGTGTAAACTGACAACGACCCTTCTACCTGGACAAACAGACACTTGACATAAATCTGGTCCCGAATAAATTTGCTCAAATAATTGAAATAATTAGTTTTCTGGTATGGATGGAACGGTCGCAGTCCCTTTTGTTACATTCTCTGCGCTCCACTAATTCCGGAAAGTTTCAAGCTCCTAAACACATTTATTCGATCCTACTAATCGCCGAGGTAGAAACTATTTCACAGGGTTCAAAATTCCACTAACATATCTTCGTAGGGTTGATATATCCACTCGTAATAAAAAAAATCTGATTTTTTACCAGCTGCAGCTGAAATTGCTTAAATGATATTTACGATTTTGTCACGTTTTACCTGTAAATGCAAATCTTATCATTCAAAGGCAATTGTAGGAGATATCATCACTTTCGTAAGCGCAATTATTGCTATTTTGCAGAAAATTTGTTTAGTAGACTGAAACAGTAATTACATTTCAATTTTTTGATCATTTTTACATGATGCGATACGATGGATGTAGGTGGTTTATATTCTACGTTTCGTGTTATGCCCATTCATTAGACATATTATCTTCGGGGATGGAAAGTGGGAATAATTGATGCTAATATAATGTAAGAAATGAGAATGATATTCAATCGATAGTTCAAGGATTCGCTTCGCTAGAAAAGAACTTCAGAACACTCTACCTAATTGTTACTAATCAATTGTGAACCAGATACAGCATGGTTCAAGTAATTTAGTAAAGAGCCACGTTATGTACACATGTATATGCGTTAAAGTTTTTATTTTAATAAATTTTCAAACGTTGATGAAATTAGAGTAACATACATGAACATTATTGAAAATATTTTATAAATTGGCTTGTCAATTATTCAATTATAACTGCAGGTAATATTCTGGGGTTCTTTCACGAGCCAAACGTGCAAAGTAAACATCCCAAACTCGTCTGCTGCATCGCCAGCACACGGTGGAGAATCAGAAGTAGCAGCCTATGAATAATAAATGCAAAAACAAATATTCAATGTAGTGTAATACTTTTTTTCCGATCTGTTTTCAACTCAACAGACTTGCTGGAAATGACGAAACTCTTATAGCAAATCGAGAAATATGAAACAATTTAGGTAAGAAAATCCGTGATTTTTTTCACGCATAAACGCTTTATACAGTCATACTCACATATAATCCATCTCGTGAAATCGTTCGCCACCATTTTCGATTTCCCATGGTAGTTAGCTTCCCGAAGCCACGGATACCGAAGCCAATAATATGAGCATCGTGCGCGAGAAGGACCAACGGATACATGGTGGCGCAGTCCGTGGTGGAATTCATTTGGTCATAGTATGTTCCTGAAGAAAGAGTTATCAAAATTTTGTAAATAGTACAACTGTTGATTATTTCCGTGTATGATGAACGGTATTTCTACCTCACCTATAGTTGGAACACAGTTTTTCATCGAGAAATCGGCCCCTGAAGAAACCAGAGACACGTTTGTTGGTAATTCGTAAAAATCTTTTTTTTTCTGGAACCAGATTCTACGAATATTCTCAAGTTCTGAAACCCAGATTAAAGAGCATTTAAAAAATGGAGTTTCGATATCCATCGCTGATGTGCTTAGTCAGAATTACGTACCATTCCGGTAGAAGTAAACCGTTGCAGTGTAGAACACCTCGCCATTAAACGTTTTCGTAATTATGACATCAAGTTCATCCCATTGCACAGGTTGCGTTAAATTCTGAATGTCTGCCACCCGGAACTATAATATGCCATCATATTAACTATCGTCGATTAAAATCTGGGTACAAATTATACTCGATTTTTTTTTTTCACTAACAGCGATTTGGCACCCGATGACTATTTCTTCATGGAATAGCAGCACAAATGTGGGATCATCCTCGAAAGCCAGCGAGGTAATCCATTCCGGTGTGTTGACACCTATGAATTTGGTCCAACCTTCGTTTTCAGCTTCCTCATAGGTTTTTGGAAGTTCATAAAAGTGGCTGGGAGTATCTATGTCCCGGGATGCTATGGCGTTAAATTACAACAAGTATAAGTCAATTGTAGGTATCAAAAAACTGACGAAATTCTGATTACTTCGAATGTGTCTTCGATTTTTACAATGCGTTGTCAAAATATGTTTTTCAAGTTTTGGAAAAATATACGTTTTGAATTAAAAATGACTGGTACTTACCTACTAAACCGTTCCACACCTCGTCTGCTATAAAGGAAAAAAAAAATGGCTTTGAATCGTGTCAAGGATTACAAAAAATGATTTCTTACTTACTAGCTATGGTTGTTGCTATAAGGGCTGCGGTAAATGCGATCGTAGCTGTTTTAGCGAACATGATCAAGCCAGGACTGATCTAGGTCCAGAGAATCAAGGCGTAATTCTTTACTTATCAATGCATTTTTTCACGTCGTGCGCAAAATTAATGCCATGTACTTCGTGCCTAGCTGAGATAAGAGCAGAAATTACGGAAGTTGAAAATGGTCACGATTTTACATGCAATCGTTGTTTTAGCAGGTGGAATTCATGCGCTTACGTTTATGCACAGATATTCAGAGAAGTATAGATTACGTATCGTATCGTGCTCACTGTCTGAAGTCGCGATGAACGTCATTAGCACGATCAGTGTTATTTTCAAAAGAATAACTTTTGTCTGGGCATCTGAAACCCAGATTCTCACAAGTTTTCGTGTGTTTCGATGAATGAGATTGAATCCAGAGTTCAGAAACTCGGTTTAATGTAAAAAAAAAAAAAAAAAAGAATTCCAGAACACATCGCCTAATAATTTCTAATGAATTGGAAATAGGATACTGCATGGATAATCAAAAAAATTAAGTGAAGGGCTAAGTTGTACACAGGGGTATCTTATTCCTTTATTGAATTATTAAACGTTAATTAAATTCGATATTATATAGATTAAACATATGATATTTTTTATTTGGTGGTTTTCAAATCATCCCATCAACGGCAAATCAGCTTATCAATTATTCTGCATTAACTGCAGGTGATACTTTGAGGTTTGTCAACGAACCAAATGTGCATAGAAATAGCACCAAATTCTGTTATCGAACTGACGGCACATGGTGGAGCGTCATTCATGGCAACCTACATATAATGACAAAAATCAACATTCAATGTGATGCAAAAAGAAAAATTGCCAAAAATTGCGAGAACAACAAAATGAATTAGGTGACAAAATCAGCGATTTCCTTCGTGTATAAAATTTTCTGACTTACATTTATTGCACCAGCTGGAATCATCTCCCACCATACTCGATTGCCTATTGTAGTTAGATTTCCAACGCCTTGGAAGCCGACGCCCACAATATCATCTTCGAGTGCCAGAAGGAACCACGGATACAAGGTTGCGCAGTCCGAAGTGCTATGCCATGTATAGTAGTGAACCCCTATAGATCGGATTATGGAATTTTTCGAAATTTCATGGCTGTTGATCATTTATCTATATAGTAGGCAATAATTTGCTCTCACCCATTGTCGGAATACAGTTCTTCAACAAGAACTGGGTTTCTGAAGGAACCAGAGTCGCGTTTGTTGGTATATTGAAAAATCCATTCTTTTCCTGGAATTGAATTGTCCGAATATCCGTAGATTCTGAAACTCAGATCGAATCGTCAACGATGTGAATTAAAAACTGGAGTATTTAATCATTCAATAGCATTTTACTGTCGCTGATGTGCCTTTGTTGGAGCTTATACAATTTACAGTTAGAAAAACGTACCATTATTGTAGAAGTAAACTGTTGCAGTATAGAATAACTCGCCATTGAGCGTCTTCTTAATCACAGCATCAAGTTCATCCCACTGCAATGGTTGATCTGGATTTAGGTCCTTTGGGCGAACCTATAAGATACGTCATCGTCATTTTCGTTGATTTAGATCCACCTATTATGTAACTTTCCAATAAATATATTGATAATGGTTTTTTTTACTAACGGCGAGTTGGACTCCGATAACCTTGCCATCTTTTAATAACAGAACGAATGTAGGGTCACCCTCGAAACCCAGTGGCGTGATCCCTTTAGGTGGGTTCACTCCTTCGATGGTGGTCCATCCTTCGTTTTTAGCCGCTTTCAACGTTTTTGGAAGGTTATAAAAGTGGGTCGAAGTGTCCAGGTCCCAGGAAGCTATGGCATTGAATTAGTACAAGTGATATGCTAATCTATCACGTTGGACTTCATGACCTACGAATGAGGGCGGATGAAGTCCGTTTGGAAAAAATATTTGGAAAAAATCGAAAGCGAATAGTATGTACATACCTACGAAGCCGTTCCACACGTCGTCTGCTGTAAAGTAATAAATTAACTTCAAATGATGTTGGAAGTGTATAAAAAATATTTCTGTTATTCATTATCGTATAGTTTTACTTACCTGCGACTGTTGCGATGAACGCTACGAGCACAATTCCAGCGATTCGAGAATACATGTTTTGATTTTACTGTCTAGTTCTACGTTATGTCTGCAATCACATTAGATTTAGGGTATCGTACATATCTTATGCATCTCATATCTCTCAATTTATTATCAGAATTTCTCAGTCACGGGGCAATGGGACTGATAACATCCATGATTGTGTTGCGATCAATCTTGCATGATAATCAAAATTTATCTCAAATTTCAAAATGATTTTCGCTGGGTATAACTCGATCGCGATGAGCCATTTCATGAGTGAAAATTTCATATTGAATAATTTAATTGACAGGAACTCCGATCTGTTCTATTACTTTCACATGGTGCTATACCGACAGATCTAGCTGATGTAGATATAGGTATTCTTCTATTTAGCGAGACAATAAATTCTTGATGATAATATGAGGCACAGGCAGACGAGTTAGGTACAGAATACTGCAAAGGTAATTCAACAAAAGTCCCATGTACTCATAAATAATCTCGACTCCATCTGCATCCGAATGAAGAGATGTACTCACTATGAAATTCTCACTATTCATAATCGGATTGGAAATCTCGACAGGGAATAATTCCACTTGCAAGCTTCAGTGCAAATTCATCATTCATAATCATAGAATTGGGCTTGTTCTAACGACTCTGGATCATTTACTAAAAGCTCTTCACGAAGACAGGTGAAGCAAGTTTTTTCAAGTTTCAATACTTCACACTCACGTATGACAGACATATAGTTCAATTAGATGCAGAACTTTGAGTGGTTAAACTTTGCAGACTTGGCGGACACCATCGTACCTTCCACTCTGCTACAATAATTATATGCATAATTTTTGCGTATTTCTTCCGGCCTGCATCTGCCAGCGTCAACAATGTACTTGAATAGAAATTGCTCGTGGGAAGTAATTTATTTATAAAATTTCGATTTCTTGAAAATCCATATAATTGTTATCGATTTAACTGTCAAGTAAAATTCTTTCTGTTGAATCCGAATTTGAAATTTCTATAGGTCAGCATGCAAAACGTGTGATTATATTATTTTCAATGATTCAATCCAGAGTTCAGAAACTGGGTTTGATTAAAAAAAAAAAAAAAAAAAAAAAACTTCAGACACATTGCTTAATAATTTCTAATAAATTGAAAAAAGGATAGTACTACCATGGGTAATCAGAAAATATAGTAAACGGCTAAGTTGTATACGGGGATATCATATTTATTTATTGAATTTTCACACTTTGATAAAATTAGATATTGTACACTGTTAAAAATTTCTGTGTGAAACTTTCTATACATTTGGAATTGTATTGGAAGTTTTTTGGCAGATACATGAGTAGTGAATTTACAAGACATTTCCTGTAAAATCAATTCGCAAATACTTCAAATTTACTAAACAATTATTAGAAAGTTCAAATACAATTTGGTGTTTTTCCTATGAAGGTTCAGTAAAATCAAGAATTTATTTGTAAATTTACAGAACAAGCTTAGCAATTTACTTTTGCTACACGACATTTGTAATTTTCCAATACTTTTGTTTAGTAAGGCATGTTGTAAATTCACAATCATTTTTAACAGTGTATAGATTATACGTATAATGTTTTATTTATTGGCTTCCAAATTGTCCCATTAACGGCAAATCAGCTTGTCAATTATTCAATTAATTGCAGTTGATTAGCCGTGGTTCTTCCACGAACCAAACGTGTATAGAAATGATCCCATGCTTTTCTATTGCATTGAAAGCACACTGTGGAGGGTCTTTCATGACGGTCTATAAAAATAAAGAAAAAAATAAACATTTAATATAATGCAAAAAATGTTGTCATATGCATTCGGCTCGTGAGACTTGCCAATAATTGTGAAACTCACTTTTGACCGAAAAACAAAGTGAATTAATGATAAAATCAGCGGTTTCTTTTATATATAAGGTTTTTTCACTTACATATAATCCAATAGGTGGAATCGACTCCAACCAATTTCGACTGCTTTTTGTAGTTATAGTTCCGAAGGCTTGGAAGGCGAGGCCTACAACATTTTCCTTATTTCCGAGAAGGAGCCACGGATGCACGCTGGCGCAGTTCGAAGCTTCATTCCATGTATAGTAGTGATCCCCTATTGATCGGATCATAGATTTTTTTTGAAATTTCATGACTGTTGATCATTTTTCTATACAGGGTGGTTCAGAATTCGTGGAGAATCTCTCGACGGGGTTAATCCTTGTCAACATTGGGATCGAAAGTTCCTCTCAGCCATTTTTTCGAAAAATCATTTTTCCCTCGGAAAAAATGTTTTCTGACAAACGAATTTTTTTTCAACAATTTTTTTTTCTTTCCTTCACATCATTTGTTAATTTTGAAAAATCCCAAATGATGCCAATGAGTTTTTATTTTTTTTCAATATTAGAGAGATTTCTCAGTGAAAGTTTCTCATTTGGTGGAAGATGTTAAAAAAATGTGTCATGGTCCGAACGAAAAAAATTACTTTGTGTAGTGACTCTATCGTTCGAAACCTATTAATTCATACCATATGTGAATTTATCGGACCAGTCGAACCAAATTTTTAAGTCTTCTAACTGAAGCTCACCTCTATATAGAACGTGCAATCTCCAGAGATCTCCTGGATCTCCGATAAATTCACATATGGTATGAAAAAAATTACTTTTCGAAAAAATGGCTGAGGAACTTTTGATCCCAATTTTGACAAGGATTAACTCTCCTCTCAAGAGATTCGTCACGAATTCTGAATCACCCTGTATAGTAGGCAGCACTATTACTAGTTTTGCAGTACTATACTAGTTTTGCTCTTACCCATTGTTGGAACACAATTCTTCAACAACCATTCTGTCTCTGAACGAACCCGAGACGTCTCTGTTGGTACTTCGAAGACTCCATTCTTTTCCTGGATTACGATTCTGCGACTATCCGTAGATTCTGAAACTCAGATTAAACCATAATAATACGAACACTTTACACAAGATATTAGGCACCCTTAAACGATGTGAATTAAAAACAGGAATATTTAATCATTTAGTAGTATTTGATTGGCGCTGTCTGCCTCTGTTATAAATTATTCAGTTTATAGAGTTAGAATTACGTACCATCATAGTGGAAGTAAGCCGTTGAGGTATAGTACAACTCGTTATTAAGCGTTTTTGGAATTATAACATCAAGTTCATCCCACTTCAATGGTTGATCTACATCGATGTCCACTACGCGAAACTAAAATAAGCCATCGTAATTTTCATTGATCAAGATCTACCTGTGTGATAATTTACTAATAAAATAATAATGGTTTTTCTTTTACTAACGGAGACTTGGAATCCAACGACCTTGTCAATACTGAAAAGCAGAATTAATGTAGGATCACCCTCAAGACCCAGTGGCGTGATCCCTTCCGGTGGGTTTACTCCGTCGATGTAGGTCCATCCTTCGCTTTTAGCCGCTTCCAACGTCTTTGGGAGGGTATAAAAGTTTTTCGAAATGTCCGAGGACCAGGTGGCTACAGCATTGAAATAGTGTAAGTCATGTGTTAATTGTATCACTCTTTACCTCATGATGCGTGAAGAGCAAATGCAGTCCATTTGAAAAAAAAAAATTTGAATCGAAAGCGGAAAGTACATACCTACAAGACCGGTCCACAACTCGTCTGCTGTAAAGTAATAAATCAACTTCAGATGATGTTGGAGATGTAAAAAAAATATTTCAATTATTCATTATCGTAAAGTTTTACTTACTTGCGACTGTTGCGGCGATAAACGCCACGAGCACAATTCCAGCGATTCGAAAAAACATGTTTTCGATTTTACTGTTCAGTGCTACAGTATCACTGAAATGACATTAGATTTTAGGTGTTGCACATATTTTATACACATAATATATACATAATTTAAATCAGAATCTCTCCCTTCACATAATAAGAAGTTATTTAAAATTAGGAACTTATTTTGCTGGGTAGAACCAAATCATGAAAGAACATTTTATAAGTGGAAATTTTATATTGAATAATTTTAACGATAGAAATTCTATTTTTGTTAAATTCTTTTTACAAGGTCTCGTGATAACATTCAATCAATCGGATTCTGGATGATCATCACATTTGAAAAGGATGTCTAGAATATCTACTTAATGCCATGAATGTATATATTCTTACGGATTCCTCAGAATACTATTACAGATCGGATGAAAGTATAAAATTCTGTTGTATACGCGATAAAATGTTTAATTATTATTGAATTTTTAATATTCAATGACATACGTATGAATAACGTCTTATCGATTGAGCTGATTCTGATTAACTATCAATAACGTCTTATTGATTGAGCTGCTTCTGATTAACTGATGAGCAAACGAGAATCCGAAGAGCTTAAATACCTTGAACGTGTAGCACACACATGCTATGATGTGCACGTGGAAGTAATGATGGCAGATGTAGATGAGCTAGATACAAAACACTGCAGAAAAAATAGAAAAATTCTAACACATGTCCATTATACTCATAAATTATCTCATTATCTATATTCGAATGAAGAGATGTACTCGTTATGAAATGCTTACTATTCATAATCGAATTGGAATTATTCTTAACAGGAAATAATTCTACTTCCAGCCTGCAGTGCAAATCTATCGCTAATAATTATAGAATCAAGCTTCTTCTGACGATTCTGGATTATTTACTAAAAGCTTGTCACGCAGATAGGTGAAGCGAGTCTTGTCAAATTTTAATATTTCACACTCACGTATGACAGACATAGAGTTCAACTAGAAGCAGAACTTTGAGTGGTGAAACTTTGCAGACTTATTCCAACATCGTTTTCACCATCCGCCACATAAAATCATGGATGGAAAGTAAACTTTTAATGGTATAGTTATCATAGTTTTGTCATTCGTATTCCAGAAACTACGTGTGATTAAGAAATACATTCGTTGTCTTTTGCCTAGCAGGGATTAATATTGATTATCCATCGCTGTTGTGCCTAGTCAGAATTAGGTATCATTCTAGTAGATTTTATTTTTCACTAACGGCAAGTTGAACTCCGATAACCTCGCCATTTTCGAACAGCAGAACGAATGTAGGGTCACCTTCGAAACCCAGTGGCGTGATCCCTTTAGGTGGGTTCACTCCTTCGATGCTGGACTATCCTTCGTTTTTAGCCGCTTTCAACGTTTTTGGAAGGTCATAAAAGTGGGTCGAAGTGTTCCGGGCCCAGAAGGCTATGGCATTGAATTAGTACAAGTGATATGTTAATTTCATCATACTTGAATTCATGACGTACAAATAAGGGCGGACGAAGTCCCTTTGGAAAAGATATTTGAATTAAAAGCGAATAGTTACATACCTGCAAAACCGTTCTTGCATAAAATTCCGAGCTGACTTTCGCTGGGTATAACTCAATCACGAAGAGACATTTGATAAGTGAAAATTCCATATCGAATAATTTCATTGATAGGAATTCCGATCTTTTTTATCATTTTTACACGGTGCTATACAGCTATACGACAGATCCAGCTGATGTGGATATATGCTCCCATTTTGCGAGACAATGAATTATTGATGATAATATGAGGCACAGGCAGGCGAGTCAGGTACAGAATACTGCAAGGGAAATTCAACAAAAGTCCAATATACTCATAAATAATTTCACTCCATCTGCATTCGACTAAAGAGATGTGCTCGCTATGAAATTCTCACTATTCATAATCGGATTGGAAATCTCGACAGGGAATAATTTCACTCGCATGCTTCAGTGCAAATCCATTGCTCACAATCATAGAATTGAGCTTGTTCTGACGACTCTGGATTATTTACTATAAGAGCTCTTCACGAGGATATGTAAAGCGAGTGTTTTCAAATTTCAATACTTCACATTCACGTATGACAGACATAAAGTTTAATTAGATACAGAACTTTGAGTGGTGAAACTTTGAAGACCTAGTCGGACATCGTTTCACCATTCGCCACAAGGAATCATGGATGGAAACTAAACTTCTAACATTATAGTTATTATAGCTTCCTGATTCATATTCCAGGAACTACATGCAATTAAAAGTACCTTAGTTGGCCTTTGCCTAACGGGCATTAATTAATCGTACTCGGTTAATCCTAGACCATTTCTTTTCGGTACGTAGAGCGTGACAAAAGGGACTCAGGTAATGACTAGATATTGTATGACCATTGACTGCAGGTGTCTTTTAGGTCCGAAAATTATGCGGTATTTTCTCACCTTCGTGGAAAGCCTGGCAGTTGTCACGTACTGGGAAATACCAAGAAAGGCAATTTCGGAAGTTATTTCATAGACGCCCACTTGTAGCTTTGACCAATTGAAAATTTGTATACTTAAAATTTCACCCCCAAATGGGGTTTGGCAAAAGAGGGAAAGTGTCCTTGGCAAGTCTTACGTCCTTCGCGAAAAGCGACAAGAGTCAGTTTGGTAGCAAAACTAAGTCAAATAAGACGTTTCTAAAATTGTTAAATACGAGAGCGAACGCGTAAATATCTATCGTCCTGTTATTTCATTCAATATTCAACATTTTTCTCCTTGAATTTGTTGACTTTTCTAATATCGAATATGAATAACTTTCGTGAGCTTGAAGTATTTGTATTAAATTATACGAAACAAGGAAATTCAGAGTGAAATAGCGAAACGTTAATTCAGCCTTAGAACCTCGAATGATTTTGATGCTGAAACAATGATTGTGACTAAATTATGGCGTGTGTGTATTTTAATACACCTTCTACAACAGCTAATTACGAAATTTCACAAGCTTCTTGTGAGGAAGAGCTGTGGGAAGCCGAGAGTTATACTAGTTGCAGGAGAATCTTTATCAGTTATGCCAGGAGTAAGTTGTAAAAAATCTTATAGCTTCCGCATGTATAACAGTAAGTTGTAAAAAAATCTTATAGTGTCGTGCACATAAAAATTAATAGCGTACGAAAATAATCCTTTGTTTTAAACAACAATTAAATACCGTTTCAGGTGTTTGAATATCCGTCTGTGCGACAATTTGGATGAACGATTGGATAATGTCTTTTCTGAAATTGAATTTATTTCTGCCAAGTAGACATAAGTGTCGATAAAAAGAATTGGCATCGGCGTGACAAGCATCAAAATTTCAATAGATTTTCGATAATTTTTTATAGCATTTTAAAGAAATAGTCGATTTCAAGAGACGAATTATAGGGAATTAAAATAAGAGCCTCGAAATCGGACGTGCCAAAAGTTTCAATGCAGATTTGTTCATCATCTTTCGAGAAAAAAGAATAGAAATTTTTCAATTCGAAAGAATTGAAATCTTTCGAGCTTTGATGTATCCACCTACTTGAGGTGTCTCTGAAAGCGACCCCTTCGAACCAATTAACGTATGACAATATTTAGACTCGCAGTTACTGTTTGTTGTAACTTATGGAGTGAGTAGAGTAGAATAGGGAGAATGAGGTTGAGGACAAAGCAGACTCGGTGTTGTCAATTTCCTCCCTTATACAGAACGGAACTACGATCCTTGGCAGAGGAACGCGTGACTGACGAGTTGCGGTTGTTACTTATGTTTCACCACAAAATGTACCCTCCACGTGTTTCTACGGTGACCCTTCCGCTTGGATATGCAGATACATTAGGGACATAAATTTGGTCCCGAATAAATTTACCTAAATAATTTAAATTATTATTCACGTATAGATACAGCTGTGTGCTCAGTTATACCTTTGGGAGTATCATGGACCGGTTCACTGTTTAATTCAATCATGCATGCTAATCCCTGAGATTTGAAGTTTGATACCTTCAGTTGGACGAAGTCTATACAAAGATTATTACAGATTAATTTTAATATTTTAGTGAAAGTTGGGATCACTTTTTTCTCTTTTTCAATTTAAGATATCGTTTATTTCCGTGTCTCCGTCAGAAGTTATTATTTCAGCTGTTCTTTTACTTTAAATATTCGTACAGATATTTGGAATTATCGTCAGCAAAATGTGCTGAGAACGATCAATATTTGAATATCTTCTACTTATACGTCATAGACGAAGAATTTGATGTTGATTCAAATGGCCCACGCGTCGGTTGACTAGTAAAGATATGAAAAACAGTTCGGACATAAATTGTTTAAAATTGTGCGAAATTCGTATATGATTGCTATCGAAAGAATTTGGAAATCTGAAAATACATAAAAAGAGTTTACTCGAATATAATGTAATGGCCCCTAAGGATGGTTACGAAGGTTACTTTCAGTGAAAGATCTTAATTTACCAAATTTGCTTTATTTTGGAAATTCAAACTGCTCCTGAAGAATATATGATACAATCTGTCGAATTCTATTGTTCTTATTTCAAAAACGGGGAGGATGGGATTTGTGGGAGGAATTTCGAGTTATGAGGGGAACCAGTCAGGGTTTCAGAAAGAGGTCAGAAATTTGGGGTAGGATTGTCTTTAAGATGCGGATGTCCAGGAATTACAGCTGCATTGGGAAGAGGCTCATAAAAATTGGAGTTAGGAGTTTCAAGAGTTTATGAGGGTAGAGGATGGAGTCTGTTTATGATTAGGATAAGGTTGCAGTTTTGGAAGAGAATATTTCATGCATAGTGATGCAACTAAAATCTAAACATTTCTATCTTAATATTCAGCATCGAAATAGGGTTTGTACATTACAATAATTATGAGGAAATTCGTTTCTGGACAAATTAATTTCGGATTTATTCGCCGATTCAGAATAGCATTTACAAATTTTAAAGATCATAACAATATATTCAATCATCCATGCTGATCCTTGAGATTTGGAGTTTGATACCTTCAGTTGGAAGAAGTCTATAGAAAAATTATTATATACAGATGAATTAATATCTTATCGCAAGATGAGATCTCTTTTTCTTCAATCTAAGATATCGTTTATTTTCATGTTCATTTCATAAGCTATTATTCCAGCTGTTTCTGTAATTGTGAAATTCACATAGATCTTTCGAATTGCGTCAGCACATCGTGGTGAGAACGATCAATATTTGAATATCTTCCATTTCCGTCATAGCCAAAGAATTTGATGTTGATTCAAATGGCACACCTGTCAGTTGACGAGTAAAGTTATGACAAACAGATAGAATATAAATGGTTTAAAATTATGTGAAATCCGTATGATTGTTATCGGAAGGAATTTTGAGATCTTGGAATACATAAAGAAAATTTAATCGAGTATAATAATTATAAAGATGAAATCTCTCGTTTCTGAATAAATTTATTCCGGACCTATTCGTCGCGATTCGTCGAATAGCATTTACAAATTGCGAACATTACATAACATCATAACAGTATACAAAATATTATTCAGATTATAGTATAGAAAATAACACAAAAAATACATTCAGTCTAAGGCACACAATACATAAGAAAAATACGCAAAATATGATCAAAGTTAAAACTTTCGTAATCAGTTAAAAAAATAAAATTTAGTTATCACACGACTCACAATACGTTAGTATGTTAAAAAATTTAGCTAGATAGGATAATAATCTATCAAATTAATTATTGTCGATCATTTTGACCCTCAGTGGTGTTTCGACGGTGTTTATAAATCCGCTTTTAATCTTCAATGGTCCATGGTGCCATTCGAGACGAAAATTTCGCAGTAACTGTAAAAAAGAAAAGTTAAGGTTACTTCCTCCAAGTATTTGATTAATATTTTCATTGAAAATAGTCTACGATGATAAACCTTTATCAAAACCGTTTCCATCTCAAGATATGCAAAACGTTTTCCAATGCAGCTACGAGGGCCAAAACCGAACGGCATGTAAGCGAAGGGATGAGCTTTCTTTGCCGAATGAAAACAGGCTGAGGATTCTTTCAGCCATCTCTCAGGAATGAATTTTGTTTCATCCGGAAAAAATTTTGGCTCTCGACTCATCACTGAGTGACACATTACCACGTCATCCTAGAACAAGAGATTTAATCAATTTTCAACAAGATGCGAAAGAAGGCCTGAACTATCGAGATGAAAATCCAAAATCCAGCTTACGTCCTTGGGAATCCTGTAGCCACCAACTACAATGTTCGAAGTTGTGGTCCTGAGATTACCCAAACCAATTGGCATCAATCTCATACTTTCCTTGATGACAGCCTTCAGATATGGGATATTATTGAGGGTCTCCAGTGTGACGGGAGACGTCTTACTCGGCAAAACTTTAGCCGCTTCTTTCAGAAGTTTTTCCTGAGCCTCAGGATTCGATGCTATGTAGTACATAGTTGCGCAAACAGTGTTGCTCGTCTAATTTCAAGGAAAAACATTCATTAATTATTGCTTAATGATCTTATTCGCGAATTCACCTACAGTGTCAACTCCGGCCGTGAGCATGTCCATTATCATGATAGTAGTTGTGTGCTCGTCAACACTGATCAGTCTTTCCAGCATACTGCTATCTCCAAGGTCGGTGCTTGATTTATTAGCAAGACGTTCTTTCGCTTGATTAACATATTTGATCGTGATTCTGATACGATAAAATAATAGTTCGATTAAATCTCGACGAATTTTGGTAATCGGAAAAATTGGAAGTCAAAAGTAAGAATTTGATAATAATGTACCCGTTTAGACGGTCGAAAACCTTGAACAGTTTCTTCAGGTTTCGAGTGTCGTAAAGCTTCCACAGGGAAGGTAGAAACTCCAGCTTATACGTGAGCTCGAACAAGTCTCGTACGCTGTCGATAAAGATTTGAGCTTCCGAGTCGGATGTTAGATTAGGTTCCAGGCATCCCATCCGATGATCGAAAGCAATTACGCACATTGCTATGTGAACGAGCATTGACTTCTTACTTGAGGAATGGAATTATATAATAGAAGTAGTGAATTCTTTTACTCACATTCCAACGACCACTTGTTCGTCTCGTTATTAAAATAGACTGGCATTTCCAGAGTCACGGGATCTCTTATGGTACGAATCTTGTCCATGAAATCACTTGCTACTTGATCGAGTGGAGCTATATGAGGCCGAATTGTTCTGGGTTGCATTAGGTATTGGTTGACTTTAGTCCGGAATCGATGCCATTCTTGACCCTGACTATAATTCACGAAATTAATTAATTTGCCAATAATTTTCTGAATCCCAATTCTTTGCCGTTTTAATAAACCGTCAAAGAATGATAAGATTTTTTCCTTCCAGTTTTGAGAAACTATAAATTCCACCGCACATACGCACCTCGCAACAAGGCCATATTCTCCTTTGTAAAATTCGTTTCTTCGCTCACGATATACCCTCAATGTATCCATCGATACCCTGCCAGGCCAAGGCCCTTCAGTTCGATATACCTTCTCACAGTCATTTGGATTAAAAAGAAACACGCAACGTCGTCGTCCTGGGAGTCCTTCCAGTTTCACTATGTCACCATATTTCTGACGCAGCTCGGCGATCAGCTCTGTTGGAGTTAGGTTGTAATATTCACCTAAAATTCAAAGCATTCTTTCATTCCATGCGTCATATTATTATCACAGGAGCCAGTATCGAGCTGGCTTCGAATCTATTTGAATATTTTTTCCAATCTTTGACTCACCAATCACGGGAAGGAATCGCGTAAGATTTCCGAGAAGTGGAAGTGGCTTCGGCCCGGGGATCAGCTTGTAGGGTTTCGCATCTTTCCATTCTGATCCAAGGGTTTCTTCTAATTTCTCATTGGACACTGATAAGGTAGTTTTTTCTCGGCTCTTAGCTTCGAGGCACGAGAATCTCAACGAGGATCTGACGATTGATGAACTGCTCCGAATCATTTCGTTGGATTAGGCTGAGAAATTGATAAAATCATGGCAGCTAGTATTAAAAACGATGGAATCAGATGTGGAGCAAAAATATTTTACGACTCGGGTTCTCGCAGTGTTTACTTTCGTTATCGTAAAGTATTAATATCTTCGCTTCATGAATTAGAGATTAGATAAGATACGATTAAACAAGGATTAATTTCGATAGAGACTGCAGGTTTACGCAAACGCGTAAGTAAACGATAGGTACATGGAACTTGTACTGCAATATCGTATACTGCAAAATAGTAATGATCATTCTACTCACTTATTTCGATATTTTGATTATAAAAAACGAAGAACACGGTGGAGTGTCGGTTCTGAAAATTTTCAGGGAGTAAAATTAACGAGCATAAATTCACACACGAGTATACATATAACACAAATCACTCGCTGTACAGCTTAAAATGAGGTTGTTCGAGCCCTGAATCAATGCGACTAGTTCAAATTTACGGTCAACGAAGCATACCCTCAATATTATCAACTAGCAGTACGGACCTAGCTATGTGTTTACAAATTTTTTTCAAATCAGCTTAAGAGGCCTGGATTTGGCGAACTGTTTTGATTTCTCATGTCGGATTATCTCGTTTATTGAATAGGTATATACGTGTAACTGCCTCGACTAATGACAGAAGTTGGTAAACGCAATCAAGGAGAGTGCTCACATGACCATGTCAACGATTTTCGTTGAGATTTAAATGATATACGTCCCGCTTATCGAACATTTTCATCCATTTCTAGGGATACTATAAATTATGCCGAGCAGATTGCATATGAATGACTAGATCATGTTCACGCGATTCAATTGCTCGAAAATTTTGGTAATTACTTTCAAAAGGAATTGCAAGATCCTGGGGGAATGAACAGATAATGGATTACTTGAACATGACTATAGCTCTATTTAAGACCTACTCATCTACTGGCTCAACAGTATTCACGAATTTTGAAAATCACATCATCACAACGATACACAAAATATTAAATATAATAAAATTTATTCGGGACATGAGCCAGTAGGCTGATACCTCCGGGAACAAAAAAAAAAAAAAAAAATACACAAAATATTATCGATATTCTTTTATAGAGAATGACACAAGACTACATCCACAGTCGAAGACATATGAGTAAAATATAATCATAGTTGAAACTGTCGTAATCAGTGTAAAAATTGACATTGAGTTAACACGCAACTTACGATAAGTTAGTAAGTTAAAAATTAGAACTAAGTAGATAGTCCAAGCTATCGGTTTAAATGTCGATCATCTTGACCCTCAACGGTGATCCGACGGTGTTTATGAATCCGCTTTTAAACTGCAACGTTCCATGATGCCATTCAAGGCGAAAGTTTCGCATTAACTGTAAGAAAAACTGAAGGTCACTTATCTGAGTGATTGAGTAATATTTTTATTAGAAATAATCCACGAGGATTAACCTTGATCAGAAGTGTTTCCATCTCAAGTTGTGCAAATCGTCTTCCGATGCATGTACGAGGGCCAAAACCGAACGGCATATAAGCGAAGGGATGAGCGTTCTTCGCCGAATGAATCGTGGCGGAGGATTCTTTCAGCCATCTTTCCGGAAGGAATTTCGTATTATCCGGAAAATATTTTGGATCTTGACTCATCACTGAGTGACACATTATCACGTCGTTCTAGAACAAGAGATTCAATCCAATCTGAATAAGACACGAAAAAAGGTCTGAAATGTTCAGCTGAAAAGGCGAATTACGTTCTTGGGAATCCTGTAGCCGCCAATAACAATGTCCGCGGTTGTAGTCCTGAGGTTTCCCACAGCAATTGGCATCATTCTCATACTTTCCTTGATGACAGCCTTCAGATATGGAATATTATTGAGGGTGTCCAGTGTGACGGGAGAAGTTTTACTGGTCAAAACTTCAAACGCCTCTTTCCGTAGTTTTTCTTGTACCTCAAGATTCGTTGCTATGTAGTAAATCACTCCGGAAGCAGCATTGCTCGTCTAATTTCAAGGAAAAATATTCATCAATTGGTTCATGATCTTATTTGTCAAAGTACTTACAGTATCAACTCCGGCTGTCAGCATGTCCATTATCATAACAGTAGTTGTTTGCTCGTCAACACCGATCAGTTTTTCTAGCACACTACTCTCTCCAATATCTTCGGCTGATTTTTTAGCCAGACGCTGCTTCGCTTGGTGTACATATTTTCCCGTAATTCTAAAAACGGTAAAATAATTGATAGAACGAGTCCGATGTAATTTTTTTTCACGAAAAACAAACCAGCTATGGCAAAATAAGGTACCTGGTGAGACTGTCGAAGACTTGGAATAACTTCTTTAGGTCTCGAGTTTCGTAGAGTTTCCATAGGGATGGTAAGATTTCGAGCTTGTAAAGGAGATCGAACATGTCGTGTACGTTATCGATAAGGAGTTGAGATTCTGAGTCAGAGCTAAGATTCGGCTCAAGGCATCCCATCCGATGATCGAACGTAATTACGCACATTGCTGCGAACAGATACTAACTTCTGACCTGGAGGATGGAAAAGTACTGAATTTTTTTACTCACATTCCAACGCCCATTTGTTCATCTCGTTGTTGAAATAGGCTGGCATTTCTAGAGACTCGGTATCTCTAAGAGCACGAATTCTCTCAATGAAATCCCCTGCTACTTGGTCGATTGGGTCTATATGAGGCCGAATCGTTCTGGGTTGCATTAAATGTTGGTTGACTTTCGACCGGAACTGATGCCATTCTTTACCTTGACTGTAAGTCACGAAATTGATTAATTTCCAAATGATTTTCTGAACTTCAATTCTTTTACATTCTATCGAATCGTTGGAGGATGGGGAGATCTCTTTCTTTCGGGAAAGCAATAGTGATCGTATCAGTTTATGATTAAATACCGTTTCAAGGGACGAGGAATTCAACTGCACATACGAACCTTGAGACGAGCCCATATTCTCCTTTGTAAACATCGTCCCTCCGCTTACGATACAACTCGATAGTCTCCATTGAAATTCTGCTAGGCCAAGGCCCTTCGGTTCGGTATACCTTCTCACAGTGATTCGGATCAAAGAGAAACACGCAACGTCGCCGTCCCGGGATTCCTTCCAGTTTCACAACCTCCCCATATTTCTGACGTAACAGGGTAACCATCTCTGCGAGAGGGAGCTTCCAATATTCACCTGAAATTCAAAGCATCTTTGAATTTCACACGTTACATTATAACAGGAAGATTCGAGCTGGCTTTAAATTTATAACAAATTTTCTTACATTCTGCTCATCAAGAATAGCACACAGTTATTTTTTCAACGAAATTTGACTCACCAATTACGGGAAGAAATCGTGCAACATTTCCAATAAGTGGAAGTGGTTTCGGTCCAGGGATCAGCTCGTACGGTTTCGCGCTCTTCCATTCTGCATCAACGTTTTCTTCCAACTTTGCATCAGACAATGCTACAGTACTTTTTTCTCGGCTTGTAGCTTTGGGACGTGAAAACGTCAAGGACAATCTCGCCAATGACGAACTCCTTCGGATCATTTCGTTTGATTAGGCTAAGAAATTGATAAAATCAATATACATCATTTCCATGTCACTGTTCCATATCCGATTTCGCAAATGTGTATGCGTTTGACAATAATGCACGTACACGTAAACTATCAAGCAAAATCTGCACCCAACACTGACCGCGTAACTCCATTTGCTTCTCTAATCATATATAATCTCCCATCACATAATTTCCTGTCCAACTATAAATATCAGATAGTGGCTGAACTAGGCTGCCCTGTACGTGCTAACCACTGAGTTTAAACAGCAAAGCAAGAATATTATATCACTGCGGTTTTTACACCGTCTTGGTTCAATGAATTACCTCTAATCCATTATACTTAATAGAAACGATTGTTCACTGCGAATCATCAAAAATGATATATAAAAATGCAATTTTTATGTTCTGATTTGAAATGATAATCATTCTACTCACCTGTTCCAAACTTTTAATTATAAACCTCGAAGAAGAGGGCAAAACTTTGTTCCTTAAATTTTTTTTAACGCATCATATTCACTGTCGCAAATTTATACACGAGTGAAATACTGCACAGATCACTTTACTGTATAACGAGGTTCTTGGTGCACGGTAACAATGAGACTAGTTACAAGTCTCGGCATAGAAAATTACCTCAATGTCAATCCAGTAGAGCGAGTAGGAGTCATGAAATTGACATTGGCTTATCTGGTGTCCCATATACGTACAAATTGAGAAACTAGCGAATTTTTTCTTCGACTTTTGTCAGTAAATGAATCAGAAGTAAATCGTATTTTTTTTTTATCCAGATCGAAATAGAGTCGTTACAGGCACTCAGCAACTATTAACAGACGTTAAGTGTTAGTTAAATATGACCCTTGTTCGTTGCGTGACAAAGGTGACCGTAATTATACGTAATTTCAATATTTCAATTAAGGTCAAAAGAGGTAAAAGCCAGGAGTAAATTACTCCGAACCCTTTGGGTCAGATATTGTCTGACAATTATTCTGAAACGATGAGGTCTCGATGTTCAAATAGGAAGAATTACACCGAGAGACACACAGAGAGAATATCTGATGAGTAGGTATACTAGGTAGATGTGAGAATTATTAACTAAAAAATGCGAAAAGGTAATCTTTGAAAAATAACACCGGAAGAAGTCTCATTGAAAGCGAAGCCTTTGTCGTTGGGTATTACAGGCTGGTCGACCACGAAATCCGATTAGTTGGGTGAACGCAAATGCCATTGGAGGTGCCTACCCGTTGAATGCAATTACGGCACCCGTTACCCGTGAGGCGTGAGGGTCAAGGGTCAGAAGGTCGGCAATTAAGCCCTGGGGAAACGTGCGAAAATTGCAGGTAGTCAATTTTCGTTTTTAATCTAATAATTTCATCGCTTCATGTAGTTTCTCGATTGTTCGCAATACCCTGAACCCTCGTAGCTTCGATATACCGTCCTCTCTAAATAGTGGTTCAATTGAACGGTTCAATAGCTACAATTTACCACTGTGGAAATTTCTCATAAGTACATCCTTTCTAACGTTTTTTTCTTCCGAGTTAATCTGATTCTTTCATTATCGCGCTTTCAGCGTCAAAGATCCTCAAGAAATTCCAGAATATCCTTGGCAGCCTGGCAGCTGCGTGCCTACAATATTCTAGAGGAAGAAAATTCCTCCACATATAGGAGGCCGACCAGTTGCTTTGAGGTAACCTTGTAACAAACAATAAACATCCTGCGTAGCTAGTCACAAACAGCTTGGCAGGTGTTTCAGTCACTTTGGTATATCCTTGGTTGTATTCGTCACTCTATTCAGAATTCTCGAAGAATTTCAAGAACACATTTTCGCCCAGATTGGATGACTTATACTTGAGCATAACGCATAACGTACGTAAACCAATTTATTTATCAATTATATTTATTTATTATCCGAAGATCGAACAGTAATCTTAAATTCTTAATAATTCCTTAATTATTCTAAATTTCAGTTAAACGTAGTGTCAGCGGTGTGGCTATGCCGTAGAGTAGTTTACTCTGGAATTCGTAATCCCTGTCGAAAGTGACGTTCCATCTCCTGAATATCTGAAGAAAAAATGAAAAATCGGTTGTACTAATAATTGTTCCAAATAAAAATTTGGTAATAATTTCAACCTCTTTCCTATATAATAATACCTTAGCGATTAGAATCTCCATTTCCAAATTCGCAAATCTTTGTCCAATGCAGGCTCTCGGTCCAAATCCAAAAGGGAGAAATGAAAAGGGATTAGCATTTCTAGCCGAAGGCACATCCTCTCTGACATACGAAACACCTTCGTTTGAATCTCTGAGCCAACGTTCAGGCAGGTATTTCTGAAACTCTGGGAATTCATCCGGTGAATTTGAAGCCTCCACGTGGTACATTGCGACGGCTGTCTGTTTGGAATTAGGAAAAAATTTCTTGTCTTATATAATTTGTAGAAAAAATTTTATCTAGATTAAAAGAAAGAAAAAAAAAAAAAAAAAAAAGGTGATATTTCTTCGAAAAAATTAATCGCCTTTACACATATTACACGCATATTTAATTATAGTAATAATTCGTCTGATATACAGCGGATGAGAGAGAGAGAGAGCTTCTATTTTTGCATTCATATAGCTGGAATTAGAACCTGCGGTAATAATATTATATCATCAGGTCAGTAATAGATAAAACCTGGCCATACAGTGGTAAAAGTGATCTAGGTAGAGCTGAAAGTAAAGGTGAATTATATGCATATGCATATACATATATATATATCTGTATTGTATATACATACATACATCTGGGCCAAGACGGGCCTCTAGGTAATCATAACCGTATCGTAACTTACAATTAGTTAACATACAGCTTCGTAACGCTCAATTACAATTAAACTCGTTGCTTTGCCTTATTACGCAAACGTCAAGGCTCATCTGGATCGACTCACAGTAGCGAGGTACCCGTCGAACTGTACTTAGGACCAGTAAATTTTCAGTGTTATAATTACACACGCGGGTATATAATATATATACATATTCATGCCTATATATACATACCCCGCAGTAATGGTATATTAATCATAAATCTATGTGCAGAAATAGATATATATATATATATATATGTAGATATATTCTGACGTGCGAAGATCTATATAATTTATATAGATATGTATATATGATGATGATTTGTGAAATTTATCATGCCCAAGAATAACGTTATTTAAGGTAAATGTGCCGAGGAAATATCCTTCACACATATAACGCGATTGACATTCTTGATTGACGTTAGGCGTTAGTTAACGCGATAAATGGAATTTCGTTATACCCTATAGGTATGTACAATTCCCTGTATAGGTATATAGGAGACGAGACTTCTGCGTATAGGGAAATTATTAATACCTGATAAATATCTTCGACGGAATCGTTTGATTAATTAATTATTCAATGAAATATGAAAATAATTAGGTGCTATAGTATATAGTAGTAGTAGTAATAGGTAGGTGGGTATATATTATACTATAATAATCAGCCTATAAGCTTTATATGATTAATTATATTATATTCAGTAGTATAAATTAAGTCACTATTATTTACTCACTCCCTTTGGAATCCGATAACCCGATAGCACGATATCTTTTCCCACCTCTCGCAGAGATCCGATAGCTGTCGGCGTGATTCTAGGTATAATTAATGGTAAAATTTTATCAACGATTATCGATTTATCGATTTATATTTACTTTATAATATAAAGCGATAGGAAATTCTACTTAGATAATAAAATGATGAAAATAAGGTGAAAACTTAAAGAGATTCGTTAGCTCGATTAGTCGCGATAATAAACTAATGAAATTAATTATCGATATTCATAATATAATATCTGCAGAATTCTCTATAAATATCGATCCTACATACGGATATACCAGCGAATAATAGATCAGCTTATACGTAGCACGAGATGCTGTTCAAATATAGAAGCCACAGTCACCTCATACTCTCCTTGATGCAGGCTTTCAGATACGGAAGTCGAAGGATGTCTTCTTGTCTTACCGGAGAGTCGACATCCGGTAAAACTAATGTGAGTTCCTTTCTGAGACAGCTTTGTGCTTTACGGTTCTTTGACAGATGTAACAGCACGTTTCTCATCGTTGTAGCAGTCTGCATTGAATAAGAGTATATATATATATTAGACTGACAGTTATTTTGGCTTTCGACGAAATGTTTCGCTCCGAGTACATGAATGGGTTCGAAATAAATTAAAAAACAGCCTCTCCAAATTTTAGCCCTTAATTTTAATATTTAGGGGTGCCGACAGCCCCTTAACTTTTCCCATTTGAATAACATGGGCTTTTTGACTGTTTTAATCAATTTTTTTCTCGAAGGCCCAATTATTCGTCAAAACATCTAAGATTCAGCAACAATGTCGGTGATGATACTCTCTTCCAGTAAAACAAAATTTGTATCGAAGAAGAATGTGAAAAAAAAAAAATTTCTTCTTGTAACCCTCCTGTTGAAAACGAATCATTTTTATAGCCAAATCATTTTTTTATTTTTTATCTACCCACCATTTTTAGTACGATTTTTAGGGGATGGGGGTGATTTTCGAAGTTATGAACACGAATGCAAGCTACACATTCTGATGAGTTGATGAGGTACGACATTGACGAAGAATATTCAACAACTTTGTAGGAAAGAACAATTTTTTCGCTTCGCTCGAAAGTCTCAAAATAAGTTCGGGATGGGAACCAACATAGAATTCCGAATGGATGTGGACAAATTTTGTTTTACTGGAAGAGAGTAGCATCACCGACATTGTTGCTGAATCTTAGATTTTTTGACGAATAATTGGGCCTTCGAGAAAAAAATTGATTAAAACAGTCAAAAAGCCCATGTTATTCAAATGAGAAAAAGTAAGGGGCTGTCGGCACCCCTAAATATTAAAATTACGGGCTAAAATTTGGAGAGGCTTTTTTTTAATTTATTTCAAACCCATTCATGTACTCGGAGCGAAACATTTCGTCGAAAGCCAAAATAACTGTCAGTCTAATATATATATATATATATATATTAGAAACGTGTATGGAAAGAACTGGTATAAAGTCAGACACTAAAATTTATCCTGACCGTGTCAATACCGGCGTGTAACATGTCAATTGCTACGACACAGGCCATCATGGGATTTCCTTTCATCAATATGTGCTCCAAAATACTTTGGCTCTCTGAGTAGTTCGAGCCTTTTCTTTTCACACGTTCGACACATTGGTTTATGTACTTCATGGAAATACTGTGAACGAATTAAATCGATTGTGATTCGATGATGATCGTTTTATTACAATACGTTAAGACGTTTCAAATTTGTTTCTAATGAAATGATTAGCGTTGTTTTCTTATTAAATGTCCTGCGAGTCAATTGGAAAATCAATTAGCTAATTGCAACTAACTTAATCAGATATTGTGCTATAGTACCTACCTACGGCGATTGCGAGACATCGAGTGTACAATTTATTCTGTGTACCTTTTCTTAAGCTAATTAAAATTAATTAATTGCATGCTACATAAGACGTATCGAGAGACAACGATCCGATAGCTTTATACTACTATACGACTGCGAACGCTACAGCATATACATCATCTTATAATTTCGTAAACTTGTCGAGAGAGTGAGAGAGAGAGAGAGAGAGAGAGAGAGAGAGAGAGACTTGATTGATGGGATACTAAATATCTGAATAATTTTGTATACTGGGGTCGTTTATTATGGTGTAAGTTGCTACTAAGGCAACGAATAAACATGTAGGAACATGTCGGAAGAAGATTTTTTTCGAGAGAAAATTCATATCAGTACTTAGGTACAGAATTAAATTATTCTTGTAATTTTGATTTTTTTATTTTTTTTTTTTCTGATCTTCTGCAAAATTCGGAATTTGATTAAGAACTTTTTTTTCCATCGTAATTATCATTTTTTCTTCTTTTTCTTTTTTCTTTTTCTTTTACTCTTCGTCTTCTCTCTTTCGGCTATAAAATTCCGTAACCGGCTTTCTTCATAGAATTCAATTACGTCCGCGACGATCTATATAGACATTGATGAAGATTGATTACGGACAACGTACTCTATTTGGACGTCAACGGCACGGTTGAATCTTCTCCTTTTAAAAATTGATATCGGGCTCGGACTGACGTCTAGATCATAGGTAAGTTTCATCATGGTAACCACCGCGTCCACTAGACGTTGAGCGTCGTTAGTTTCGGGTGATACCGCATCGTTTAAACATCCGAGACGGGTGTCCATGGCGAGCAGTGCGATTGCTACGGATATTTGGAATAAGAAAATGTGTTCCGAAATTTTTTTTAACTTCATTTTTAATTGATCATTATTAGTATCAGACTCACATTCTAGAGCCCATTTATTTAATTCGTTGTTAAAGCTCTCGGGTAGTATTTCATCTTCACCACGTATTTCACCCATTCTAGGAAAGCGAGAAAAAGAAAAAAAAAAAAAAAAAAAAAAATTATCCATCTGCATCTATAATTGGTAAAGTTCAATAATTGAGGATTGAGGTTCAAATACCTCTCCACAAAATCTGAAGCCACTTCGTTTATCGGTTGAATATACTTCGCAGCCATTCTAGGATTCAGCATCGGAGTATTCGCCAGATTTCTTATCGCGTACCAGTCTTTGCCTTGTCTATAAAATATCCTATACAATTGCAACTGAACCAATAATTTCTTTATATAGTAAATTAAAATGAGAACTCACTCTGTAACCATGCTACCAATTCCATTGAAAAAATCTTTCCTAACGTGATCTCTGTAGTACTTGTAACTCGGCATAGCGTCTCGCTTAGGCCAGGGTCCCTCACTACGGTAAATCTATAAGAAATAAAAATTGTATTTGAAAAGCCAGGGTTTTTTTATCAAAGAGTGACAAACCTTTTCAAAGTCTTTAGGATCACAGGTGAATACTATATCAGGTCTTCCTGGTAGATGAGTTAATTTAATAATATCACCGTAACGTTGCCTCAGCTTCTTTATCAATGCAATTTGGTTGTCTCTTGGATAGGAACCTGCGTTTGAATAAGATTAATTACACCTTAAGTATAGAACCTGAAGTGAAGATAATCTCTTGGCGCATTGTCTTACTTAAACTCGTCTTTGAATGAGATAAAACTGAATAGACAATGCAAGAAGACATTTTTCTTCTTATTCTATGAAAATACTATATAATATATACCTATGTATATAAATATTATAAACCCTGAGGATGAGTTAATTATTGACAATAATTGTCTGTCATTATGATAGCTGCAGATATTGGTCTCTTTATTTTCTTCGTTTATCATATCATACTAGTATATTCTCATTAATTATCTCCCCATTTTTCATAAGTTTTAATCGATATCTTTGAAGAGTCCCGCGTGTACTGATCAAAAGCACTCGACTTATCTTTAGAACAAGCTGTGAACCGTATCGCACTAAACGTGATTAGACCGTATACTTCAGGGTTGTAAATATTTCTAAATTTTCTGATATTTATTTAAAGACTATGATAAGCGAGTCAAGATACAAGACTGGACTTAATCTATACACCGAAATGTGACCCCCAAGATTATGATTTATTTATATTTCTATCCTTCCTATATAGGGACACAGTATTCTCTCACGTATCCTTCTCCCCAATTTATCTACTCTTTACTCAATAATTACGATCAATGGTCAGTGATACTCCAACACCGAGAACATCAGACCAAATGCACTTAGATCTTGAACTGCTGACTCGGAGGTCATCCTCCGTACAAGCGCACTCAAGTGGTAAGTACACACACATATGCGTCAAGCTTGTCTGGACTCCTATCTCTCACAGTTTCTACTCGGTTTAAAGGAGATGGAGACAGGCTAGTGGAATTTTTTGTTACAGTTCAAAAAGACATGAGAAATTATCGAATGTGAATCAAGTTTTTCGGATGTACTGGAGTCATGTACCGAACACCTATAGTAGACTTTCAGCAGCGTATGAAAAGATGGTTTCGCTAAAATATCATTTTTTTCCCCTTTTTTCGGTCTCTCCTTCTTCCCGTTCAGAGGATATATTTCTCGCTGCAGGGGTTCCAGACTTTTAGAGCACCACCATCCGCCTTCCAGACCTGCACCTCATACCATTCAAGGCCTTGACTGCTTCCAGTCGTAAAAGTAAAGACCAATTACTCGGCGCAATTACCAGACCGATAGCGTCTAGTCGACTCTATATCCACGCTGCAACGAGGATACTTACCGGTTTTTCGACCGATAATAACCACTGATTCTCTCATTTATATCTCAATTAGGAAAAGTTGTTAAAAGGTCATAAAACGCGCGCTATACGATCGATCGTTTTATTATTTCACTATGGTGTATATTTGCATCGAGGTGATAATAATCGATGTCGTTAATATTTCACCCGATCTATCGATCTTTGTACTATTAACATTTCTTATACCATTTGAATGATTGGAAAAATTTAATTTTTATCAAATACGAACCAATCAGAGGTAGAAATCTCCAAAAATTTCCAAAAATCGGTACCGGTTCTGGTCCAGGAATTTCTTCGTATGGTAGGGCCGTTCTCGAATCGTCGAGTTCTTCCGATATCACTGCAGTTTTCTGGTTTTTTGTAAAATTGCAAAAACCAGGATAGCGATTGGCGATCGTTGCCAGACGATTGGTCAGTTTTTTCGCTATATTGGTACCCATTATATACCTTGGTATCGAGGGATTTTTATGTCGGGTGTTATTTGTCGATTTTTCGTCCGCTCGTTCAAAGAGACGATATATTCTTTTATCACGCGATTTTTACCGCCAGGTATCCAATGTACCCTTGTGTAAAATAGTTTCACCTAGATTTGGACGATGTCCAGCGGCGCTGGCACGGCATATAAAGAAAGAAAGAAAAAAGACAAAAAAAAAAAAAAAAAAATGGGAATACTAAAAATAAATACAAAAATGAATACGGGGAGTCGCGTGCATTGTCGACAGATAAAACAGTGAATGTGATAATATGAAACGATAGCGGAATTCAGAACGTGCCGAACTATACCACATCCTGAATCTCCTATGTACTTCACATCCCATTAAATTTTACCACATTTCTAAAAAAATCTGCAGTTCGATTACGTCTTCGTCTATCTCGTCGTTTTTAAATCCGATTGATCGAATGCCCTTTTTTTTCTTGCATGTGTTGTATTAAAAATCACGATTCACCATATTCACAAGTTTGAATAATGAAATATGCGAAATAAAATACTTGTCAAATCAAACCCCGCGAGACCGTGAGTTCGAAGCTGTTCTAAACTGTCTGATCGACTCGGATGAAATCACTAAACTGCGCGTTTGATCAGGGCTCAACAATTTTAAAGAATAATAAGCGATTTAAGGTCAAAGTTTATCAGTGTCAAATTATTTTACGCCTTCCAACAATTCCTATTTCAATGCTTTCAATATTACGTAGTTACATTTCTGTCTATAATCTCAAAGAATTGACTGTCCTGCGATACAGTTGTCTAATTTTCGTTTAATATTCGATCTATGAGTTTGTATAGTTTAAATTTTGTTTGGTCAAAATTAATAAATGAACCCAAGTTCTGTGTATTGAAAATAAAAAATTGACTTGGAGCGCGCAGCTTGATGTCACCGATGATCATTTGTCATTCAAGTCATACAAGATTAAATCGTGAGATTCGAGTAGAGGCGTAAATAAATAGGATTTGAAAAAGAAAAAAAAAAAAAAAAAGAAAGGAACTGTTTATTCCATTTCAGTCTACTATGATAAATGCTTCATTTTATTTTTTGCCTTAACAGATCGTTCTCTCTGATGCAACGCTATTAAACATAGTATGCTTAATTGACAAATATAATAGCACAGGTTCGTGGGTGATTTATTCATTAAACTTTATGTTACAAATTATTTCACAGAACTGAGGGAAGATAATTACTCCATGTATACATGGTATATACGACTCAAATCTCGCTGTTAAATTTGTTTTAATCTATAGATTAATCGCAGCTATGATATAGCTATATTAATTAAAATATTTCGATGTTAAAATAACACGCCAAACGGTGGGTAAATTAAAAAAATTATCTGCGTATATTACTCAACGGCAAATTAACTGCAAATAAGTTGAATAATTATTCTAGCTAGTTGTTCATTTGACCAAAAATTTGCCATATTTGAATATATTAATGATAAGTGAATATTCCTCCTCCTCAATTATATATGTGTGATTCATGATTCATGATTTTGACTCATATCTAAACTATAGTAATTTGATGTTTGTCCGAAATATCCTCCGGGCTTCTATATGCGTATATATATATACATGGTCGAGTAAAATTCACTCAACGTAACTTCGCCAGCTTTGGATATACCAGAATCTCTGAATAGCGCATTGATTGACCGAACCTGTATTGATTGGCATTCGCCTTGTCCCAGCTAGGTAGACTGTTAATGGAAAAGGAATTCGCTCTCCATTCGGACGAATAGCTCGAGGCACTTCAAGACGATCGACCAAAATCTCACCCCGATATAAACCCGATGGATTCACCCCCTCCCCCGATTGAAGATTTCAAAAATTTCTTAAAAATTTCTTAAAAATCGAGAATCGATCAAATTTCTTCTTTTATTTAAGAAAATCGAATTTCCTTGAAACCTTGATTTTTCTTCAGTATGTAGAATACTTTCAAGGTTTCGAAAAATATTATTGAAAATTTATAAGACAGATATTATAACAATAAAAATGTTTTTCGTAGTAGAAAACCTGCAGATCAATAAATAATCGGTATCATACTTCTTAGGTACCTGATATCGCAATTTTTTTATCGTTTTGTTTATCTTCCTCAACGACACAACATGTCGCTCTTACGAAACACGTCAGACTTTATATTTCCCTCGATTCTTGATTACCGCGTTATTCAAACTAGTTGGATACTTCACAAGATGCTAGTACTACAGATCTGATACGATCGCTATACTCTGACAGCTAGATGCCTAATAGAACTAGAAGCGTGAAAAATAGTATGTATCGACGAAAACTGGGTCAATGCCTAGAGTTTTGGCTATCTTGATTCTCTTATATCGTAAAAAAAAAAAAAAAAAAAAATCTGAGTACATCCATAACTTTGTAGAATTAATTTCTAGAAAAAAAAAAAAAAAAAAAAAAAATTAAAAAAATAAATCATACAGTCCTTATTCGAGGAACGATTTTTCGGATTTTTATTAAAATATCGAGCAAGGTCGTCATCGGCATTTTATTTTTCTGACAAATATTTAGATGGTCGAAGATTTTTAGATGGGTGAGGATTTTCGCCTTAGGTGATAATCTTTATGTAATTATACATATATATATATACCTAACTATATAAGCAAGTGTGAGTCGATCAGAGATACATCTTTAATACACATCGCATAACTTCGAGTTGTGAAACCAATGCGAGTTCTGTATACATGGATTATATGTATACACATGTATGTGTGTGTGTGATCGCATATGTAGCAAGCCGATAATATAATATAATATCTTCCTCCGGCAAAATGACCTGAACCAAATCCCAGAACGATAGTGAGAGCAGAGCGCAATATCCTTTTGCTTTCTCAACCGCGAGATCTACTCTCGACAGGGTCGACCAAACGCGTTACTTTAACATATACGCATTTCTCGTTCCATCGATATATAAATCACGCCTGTCTATGTATGAATGTTAGAAATCATGTAATTCTCGTTTTATTGTAATAAATATAATTTTTTTTTTTGTTTTTTTTTATCATCATTATTGGGAGGGCGACAAATTGGATGTTAAAAGAATTGTTTCATAATCACGTTAACGCCTGGATGGAGTAAAAAGTCATTAAGGTTTTTTTTTTTTTTTTTTTTTTTTAACCGGGTGAAAAACTTACCAAAGTTAAAAAGAACAAGTTTTCAAATATTTTTTTGAGCGACTCGCTCGAACTAACTTTTCTAATTTTCACCAATTTTGTCCTTCTTCTTTGTTTTTTTTTTTGCTTTTTGTTACCCTTCTTCCATTTTTTGCCACTTTATTTCAGGCGAAATAATATGCAAATCGCTTGTTGTTAGAACAAAATAAAAAAAAAAAAATAAAAAAAATTTCAATGTCTCAAATTTTCTTACCCTGAAGAGGTAAATCTTATCCAAAAAAATGTTCATTCTAAAGACATGTATAACTTCGAAAAAAGTATACTAGCAAATTTTGTCTTGTTTTTAATTCGAGAAATCGGCTAAAGGGTTGACAAAATTTCTGTTTCTATAAAAACACTCTGACTTAATTCACGGATTCTTGGCTCGAGAAAATGGTAAGATAGAAAAAGGTCTGTCTGCAATTTCTAAAAAGTTGACTAGTGCAGGATGGGGTGGTTTAACCGTATATAGGTAACGTACAGGGGTTGGAATGGTGGTATGGTCATCAAGACCGCTGTACATTTTGGTTCATTAGCGAGAGTGGAGAATGTGAAGTTGGATTCCTCTCATCTCATATCTGTAACCACAGTACCCTGTTTCAAGCAAAAGACCCCGGAGTAGTCACGGTGTATGTGTGTTTAACATGTACATCTTTCTCTCTCTCTCTATCTCTCTCTCTTTCTATCTTTCTCTCTCTCTCTCTATATATATATATATATATACAAATACATTTTCTTGATATGTATGTATATATGCATGATGTTAACAGACGCGTGTGTGCAGTAATTCGGGTACGTATAATATGCGGCGTGGTAGGACGCGTACGTGTTTGTTTGTAATGCGGTTAATATCCGCAGGTTGAATGAGACGTAATCCGCTTAACCACCGAGGCAAACATAGACTTAACCCACGAAATCCTTACCTTTTGATCATAGGCTCACAGTCGGCTCTATGAAATTATCTGGCGACAATTTCACCCGTTTAATAATAGACAAATACATTAATTATACAATACTACTATATAATATATATTCGATATTACGGTCGAATTTTAGAAATATATCAAACTGAACGCAACATTATTTTTTAATCACTCGAAATAATTTTAGAGACAAAATGATAAGAAAAATTCAATTTATCTGTCTATTAGAAAAAAAAAAACCAAAATAAAATAAAAAAAATTCACGCCTGGTAGTGGACAATCCATTACGCGCGAAAGTAATGCTTGAGTAAAGTTTAAGAGGAGTACTTATAGTTGTATGTATGTACAACATGTGTTTAATCCGAGTCTCTATTTATATTACGATTTCGAAATTTCTGATGAAACTAAACTACGCATTTTTGATACTAAATCTAGACAGGTGAGAGAATTGATCTGTGAAATGATTATCTTGTAATCAGAACAAGAAACGTGAATTGTTATACCTATTAGCTTGTAAAAATCTCGACATTATAATATGTGGTTCGAGGAAATAAATACAGTATTTCCGGTTCATAGAATAATTAAACTCGAGATAATTTAAATAATTCAACAATAGTCAGCGCAGCTCTCATTTACCCATGATTATATAATAATGGTCGAAATCCTGGCTTTTACCCCCGACTATCCATATCGTTATCCGCATATAGTATAGTATGGACTCCATTTGATTTTTAACATCATAGAGTCGAGGAGGTTGAATATTTGACAAAGGAGTTGTCAAAATTGAAACGGCGTGCAATAATCTTGACAGAAATTTAGTCTAGCCAATTTTTCATTCTTTTATCATAGCTTCATATATATGAGACATTGATAGAGTTAGTTTTGCGCTTCTTCAACACCTTCACTTTTAACATATTAATATATGTCACAGTCGATGAACTAGATCATCGCGTTATAGTCTGAAAGAAACGAGAGTTAATTAAGCGCATAAACTGCACTAATTCTAAATCTGTGAGGGTAGCTTGACCGTTTTCTAAAATCTCAATCGGTTGTTAAAAATCGTTTGAAAATTAAGAAATATTTCGTCAAATATTCTGAATTCATTAATATATCTATGGTTTAGGAATTATTTTCGCAGTGATATTTGACTAGTCCGAAAATTCCGAACTGGGCGATGAACTGTGTGGTTTGAATTCGATACTGAAACAATATAATTAACATAAATAATCAATGATTGTATATAGGGAATGATTTAATTTCAAGGATGGTGCGGAGATCACGTATATAATTCTGAAATGGTTTGAAAATTAAAATTTCAATATATAATATAATGCGTGTATAATATAACCTGTTGCAATGTATGGTATCGTGAACGCGATCAATATATCACGCGATTTAAATCGCGTTAACTTGAGCGGATAATTTACGGGTAGCAGTTACATGTAAGATGTAACCGATCGAATCGATCTGACAGCTTATGGTATTATAGGAAGTGGAGTTTAAACTTTGCAGAGCCAAGCGAGTTCTATATATATATATATATATGTATGTAGTATTACATGTTTAGACTGACAATGAGCTCAGTTTCTATCAAGTGTCTAGTAGCACTCGTCAATTAAATCCTCAGGTGAAAGTTCAATCAATGTCTATTCCGTGGCTAGCTGATTCGTTATATATTCAAAAATATTGGCGCCAGTCGTGAGGCGGAATACAAAAAGACAAATAAAAAAAAAAAAAAAAAAAAATGCCAAAATAAATCAAAAGGCATAAGAAACATTATTATACCCCGAATATTTACTGAGATAAATTTTATTCTGCAGTTTTAGGTAAATTGTGAAGTTTCACGCCTCGTTGGTCTTCTAGGCTTTTATGTATACAAATACATACATATATATATATATATATATATTATATTATATAAGAGTATAGTATATATTATGCAGACGTTTCACGAGCCGGTTTTTAGAAACTTTGTAAACTTCGTGAAGTTTTCCAGTAGGTATATAAGGCACCTATACCCACCTTTCAGTTTGTCTGTATTATTTTCTTATCGTTTTGTTTCTGTCCATCGACCACTCCTGGCTAACTTTGGTAAAACTTTTAATCGCTCATTTCCTACGGATAATGCCGACAAATTGAAAAGCAAACTACTAACTTTGCACTCGACTTTTAGTAAAGGTTGCAGCAGCCGCGCAGCTATCCTACCTTGGTCTAATTCGCCAACATTTACTCGAAAACTAACTCGTTTCAGTAAACCTAACTAGATTATAGCACCGAATGTATTATATTTTCAAGAAACAAATATACACCCTGAAACCACAGAATCTTATCGTTTTTACTAAGTTTTACAACTTTTCGCCATATTTTCTTACCCCCTCGACATATTTTACGAAAGTAAAATATTAGTAATTACACGCTCTGTCTCGTTTCAGGAAACACTATGACGAATATAAATTTGCGAAAGAATTTAGAAAGTGATATAAAAAAAAAAAAAAGAAAAATCTCAGAGGTAGTACAAAGAGTTCCGAAATTTATGCAATATATCAATCAGATTCGATTGATATATTATATTCGACGTATTTCTCAACGGGTTTCATGTATTATTACTTTTATTCATAAGTTATCAATTTTTCAAAAGGTTTTGAACTAAGATTTACGATCATCTCTTGCGAATTTGTACCGAGAGAGTAGTAGCCTTCGATTGGTTAAAAAAAAAAGTAGGTGAAAAAATGGGAGTAGTAGTGGCGAAAGAAAGAAAGAAAGAAGAAGAAGAAGAAAAAAAAAAAAAAAAAAAAACAAGAAATCATTTGGTATGTAAGAGAAAAAAAAAAAAAAAAAATCAATTTCTCATTCGATTAGTCATACCGATGACGAGTACATTATATTATAATTTATAAGTAACATCTTCTCTTATGCTCTGATACCGCAATATAGGAGATATTTAGCATCGATATAATTAGGTTTGATCGGTGACCGGTAGATATATACACGTGAATATAATATAACGCAATACCATAATTTGATTGCAATGCAAGCAGAAATTGAGAGAGAAATATATATATTTATGTGTGTTTAGAAGATATCGCGGTCACTGATGCATGAGCTCGAAATTTCTGGCAGACACATACTGACAAACAAACCTTATTAACATACCCCAACATCAAAATATTTACGATGTAATACTATCGTATTAGACCTGGGTATATTATGCATACAACAGATGTACTAGATATATGATACATGTAGACTGTAGAGCCTATATCTCTTCTTCGATGTGAAATTAACGTGTCCGGATTTGAATGTTACATACAATATACCTACCTACGTCAAACAAACCCACGCGTTGTGTATGTAGGTAAGTACCTACTGTCACAAATTTTGGCAAATAGTTCGAATAGTATTCTTAAAATAAAGATATTTTTTGTATTTGCGTTTTCAAATCGATTGGTGTTAATTAATTGTTAATTAATTGTTTGCTGTAATTCATGTCTGAAATTATACCGCGAAGTTCTCTGTATGCGGAACGCTAGGGGTACCAGCCCGAAATTTTTGCTATTTCCATAGGCGTAGGTCATACAGTAAACTGCAGCAGCTGTTTGGTAACCTACTAGATGTTTCTAGTAAGATCACTAGAAATCACTGGAAATCTAGTGACTAGATTTCAAGTCCAGAAATCTAGTGACCAATGATCACTAGATTTCTAGTGATCTCTAGTGATTTTACTAGAAACATCTAGTAAGTTACCAAACTGCTGCTGCAGTTTACTGTATGACCTACGCGGCGTAGGCTACGCCTATGGAAATAGCAAAAATTTCGGGTTGGTACCCCTAGCGTTCCGCATACAGAGAACTTCGCGGTATATTTCGATGGGTTTGCGGTTAATCGTTATAGTTACGAGCACCATTCACTGGAGCATGAAACTGAATCTAAATTAATATTATTCCAATATCAATGAGCAGAGTATGTTGAGTGCAGTGGTTTACTAGCAACGCGGATGAGTTGGGTATTATTTTCGTTTTAATTATTACTCAAAAATAATTATGAGAGAGGCAAATACTGGTTCTAGGTAACGGTGGGCGTCTGCGATCATTCATTTCGTCGACTTTGGAGTTGTCAAATGATTAATTGCGCCAATGTTGCGACCACTTTCGATCATTGTTCTTCTCAGACGTGTCAAAACAATGAGATAAAATAAAATAAAATAAAAAATAAAAAATACTCCGATGGTGTTTAGAGGTTGATGCAACAGCCTCTGGCTTTCGAAACTCGTTCGTCTTCTTACTATTTGCTCGTTAAAATTTTTCAAGAACTTGTCCGCGGCCTCGATAACCATCGGAGATAATCGATCGTTCGATAATTATCTCGCGGAGTAATAATAAACGGAGAATAAATTGGGCGGTATATATTCTTAATTACAACTTCATCTAGGAATCTAGAACTAGGATTCTCATTGTCACTCCAAAACTAGAATCAAGGCCGAGGATAGTCTCCGGCGAGGTCAGATCCGGAAGATAGTAATCCGCGGTTTCGTAACTCTCGCTCTGGACCAAAAACTTGTACCCACATAGGAGCTTGTGCAGTAAGAATTAATGTACGAGTATAATTACACCGAATTACCGGGTTGGAAATATTTGGACATCTTCTCGGCACATCGTCCTCGAAAATTGTTGGCTTGTCAGATTCACCGATTTCGCTTTAATCTTCATCACGAATTTACCGCCCAACAGCCAGATTTTTATGGTATCGTCGACCTGTTAGCCTCTTGATCGTTGATCTTTTGACCCTGGCACATAAAAAAAAATAAGAGAAAGAAAAGGAAAAAAAAAGGCAAAAATTCTGCACACCTCGGGGATAACAGCTTCTGTATTAAGACTGGAATTTCTCATATGCAGGTGCAGCCATCGTCGAGTTTCATTTCCATTTTACATACAATTATAATATAATCCACGATTTGTGGAATGGGGATAAATAAATCGAAAACTCATCCCTCGTACGTTTTCGGTATGGGGAAAATTTGAACTTTAAATACCTACCTGTTCGGTGGTTTGTCTAACAATAAGTGAATTTATTCAGGGTTTACTGTGCGAGGTACATAGTACACGACGCATTCGACCCCAAATGTCAATTATTTGCAACGGCTGTGATTCAATCGAATGAACTGCTGGTGCAGGACCAGTCTTTGCAGCCGTTGTAGCCGGGAGCGGCAATGAACGTTTTCCTGTATGAACCGAGCAAATTGAAACAGACTGGGGTATAAAATATGGTCCGGCCCCACGCCGCCGCCGCGTACCCGTTTGCATTGTGTTTTACATTTGTGGATGGATTTATATTTGCTCTATTGTTCGGATCGAAATATATTAATTTTAAACCTGTGTTATTCCAAATACAGCACAGATATTTCGTTGGATTACACAATTGTGGAAACCCATTCAAATTTCGTATTCAAATTATAAAATGCATGAGCTTGACCAAAGTGCATTTCATACTTTTATCGTACCAGCCGTTATTTAAAAAAAATTTACCTCCTTTATTTTTAATTTCCTCCTCTTTTTTCTTTCAAATGGCATTTCGAATTTTAATTAATCATTCATCGATTCATTAATTATTATTTATAAAGCTATTAGCAGCTTTTATCCCACCGATATGTGGCCTGCTGCACGCTTCACCACTTTCCAAAGCTCTGTTCTCCTCTGTTCTGCCCTCTGCTCTCTCCTCGTTTTACGATCATTGATTTTCCATCGAGAAATGCAGCGACGCGAAATATCCGACGTGTCTAATTCACCGTAAAGGTCGACAGCATCCGCGTGGTCCAAGTGTCAAGATGTCCGGAGCCTCAAAATCTCGGTATTTTAGAGCAGAGTCGACGCTTTTTGAGGGTGAAAATCAAACTTGTGAGAATCTGTGGGCTGTCCATTTACAGCCAGATGAATTTGTTCCATTTTAAAACGTACTAGATACGATTTCACAACTCCCTGGTCTACGGCCAAATCGAACATCTACACTTATAGCACATATAGGTGGATTGCAAAACGCCATAAATCTCGATGGCTAACAATGTGAGATCGAATATATCAGATTAAACTGATTTGAGTTCTGCAGTCTGATCCTTTAATTCGATCATATTCGCGACACGGGAGGTGCATACCATCGTCGTAAATGTCACATCTGAAAATAATCTGATTAATCTTGAAATAAGTTCGGAGAAATTTGCATTGAAACACTTGGACGATTTCTGCAATATTTAATTATTGTGAATGTAAGGTCTCGCATGATCGAGATAGAGGCAGTTATTCCTCGTCTTCTTCTTATTCTTCCCATTAATATTATTGAGGATATCCATAAAGCACTTAGGATTGTAAAAACTTCGATAAAAACAATGAATAGGTATATGTAATGATGATCTTGTGCAAATATTGGCCAATTGAATAAGAGAATTACAAAGTATATAGGAGTGGCGAAGTGAAGGATCACACAGCTCTTCTCCCTGAAGCAATAAACGTCAAAACGAGATCAATTAGGAGTGCCTTGAGCGAGTATGGATATCTCATCTACTTGAAATCGGTTATAAACGCGTGTCACTCAGTTTCTACATCGTGAAGAGCTACAGGCAATAACTTTGTGCCATTTTACGGTTAGCTAAGGGAATAATTCAGCCGACGTAATCCCGTTTCATTGTACTAATTACGAATTATGTTCAACGTAGGTACACTACGCCGCGTTTCGCCCCGAGGCCGAGGCAAAGAGCGAACGAGCGAGGGAGTAAAATCATGATCATAAAATCTAACGCGTAAGCGATGTAATCCTAACGACTCTCTGTGTATTTGTTTATTATTAGTAATTAGGAGTTTAGGCGAAAAAAATCAACGGTCCGGAAATAAATTTCTCTCAGATTTTTATAACACGCTGTACGCATAGCATTACGTATGTACGTGGTATAGGTGGCATACGTGTACCTATATCCACCTACCTACGCGAAAGGTATTCAAGATAGCGGGGAATTAATAATTTACTATTTATTGTTTAGCTTGAAAGAGCAATTAACAACGAGAGAAGGTGAACCATAATTAAGAAATTTAACGCTCTCAATAGTACCAGATTTATTTCCATAATATACACGACAAAAGACCGTCCAGTCTTTCACGGTGCATGCACACGCACACGCACACGCACACGTACACAGATACTATATACTTAGTTGATAAAAGAATGAATTAAAAGTGCTGAGGTAGGTAAAAAGAACTGAAGAGAATCGCACATCATTGTGGACCGAAACGTTGCAACAGAGCTTTAACCATTTATGTGAAAAATAAACAAAGCTTGAGCAGCTTCTATTCAGGCGTCAATCAGTCACTGAAAACTTTGATTTTTATTTTTTGCACAACGATTTTCAGCCCCATTTCATTCTCCTTTTATAAGTGTGAACAAAAATAAATAAAACTATAGGTATTAAATTAAGGTCAGTTTTTTTTTTTTTTTTTTTTTTTTTGTTGCGGTAACAAAGCCCCAGCCATCAACTCTGATGATTAAAACTACTCATCACCTTATTATCAGTCAATTGCAATTAGCAACTTCTTTTTGCAAATCATTTTTTCAACGCTCTTTACGATCGGAGATATTGTAATGAATGATGTGAATAATATCAAGGCTGGGTTTATAATAGAAATATCAAATCATCGTCTAGTAAGATTGTTCGACAAGTTCCTGGTCCCTGATTTCCAATGAACGTGATATTCAGTTTGAATTAATTTTATTCGCTAGTATCTGACAGGATCTAGATCTAAGTTACCACAACGCGGATATTTCCTCCGCAGGATTAACAGCCAGATGTTATTAAGGTCGTCCTTCGGGTCTCCACATGATTGCTCGGAAATTTCCATCCTTCTCTAATTGATAGTAGGTACGAAGGGTGATTTGATCCGAGGACAATTAGATACCCAAAACCGCGAGTAACAAGATCGCCTGTTTACCCAAATACGATATTTCGCTACAGTTCCTTAGTCGGACAGCAAAGTTTCGCCGAAAGTGAGATCTTTCGGTGAAATGTACTCAGCCCATGGCAAAACATACCAAGACACATGTGTTTCTACGTTATTAAGGAGAGTCGACGTAGTGGGGAGGATGTGGCCCACCCCGGCCTTGCCACTCGGCGATCTCGTTGTTACAGTTTCTTCTTACCTGGCACGCTTATAATATTACGTAATATATTTGGCGGGGATGAGGCAGCGCAGATTTTTTGGTATAAAAATCATCGCTCTAAGTATCCAAGTCATCACACCATCCTGTGTTCTCCAAAGGTAAACATGAAGGTAAGTGCAGCACATGAGAAGATTAACTCAATACTTTGACTACATCCTTTTATTCACACGTTCACCTGGATTTAAACCATATTATCTTCTACTTTCCAGGTCTTCATCATCCTCTCTTTCGCCGCCGTGGCTTTGGCCAGTCTTGAGCCAGCTGGATACCGTCCTCCAGGATCTTCTCCTTCGGCAAGATACCTGCCCTCTAATCAGTACTCGTCTAACTCAATCTCAGCTCCGTCAAATCAGTACCTTCCTGCCAACCAGTACAGCGCATCATCCCTCGAAGTACCATCCAACGAGTACCTTCCGGCCAAGACTCCGTCCAATCAATATCTGCCTGCGAATCAGTATGCCTCATCATCTCTGCAAGCACCATCCTCTCAGTACCTTCCAGCAAGCCGTGAACAGGCTGCTCCTCAGTGGACACTAGCCACCAGTGGCCAGTCTGGAGTCTCTTCAGCATCTCGTTACAACTCTCCATCGACCCAATACCTCCCTGCTGCTCAGTACAGTGGAATTGTATCCCAGGTTGCCACTCCGTCCAACGTATACCTGCCAGGAAACAGCTTCGGGTCTTCTTCTTCTTCTTCTGGTCAGTACTCGGCTCCTAGCCATTCTTCGGCTGCTTCTTCGAGGATCTCTGCTCCAAGCAGTCATTACCTTCCGGCTAATGCTTACGCATCATCTAACAGCGGATACCAATATGCTGGTGTTGAAGAATCTGTGAGTATAATTCAGTATTGTGCTCGTAAACTATTAGAGTCTTGGAATGAATTCTTGTGAAATGTACTTCTTTCTGTTTCATAGGCTCCTGCCAAGTACGAATTTGAGTACGAGGTCAAGGACGAACAATCTGGCAATGATTTTGGACACAAGGAAAGCCGCGATGGTGATAACACCCAGGGTGTTTACACCGTTGTTCTTCCTGACGGAAGGAAACAGATTGTACACTACGAGGCTGACCAGGATGGATACAAGCCTAGAATTTCTTACGAAGAACCCAAGCAGGGATATAACAGCGCTTACAACCGCCAGGGTGAACACGGTCAGGGTTATCCTCAGGGACCTTATTGAGAAGATTAGTTCTTTATAAGACCTTGGAAATATGTGCCAGTAACAACGACGACCTAGCGTTCTAGATTACTTTATATTCGTGTATATCGTGTAATTGTCTCCTAATTCGTAAATTATTTTTTTTATAATAAAACGTAATTAATTATGCTTTTTATATTAATTTCATAGTTTCTTCTTTATTTATTATACCGAACCCAATCGTTATTGAACAGTTGTTACCCACAAGGTATTCAATAGCGCTTAATCAGAAAGAGTGCGTTCAACATTTGAGCTGAGCGAGTTCAGAATAGAAGAATATCCGAAGAGCCGCATCGTATATTCCGAGAAATGACGCAACTTTTCAGTTTTCGATTTTTAATACGATTAAAAAAGCTGGTAATATCTCGTTTTCAGAGTTTAGGTCAAAATCACGCTAAGCTTTATCCCGAATATGTTTTCAATTCAGACTCTGAGAGTAGTAGGTACTTGATTTTAGGGCTGCGGAAAGCGCTTCAAGCATCTAGAGCTAAAAGCCAGGACCGATGACTCGGTCGAAGCTGAGATGACGAATAATGAACAATGGAAGAGAAATAAGAAATAAAAGTTCCAACTGCAGGGTAGAATGAAAACAGAAATTCTTATGGAGCACTTATGTATTATTTAAAATTTTTTTATTGAAATTTATAGAATTTCTGCAAAGTATTTCTTCCTGTTTTCAACAGAGAATCAATCTTTCAAGTTTTTTGTTTAAAAAATTTTTCACTCGTTTATAGAATATCTAAAAAGTGATGAGAATTCTTAAAGGTTCGGTCTAAAGTCTCATTCGTACAATGTGTAGACATATTTTCTGTACAGGGATATTTCCGCTTCTAACCACTTGCAGCCTTGACAAGACTTAAACGGGCAAATATACATCCGCGGAGTTTACCGCAATTGCAAAATAGGACCGTGAATTGAATTAGAATGAAAGAAATATGGAGTAAAGAGAGCCGAGCGTCGAGGTTCGTTTCATATGTTTACGCAATGAGGTGACTAGGCGAGATCATACGCGTTTGTCGAGTCATTTCAGTCGCTATAAAGTTGAAAATTTGAACAACTAAACCTCCTTTCCATTGTAAAGGCGGTCTTCTTCTTCTTTTTTTTTTCTTCTTCTTTCTCTTCTCCTTATACATTTATGTAACTCGCGGTTGCTGAAGTGAATTAGGTATCCGTCATAGTTTCCGAATACGAGAAGCAAACAATACCAAATATACCAATAGACCTGATCAGGGGCGTGGAGTAGATCTGCATGAGTTCTAAAGCGCGTTCGATCACTTTGCCAAATCAGGAAGTGATTGATTGGCAGAATAGCCAGAGAGCTAGATGCACGTTTTGTCTAGTAGCTTCGAAAGTAGCTAGGGATCCTTGGAGTGAAATTGAAGAATCAAGGATGCCGCGTTTTGCGGCGAGATGGGCTGGTCGGTCGGCCTTGCTCCCGATGTTATAGTTGCATTATGAAACCGGTGTAGATACAAGCTTATACAAACTACAACCTCCATTGCTCATCTGATGCGTCAATAAAGATGAATAATATTTCGATTGGTAACTTCGGTCTTGTAACTTATTTACACCGTACATATAACAGCAATTTATTATAGCTCTGGTAGCTACTAAAGGCGGGCTGGAAAAGTAGTCAAGTGTAGGCGGATGCTGGGCCTTAATTAAAACCAGTTAGAAAGAAGTACGAAATAGGAGCAGAGCTTGTAATGATCGGATACGATCATATAGATCGTCTGTCAAAGAATCTTCCTGTCAATTGATACAGTGCATCATCATCAGTCCAGAAGCATCATGCAACGAGTATCTGCAGGGATGAACAATTAGCTTGACAATTTTTCTCGCCTGATATCCGCATCGACCCCGTCCTGCATCACGACAAATTTCTGTAAATTTTAACTCTTCTCTAGGAGTCTGTGAAGTACGATTTCCAGGACGAGGTAGAAGGGCGACTATGAAAACGATTCCGGCTACCAGGATAACCGTCTGCTCCTTGGTTCGGAGAACAGATCTTTGAGTTCACTGCTGGTCCAGATGGATACAACGAGTGAAGGATATTCGACTGGAGAAGCTTGAGCAGGGATATTATATATCATATTATTTATTATACCTATATTATATATTATTAGTCATTTTCTATCGGCTTCACATGCAAGAAAAAGGACCTATTTCCTACATGTGTTGAAAAAAAAAAGTAAATTACTGGAGCCTCTTGGCTCGGTGTATTTTGTATAGGTACTTTTTTTCTTCTCCTTCTTCATAAAAAATAAAAGAAATTTGTATTTAATACAATTTCGTTACCCCGTTCCACCCATTCACATTTCGTTTTGTAAAATATGTAGTACGTCCTAAGAATGCCGTAAAAAAACATTGCGGAGAATAGAGGATCCCTGACAGCAAGGGAAACAGACCGTGTTCAATTTCCAACTGGGAAAATGAAAATGCGTCCCGCGTTCCCGCAGTTGGAGTTTCTGTTATTATATACGTCTGATTTAATTTTACGTCTCAGCTGACTTTATCCAGCAAATATACCTGCCCCATGATGTCTCTGTGGAATTTCCTTCTGTGTATTTTGTGGTTATTTTTATTCCCCGGCTTACACAACGAAATTTGTTTCGTACGACGACGCGACTGTTCGTAAATCTAAACGTTTTCACGCTGGGAATACCTACTATTCCCCGCTGTATGTAATTTGAGAAAACCCAAAAATCGAACATAATGTATAATATCAAGACTACAGCCGGACATACATATCTATATGATAAATTAATGATCTCATTATTTACGAGCATAGAACAGGTCAGTGTTAAAAATTCATCCTCAAAGCGTTTACGTTACGAATTCAGACGGGAGTTCCCTATGGAGAGATCGTGCTGGACCGCACCTTAATTTTGACATTACATTTTATGGTGGGTCCGCTGTCTCTGTGGCAGCTGCAACTCTGAATTTTTTATTCTTATTTTAATGGAATCGCTTAACTCAACGAATAACGAGGTACTAGACAAACACGAGAGCAATCTGCGTTAATTACTCTTTTTTTTTTTTTTTTTTTTCTTTTTCTTCTCCTTTCCATACATAGTATACCGCTATACCTCGAGCATTGAATACCAACCGTGCATTAATAATCCAACGATTGTTTACAACATCAAAAGAAAATGGTTATTCATTTTAATTAAAAAGAAAGGGATGTACTTGAATTAATATTCTTTATTCAATAAAATGGCTTCAATATATTTCACGAATTTAATAGGATCCTTGAGGATATCCCTGCGAGTGTCCCTGCGAGTATCCACTAGCAGCCTGGTTGCCTTGTCGATTGTATCCCTGTGCAGGTTCCTCGTACGAGATTCTCGGCTTGTATCCTTCCTTGTCAGCAGTGTATTCGACAATCTGCTTGCGTCCATCGGGAAGAAGGACGGCGTACATTCCCTGGGTATTGTCACCATCACGGTTCTCCTGGTGTCCAAAATCGTTGCCATAGTTGTCCTTCACCTCGTAGTGGAATTCGTACTTTGCAGGTTCCTAGAAATGCGCAAAAATATACAGGACCTCGTTAGATGCAGATATCGGGCGAAAAAAAAATTGTCAAGCTAATTGTTCATCCCTGACATGTGAACCTTGGATGAAATGCATACTTACAGATTCTTCCACCTCGTTGTACCGATATCCGGAGTTACCGGCGTTTGAGAGACCGTTGTTTGCTGGCAGGTAACGATTGACCGGAGCAGCTACTGGAGCGGAGTACTGCGAGGAAGATGGGCTCCCGTAGAACGAGACTGGGGCGCCGGAGTACCTCGAAGGGGATGCGGAAATTTGTGCTTGAGCTTGGTAGTTGTTTGCAGGAAGATAGTTGCTGGAGGGTGCCGAGACACGAGCTTGAGCAGAATGCTGGGTCTTGCTAGCTGGCAGGTACCTGGTGGATGGTGCCTCGTGGTTATTTGATGGCAGGTAACGCATAGAAGGAGAGCTGTTCTTATGAGCCGGAAGATACTCGTTGGATGGTACTTCGGAGGATGATGCACTGTACCGATTGGCGGGAAGATACTGATTTGACGGAGCCGCGATGGAGTTGGATGAGTACTGACGAGAGGGCAGGTATCTTGCCGAAAGAGATGATCCTGGTGGACGATATCCGGCCGGCTCTAGGCTGGCGAATGCCGTCGCAACGATAGACAAAACTACGATAACCTGGTGAAAAAATTATTTACCGATATTTACTTGCACGTTGAAAATTGAAAGTTTTTAATACTTCGTTATATATATAATATTCAGAAACCATTTTCTGAAACCCACAACTTTGGACGATAAAAAAAAAAAAAAAAAAATTTGTGGAAACGCTCATGGATCCATAAAAAAAATTTTCAGAAAGGACCATTAGCCATGAACGAGTCTTTTTTACAATTTTTTTTTTTTTTCATCGAAAGATATGAGTTTTTAGGTAATATATAGAATCACTGAAGTTTTAAACGTCGAAGATGTGTATCGAAGCGGTATAACATAATAGAAATTCGCGATTTTGGATAATGTATAGGTACAAGACGTAAAGTATAATATTGGCAAGTCTGCTCCTCCTCACCTTCATGCTTCTTCGAGGGATGCACAATTTGATTTGATTTTCGAGAGCGATCTCGGATTCTTATACCATCCATCATGGGGGGTACCCCTCCAACAATTTTCGACGAAATCAATCTTTCCCGTGTTAGTAGTAAAGGGGGATCTGCAACGATGTGACGCAATCTGTAACATCGGGATCAGAGGCAAGGCCAGCTCACCAGTCCTCCAGCGCCAGCTTCAACTTCAGCGTCCGCCAACTCAGGATGGGCGCATGATTAGATCACCACATCTCTTGCTACTAGCTCAAAGCTGTTTCTTCATTCCGTTTCACCGCCCGCGTTTCAGCTCACTTTCAAATTCTAAGCGTCAATGAATCTCCGTTGAATGATCCTTGACTCAAACCTTAGCTCGCACCTGACACGTCGGCTTCCACATATCGTAAATTTGCTCTAAATCATCGCACCGGAATGGCAGCCTCATCTCCAAGTCTGCAGGAGCCTATGAAATGGCGTGGCGAAGAAAAAAAAAACGCCCTCATACGCCAAACGCTACTTCATCGCGAAAGTGCTTTTGAAATATTATAGCCTTGGTTATATTATTAAAGGAAAAAAATGATCTGCTCGATTTATATGATACTCTTTAGCCTGATCCTAGCATCTTGAACTTTCATCTTATCATTATTAAAAAAAAATAAAAAAATAAAAAAATGATGAGTGAAAATAATCTAGGCTAAAGAGCTCGGGGTCCTTGGTATGGGTGGTTTAATACTCATTTACGACGTCTTGGTCCTTAATTCAGCTTTTAATAAGACAATAATAAAGCTTAATTGCTTGGGTCCTGGCCCCGTCGGTGTTTACCACCTGCGGAAAGAACACTTTGGTAAAAAGTTAACGCTCTCTTTGAGACGAGCGTTGGAAATTTAAGAGAGATATTGCGAACGAGGGTGAATAAAGGGAGTTGGAAAGGTAAGACGTTTAAGAAACTTCAAATGGAAACTTCGTTTCAACACAGAGCAGTCTCAATTGTTTCCATAATTTACTACGTGCAAATGATTATGAATGCCTCTCTCTCTCTCTGTACGCAGATGTTTTTGCAGCAAATAGACCACTCTGCAGAGTATTTCCCGCATAACGTGACAAGGCCTTGCTATAATTGCTTTTCCTTATTGTTGTTAACCCTGGTCATGAAAGTACGAACCCACTAACCAACCCGCCTAACGCTTGTTATTTATCGAATATAAAAGCAAGCATTAAACAGCAGAGGCCATGCATACGCGTGCTATAATGCACCACTTTGTGTTCATTTTTATTCATTTTATTTCATACGCGGTTATTATAAGTGTGCCGGTCTGCTAGAGATTTTATTCTTCACACATGGCGTCATTCCTGCGTTAATTAATTTTGTATAAATTTGTTAATTATACAGATATTTGTTTAGACAACGAAATTTATACCGAAAATTTTAATTGTAACAAATTTTATAAATACTTAATTATTTTCTAATGAAAGTAGAAAAATTCTACGTTTACACTCGGGCGGTTCAAGGCTTTAATTATAATTGATCGACTCCGCGCGAGGGAGTAATGGTCGTATAGTATGTAGTACTTTAATCGAAGAAATAGTACGTCGTTTGGTGTTGCACGTACTCGGAAGAAAGTCACGTAGAGGAATAACTTATACTACTACCTTATACTATAAGAAACGGGGGTGAGAAACTGTAATATGCTTTCTCAGCTCTAGTCTCAATCTTCCATAAATTTATTCCACGATTATAGTCGTATTTGCCAAACTTCTTTTTTACCCTTTCTTTTTTTTTTTTTTTTTTTTTTTCTCTTAAAACTGTATTAAACATAATATAAGCGCAATTTAAACACTCGTTATTAAAGGAGAAAATAAAGTTAGAGAGTGTGAATTAAGGCGAAAACAAAAATTCAATTAAGTAATTTCCATCATAACACGCAATTAGATCAGCTTGGATGAGGCGAGAATTAAGAAAGTTTGCTTCCAACTTCCCAAAAACGTATCATCTTTGTTTTTCTCAAATAACTCAACAGATTATTCACCTTAATTGAAACCATTTTTCAATATATCAATTTCACATCTAGATATGAATGTATACTATATAATATATAACCGTTAAAACTCTCGCCAAATGTGTATTACGTTTTATGCAGACAACGTGTGTTGGAGGTGAAAGGAAAACAGGTGCGTAGCCGTACATTGGGATAAAAGATACAGTAATATATGTCGTATACATTAAATTTCTTTTTATTAAAAAAAAAAAAAAACAGATAAAAACATAACTAACAAACATTAAATTACGTTCATGTTATAACGGAGCAACTATACAGCACTGCATGCCGGTTCCACTCTATTCGTAATGGCTTAAATTTAATCACACATTATATGTGAGATGTAATGAGCTATTTTACAGAACGTCACGTTCATAATTATTATTACGGGGTATTTGGTCTAGTATCCATAGCCACCGTTTCCTCCACCATTTCCGCCGTTTCCTCCTTCATCAACGTATGTCACCTTAGGCCGGAAGCCGTTCTCATCAGCCTCGTACTCAACAGTTTGTCTACGACCGTCTGGTAACAAAACGTAGTAAACACCACGAGCAACGTTATCCTCGCGGTTTTCTTTGTGACCAAAATCGTTACCAGACTCGACGTCCTTAACAGTATATTCGAATTCGTATCTGGCTGGTTCCTGAAAATGGAAGAAAAAAATAAATAAATATGTATCAAAAGCAAAAGAAACTTATATAAATTTTCATCAACTTTTCATGTTCTTTCTGCTTATTTTTTCTGATATTATACTCACTCCGTTCGATCCATCCTCGTATCCTTGACCATCATACGAATTTGAATTTGGGGGTAGATACTGTGCGCCTCCGGGTCCGGCTGGTCCATTTGATCCGTTGAAATCTGACCCACTTTGCGGTGGAGTGAACTGTTGATTTGGTGGTAGATATTGGTTTACCGGTGGTTCAGGTCTGGCCAAGACTGTTGCCAGGAGAGTAATTAGCCATGTTGTAATTACGGAGTTCTGAAATGAGAATACAGATACGTGGATATTATATGTATTCGATTTATTGCCGAAAGTGAATTGTACGTTTTCAGTATTACGAATGATTAATCTGTTGCGATACTGAAACGCGGTTGAAAATACTAACGAGCTTTCGTCGTGGCGGATATATTGATTCTTGAAAAACATATATCACGAAACATATCACGTATAGACGTGTATAATTGAGCTATGCCAAAGAAATTAATTGGTGTTAATGGTGGGCAGACAACAATTAACTTTCTTAAGAAGAGATCCACGTGCGTTAATTGAGGATCAGAGGGCGGGATATTAGCACGTTGTGTAACAACCACACGTGAGCGACTGACCATCTACGTAGATATTTCAAAGGCAACGGTCAGCTGATTTCTTCAGTTCAAACTCATAACTATTATCACTATAGGACGACGAGAGAAAGGATTTATTATTGCGATCTTCGGTTGATACGAATCGCTCAAAGATGGATCTTGATGATTCGGATGTAGCCTGCAGTCATGCAGAGACACGTGTGCTACATGACCAACAAGTAGAAGAACTCACGAAACTAGGGTGAAGGGAGTCGAGGTGGAAGACGATGGTCTGTACATTCGGAAATGAATTTTTTTTTCATCTATATGGATTTAGTGATATTTGGTCAGGACTTTAGGACAAAGGATCATCAGCGCGTGAATTCGAAAGGATATATCAAAGGGATTGTCACATAATTCTGCAAGTGGTTAGGTCCTCGAATTCTAGAGTAGAGACCAAGACGTCTGAGAAAGGATGAAAGAGTTCGAGTAATTTATCAGTTTGCTATTTTTAATTAAATTAGAATCGTTAAGCTTGGCTACGGCTAAGCGCACTCGTTCATCGTCAAAGTTACCAGAAAGCTCAGTGCACAAATTCAAAGATGAATTTCATCTAGGTTCTAAGTCTTTATTTCATTTCTTACGAGAGAATAGAAGATTATACGATGGCTGTATGGCGTACCTTCATGGTGATATTGTCGTAGATCCTCTCTTACACTTTGATGCTGATGTATGACGTCGAGCTTATTTTATAGTCCAGAGAAAATTTAATCTTGCTATTCTGTTTCTATTATACTGTTGCTCACCTGGGGATGAGGCGTTGAGAAGTGCGAGGTGGCATCTGCCTTGGAGAGGTTTTATACCTTTGCTACCTCCAGGTACATCCTCCGTTCTCCGATATGTAACATCTCGAGCAAGGTCGTTGCGACAGCATTGCGTGAACCGACCCTCCAGGGTTGTCTCATATTCTGTAGATCCTTTTGTTCTCATATCTCTCTAGTTTTTTCTACTGATAGGTACAGAAAATGATCCACGCCTGAGGTACACCCGCGCATGTTACTCACTTTGGTATTTCGCGTTTTTATATATTATGCTTTTGAACGTTTTAATAGAAAAAAAATTGCATATATAGTATCTCCGAGTATGAATACCCAGCGTGCTTATATCAAAACAGAATTTTCGAGTCAGGCACAGAGATGAAAATTGAGATGCAATACGCCCCGGGACAGATTGTGCTTCATCTCAACCAGGTGGGTATACATTTTTCCGACAGGATCGTAAAGTTATCCCTGTCGTTTCTATCGCACATTTTTATTTTTGCTTACCTTTGAGATACGTGTGCCTTAGGTATACGCCGAATTATATCCGTAGGCAAGATAACAATACATACCAATATAAGGTGTGTAGAGATCATTCATGGAGCTATTTTCTCTTACTTTTATATACTATCACGAATATAAATTTAGTGAAAATATTAATGTATATTGATCCTGAAGATTGTGTTTATTTGAAATTGGAATATTGCGAGGATTAATCATCGCTAGTTACTTCTTGAGTTGCTAGATGCTCGTTACCTGGTGCGAAGAATCATATTATACCTATTGGAATTTCAGAGCATTACAATTACAACCGTGGAACATTTCGCCTCTCGACGCGGACGGTACCAGAACCGTAGAATTGTAGCGAAAGCAATCGGGATTCGTAATAATACAGTAGCTACGTAAAGCAAGACCCTTGGGACGAAATGGGACCAGCTTTACCTTTACGACAAACCAGCGATCCGCTGGACCACCTTGAGAATTCCACAGCATCCATTTCGTTTAGAAAAAAGAAGACGAAAAATTTTCCATTTCATAGGTTTCATTTCGATTTTAGAGTGTAAATTTTGCGGAAAGTTCAGTTTACGTGTTATCCAATTCGTTGGACACGACTAGACTATAAATTCTGGATTCATGGACCTTAATCACGTAATCACGTACCGGATGTAAAGTTTTAATTGCAGTAGAAGCGTCCGCAAGGGAAGACTGACGCAAAAGCGTCAAATGCACCCGGGGCTCATCCGCTTCATCTCTTCCAGCGGTTCACCGAGCCTTTTGAGTTTCGACGCAAGCTCTCCAAAGCTGTTATTTCTTGCGTCGTTGACGTCTCGTCTCTGCGGAGTATCTGACAGTCTGGTGGAAGCTTTTCAGAGTAACTAATTCAAGTAGTACAGTACAGCAGTACAGCAGCACAGTCAACCAGAAAGCCAGAATTATTTACAGCGAATCTCAAGTTTGCACAAACTCGCAACTGCACTAGATGCTTTCAGTATCTGGTATTCGGCAAGTATTCTGCTTTTATATGAGAAATAAAAATGAAATCTTATTTCTCGAACATTCCGAATAGAGTGACGGAATTCACAAGCCAATTTCGAAAGTCATTTGGCAAAATTATGGACGAGTTATTGCGGACAGAGCTTTGGGAATAAGTTATGCAAACTGTATGATCCGTATCGACAATGTATATCTGCATATCTACCGTAGATTTTCATATGGGATGCAGCTCAGCTCATGAATATATTATTTCTAACTATTACTCGACTCGACGTGGAGAGATGCAAATGAGAGTATGGCGAATATACCTGAATTTGGCAAATTTCAAGCGTCATTGTAATTACGCGGTGCTCTGGCTCTGGCTCTGTAACCCACGTGCTTTTCGTATCGCGTATCATATACGTATAGAGGCATTCCGAATTTCATTTGCTCCGCGTTTCGCATCCGTATATAGAATATCTCTAAATTTCCCTCTCTCTTGGTGCCTATCTATCAACTTAACCGGATGGAAACGGAGTTGCTCGGAGGTTACAATGAAAATACGTTGACCCCTTGGCTGCTCTCACTTGCATACGGTGCTCTTGCAGTTACTGCACTGTACAGGCGCGAAACTCAATTATTACGGGACTGTTTCATTCTTTGATACCCACACCATTGGTGCAGCACAGTGTTATGTACCCAACGGCTGACTGAAATCCGTTACGTAATTTCATCTAGCGCCAACCGTTCTTTGAATTAACGTAAATCGAAGAAAGCAGGTTACCTCACTCGACCACAATCAACATTTAATACCCATCTGTATAAACGCTACCAGTATTACAACACGAGTTCAAATTAATGAAAGACAATCAAAAATATAAAATTAAATTCCAATTATTATTTTTTCGTCATCTTTAACCGATCAAGAAAGGCCTTCCTTTTATCCGTTTCAAGGTATAATTCCATCGCCTATTATGGTTCCGAATTTTTAAGGAATATATCATCACTTAAATATGCACGACCAAAGTGGGGCATCAGGCCTTTTTTGATCAATAAATTCCTGCGTAATTTTGTGAGGCATATTCGTTCATCGACATCGTCTGACCCTATTTGGCCAGACAGAAGATAAGTGGGTCGGATCAGAGGTCGAGTCTTTTACTGTAAATTCTGGAAAATCTAACAATCAATGAGATTTCGTATACAGGCTAGTCCTAGACTCTGTACGACACAGTAAGAAAGCAAAGAAACCATTAAAGTGATCATAAATTCATACGAATGTTCGTTCATGTGTCAATTTATTTATTTAGTTATGTGTTACACTCCAGAAAATAAGTGGCTGACATGCAAGTGGCTAGAACATCACTTTTCATGGTAGCATATAGAATCAGAATGGGTTCAATAAAGGACAATTCATCATGTTTATGGCATCAGGTGATATTTTTCTCTGCAAAGATCCTGGAGTCGTTGAATGCCTTGATTTCTGCATGATGCATATGCGTTTTCCCAGGCGTCAAGAAGCATGTCGTAGTATCGTGGCTTTGAGAAATACTTGTGATACTTGTGCGTTTCGTTTGTGGGGAATATTTTTTCGAAAAGTTCAACCTGGGTGATCTCGTCCTCGTATTTTACGAGATTTCGAACATCGTCGGGCGTTAGATCCTTCAATATCTCTCGCAGGTATTCCCCCCGATTATTTTTGTATATGTAATCGAATTGCTTGCGGATTGCTTGATGCGTAAGATCTTTATCCGAAAAACGAATGTCCTGAAATTCAAAGTCCAGATCATAACGTCTCGACAGTTCACAGAGAACCGTGTTTGGCAGACCAGCAGGATTCATCTGGTAACCAGCAACATTGAAAAGCGTTCTGACCAGGGGTCCTTTGATTGCTTTGTGGACTGCAGAGTCTGTCTGAAGAGAGGGAGTTGTGTTAACCTCCAGTAACCACGGCTTGTAATCTTCTTCGATCAGAATATCGAAGCCAAATAATTCGAAGCAGGAGTACCTTGACGTCAAAGTCGAAGGGCTGACCATTCCCTCAGCAGAAATCAGCGTCTTTATCACAATGTCCTTCATGGCGTCCCAGAGTTTCGGTATATCCACTGATTCTCTTTCCAAAAGACACCAGAGACTTTTTAAAGACCATAGATGACCAGTTGCCGAATTTACGTTCGGACTAGGCTGATAAAATTTACTGTGCTTGTTAACGCTGGTGTTAGTGAGATGCATGAAACGATTTCTATGGTGTTTTACGTCAACGTCGTACTTGGTGGTAGCTATCCTAACCAGACCATCAGAGTAGAGGTAAACTCGAAGAGGGTTAAAGCTAGTAACGAGAACGTAGAGTCTGAGATCAAATTTTGCACCATCTATAAGCTTTGGTCTGGCTAAGTACCGCTGCACAACGAGATATGAGTTCGTTGGTATTTCCCACCACTGATGAACTACGTGAACTCCAGCTCCACACCCAGAATTTGGGGGTTTTATGATCCACTTTGTTTTTGTGTTATCGTTCCACACCGACATAAGCTTGCGTTTGTCCTGTGGCATGATGTAAGTGGGTGGTGTAAAGCCGAAGTGCTTTCGCCCGAACTTTTTTATCATCTCGTTTATGCTCGCCCAGAGTTGATCCTTGTGACCGAGTTTACTTGTGCCTGGAAAGTGGTTTACCTTCTGGTAGAATTTAAGGTACTTGTTATTTTTCGGATAAATATGTTCCCAAGTTCCGCACAACGACCTTCTTTCGTATGTCTCGCTTTGAACGAGGCGAAACCCCGAAGCCTCGACGGTTTTTCGAACAATTTGCGGAGTCCAGCAGCTCAATTTCCACCTCATTTTATTAGCGACGATTTTCGGAAGTGGTGAACACGTGCAGTCACACGAGTGAAAAAATACGTAGGGAGGAACGTGTGCAAAAAGGCTTCTTCTAAATGGAAAGTGGCCCTTTCTTCGAGTTAATATTTTTTTTCTATTTTCGCAAAGGGATTTCTCTGATTGCGAGGTTTCCTCGGCTAGAAGGGATCCCGTGACCTCGTTGTAGCTGAAAAACTCGTCGTCCTGATCACTGTCTTCCTCCGCGTAGCAACGACCGAGAATTAAGCTTTTGCTGGTGCCGGTCGAGGCGCAGATTAATCTTGAGTCACTCTGAGAATAGTTTCTTTCCTCAATTACCTCCACCGACTCACGATCAGTGATTCCTCTGATATTCCGTCCTTTTGTGTTGCTCCATGGTTTTCTACGCCTTTTATAATTGGGGTTAGCTTTCGATTTCCTAGTGGTCAAGTCATTCGTCATTTTTCACTGTCTGTTTAAACTGGGTATATGAATTTCAGCGGCATTATTGTATCCTTCAGGCATAAGTTAACGGTAAATTTTTGCTGAACATTGCCGAAACGGTTTACGTCATAGGGGGATTTTTTCTACTGACATTTCATCGCTTTATCGAATGTATATCCATCGGTTGCTCGGTCCCGCTATACACATAGGTATATGTATACCTCGGAAGAAAAGTTAATAATACATATACCTTATACCTATACCAAAATTTGACCGAGTTTATTTTTTATTAGACGTAGTGTGTAATCATGTTAGAAAATTAATGCCTACATCAATGTGTAATATGTGTTTGATGTAAATCATAGCGATCTGTACCCGCAGTATGACGCGAGCTAATGGAATCTCTCGCGAAAGTGGAGGCGTATGTACGAAGACGCGTTTCATTTTCGTTGCGCAAAAGACCTTGCCCGCGTAAATAGATCGTTGCGTTTAATATAGGTAGGTTACATACATGAATGCGTATTCGTATGGACACGGTCATGTGTAGGCTAATTGGATGAAAAATGATGCGCAGCATCCACTCGCCTCGTCCAGGCTCCAGACTTCGCAATTCGCGTCTTATTAGCTGAAGCCAAAACTTCGTCCTTTATTATTACCGCGCGATTCGACCATTAAGAAAATTTCTTTAACATAATCCTTGCACATTAAAAATTCTCTACAAATTTGAAAAAAAATTCTTTTCACTCTCTGATTGATGATTATTAAAACAATTTGTTTCTTCTTCCTCTTCTTCTTCTTCTTCTTATTTTATATTTTTTCATTACTTCTTCACCCAGGGCAGTGAAATGTCTGTGCTAATTTATGAGAACCAGATACCAACGCACTGTGGAATATAATCGTTTATGAATTGGATAGAGAGAAGAGTGTGCCGGGCAATCAGGTAGTCTAGGCAAGTCATTTGTTACATCAGAAAGTGTCGTAACTTGACGTTATAGCTTAGTGCACGGTAGATCTTCTCTTCAGAAGATCCTCGAAGCCTCGAGCTATTCAAGCTAACAGCAAGAAATAAGTAAGTACCGCAATAAAGATCTGGAAAAAAAAAGTAGACCGAAGTCAATACTACATAAATTCGTTAACTTCATTACGATATAGTAATACTTGTTGGTTTTTTTTTTTTTTTTTAGCCAATAAATAATCCGCATTCGTCACTACTTACCATTAATAGTCTCGAAAAATTTATTGAAAACATAGTGAAGACAGTGAACTGTAGTTCTTTGCTAATAAGTTGTCGAGATAGAGCCTCTGCCTAAAATATTTATAAGATAATTATTATTTAGGTAATAATTCATCGACACGGTATAATATGAGGAGTTTTTATATCCATTTGATCACCACGTTCGTATAGAATCATTGACTTAATCCGTTCGATACTAATAACGAACCTTTTTGTAATTCAACATGGTTGTATCGCGTCGAAACGGGATTTTCGATTGTAAAATTTACAGTTAATTCGTTAAAAAAAAAAAATTTCATCACGTGACATAGACTCTCCCAGCTTTGGGGTGACGCTGCCATCCATGCATCGGTGCATCGAAATTCACGGTTCAGGCCAGTCAGTAGTTAGTCCGTAAATTTTACCAATTGGTTTAAATAATTTGAAACGAAATTCTATGTCGCGAATCAGACCGACTAAATGCTAAAGGATAATTATATTAATCCTTTTTCATTTAATTGTTCGAATAAATTTTCTACCTCAATGAATTTATTCGCTCTGTGATTGCCAGTTATTTTAATCCATATTAGTTTTTAGTTTGAACGAAAATTATTTAAACATAATATATTATTACCTCCTCGTTGAAACCGTCTGATCCTCGCGTTAAAGATGCATCGAAAAAAAATTCACCGGCGAGTTTTGCCTGAGAAATATTATTGATATGAAAATCGGGATACTTAATGGCATCGGAATTCCTTCGTGAATTTAAAGGATTATCATTTTTTTTTTTTTTTTTTTTTCCAGATTGTGAAATTTTATTGGGCCATTTAGTTGGACTGACCTCTTGAGTAGCAGCACGGCATGAACTTGCGATATAAAAATATTTCCCGAGATGAAAGGAGATCCACATCAGATAAAGACTCAGGTCCAAAGTCTGGAGGCCATTTTCAAGAAGGTTTAGAGCTTTACAGATGTAGTTTAATACGGAGATCAGAGTTACGGAGAATATCAGAAAGAGCCGTAATCCATATGCGTTGTTTATGGCAGATGCAACATCGTGGAGTTGGAGATGAATGCGTCTGGCAAGACGTAGCTTCGCGGCTGTGAAAACAGAAAAACGTCAGAAACCAAAAAAAAACGGGTAAAAAAATTCAATTCATATAAAAGGTTAATCAAAAACTTCGATAGCGCATGAAAATATGATTGAAAAAACTTCACCGTTATTGATGTCTGCCGACTGCACGAGAATAACGCTGATTTTTCTTGGCCCCAGTAAATTTCCAATAATACGGTTAATCAGCTCAAAACGTACTAGAATCTTTCTAACAAGTATATCAAACCCGCAGAGTGTTATGACCTGGATAGCGACAGCGGAATAATTTAAGAGCCATGAAATATCGAATACATATCCAGCGTCTACTGTAACGGTTGAAAAATAAGTAAAGCAATTTACGAAAACGACCATATAAAAGTACGCGAATAATCGTACGACTTCTTTCCTCATATTAATCTTGTGGTCAATTTGAATATTCAGATATAACAGAACGCGGTCTATGTCATCGAGCTTTTTATACGCGTTCATATCCTCGGAGCTTTTTATAATGTTAGTTAAGATCATGCCCGGTGCAACGATCAGATTGAAATAACCCTGGAGCTTTTGGTTTTGGAAATAGTAGATCACATTTTGCAGAGACTCGTAGTGATGCGAGATCGGTTCTCGAATTAAAAAAAATAAAACGCAGTGTAAAACTGCGAAAAATATTGACCACAGGTAGCTCATCCATCGCCAATTACGTTTACCTACGACTCGAAGACCTGGAAATTATGAAGATTATCAAAACTAAGAAGTGAACAATATACTTGCAGATCACAGGCTTAAATCAATCGTTAGGTACTCACCGCATAGGCCAGTCAGAAGAAATAGAAGCCAGCTTTCTTCAAATACATTATTTGGATTAGATAAACTCATTGAATATCCTTTTGCTTTTTTATCTTTGATTAAAAATTTAAGCATACAAAATATCCCTCCGATTATCACACTGCCTTACAGAACAATGGTGAAAATTTTTGACGTGCTGGGATATTATACCATACTTCAGCACCTGGCATGTCAGCTTCGTGCATTAGTAATTAGTCCTTGGTGCATAAAATATGAGATTTTTTATTTAATTTTTTTTTCAACTATTTGTCGTTTTATCCAGCTTTACATGAAACGTGTGAAAAATCAATAAAACTAATTTATTACCAGGTTGAATATTTTTATACTTTTTATTACGTACAAGTAGTACATGCATGCATATGAACTATTTTTCTGCTCTTATGCCAGATAATTCTGACCTGCCCGTAAAGTTCACCTAAACGTACGTGTAAATTTTTCTCTTTTTTATAAAAGTTCACCTGTGAATCATAATGTTTGAACAGAATAATTTGTACTCCGCATTTGTAAAACCACCGATTCCAAACGAGGGAGTAGCTGTACGAACAGTTGATCGAATTTTACTGTGAACACTAATTTTTCAATTGATTTTGATTAAAAAGAAATTAATGCAAATTCAAACAACTCTCCTCGGTGTCGTGGAATGAATGAATGAATGAATGAATGAATTTCGTGTATTTTTTGTCAATCGTTCTATCAGCGATTAGCAGCCTCAAGCCATATATCTGGTGATTGGAAAATCGCCATCAATTTAATTACCGAGACTACAGGCTCAAAATAAGTGACAAAATAAATATTACATTTCTCTTTTCGCCCATATGCAATATGCATATACGTATTTATGATAACACAATATTGTTCATTTGTAATTATGATCTATTACCCCGACACACAGAGACACAGATCAGAGGTGTAGAAATTATAACATTACTGTATATACAGCGTACATGCGGCTTATTGTCCTTTATGGGTAATTCCATTACTTCATTAAGCTTGAAATGATTTAGACAGCTGTATAATAGGGGGCGTTCTACATATATGCCTAGATTGCCGGGCATATTATAGTTGTTTGGTGTTATCTATATAGAATGGTAGAATCGTGTCAAACACACAGAGCCAGACGTCAAATCTCTATGATAGATTCAAACAATACTCTGAACATTGAACAGCAGACGCTATTCATCATCACTCGTTCGATGCTGCAATCGAAAGTGAACTTTAAACGATCAGAATATTAGTTTTAGATTATTGAAAAGCTCGCGGTATTTGAAAAATCGATGGAAAGAAAAAGCTCCTGAAAAATTCCTACGAACTTTCACAACGTTAAATAAACGTCTGTTATGCGACAAACATGTCCTTCACACTTCTAGACTTTCGTATAGCGACTCTTCTCCCTGGCCGCCTACACCGACAGAGAATCGAGCCAGATAGCTTATCTTACACCTCTTTAGTCGAACCATTCATCTATTCATTCATCCAGGTGTGTAGGCGAGCGGAAACTAGTGAAACCAGGCTTTGTGCTCGGGAGCATGACGCAACGTCATCCCTACAGGTCCATCAATCAATCTGGGATAACTCGTTGATCACAAGGTTGTATCCTGGTCGTAACCCGGCAGTTTGAAATTCATATCAAATGCAGAATTTCCGCGTTTAATTTTTTTCTTTATTTCTTATCACATTATTTTCTGCGTGTCATAAATTGCGGAATCGACCAAGATTAGAAAAAAACCCGAACGTTTCTACGTATATATCTCTCTACCGAATATCCTGTGTAGAAATTTTTTTTTCTTCTTCTTCCTCTTCTTCTTTCTTCGGGAATAAAGTAAATTAAGGGACAAAAATCTACCCTTAAATTATTATCTTTTTCGAACACTTGATATTTGGCAATGAAAGGTGAATCCAATTTGAATTCACGTCGTTTACTATACCGATAAAAAGCGTTGATCGTTAACGGGGCGCCCAGACAGAGGCACCCCTTTTCTTAACGAGACCATTAAACGATGAACAGCAACCTTTGGCATTCAGACTTGAAACTTGAAACGTGACTGCGGAGGGGCCCCAAGACGTTTAGAATAAAAATTTCGGTGGTTTTAAGGTTCCTTTTATCTCGCGTAGGTCCGCATCTCCTTGAAATTTTAAATCCTCGATGATTTTTTGTATTGTTTATTTTTACCAGAAAATTAATTTCTTGTTTGTATAAGAAATTAGGTGGCGTGCTTTCATTGACTCGTATTACGTATTAGGTATTATAATACAATATTGTCTTCTAATTTCTTGTACGTACCTACCTATAACGAAAGAAAATAAATCTGAAACAACGTCGTTTCGCTAAAATTTATTTATAAGTAAAACTTCCATAATTCGACTCAAGGAATATTTTCCCGAGTATAACGATAGACGCACGCGATTCTGCTCTGAGAAATTATTTTGCGAATATTTGAGAGAGAGAGAGAGAGAAGGAGAAAAAGAGAAGGAGAAAGATCGGCTTTAAGCCAGCTGAGGATAATTTAGAGTGCCTTTATTGAAATTCAGAAAATTGCAAATTACTTCCTCCCTTCACTTTCAATGTAGTATACTGGGTGCGGATACACGCGAATGGTTTATAGACAGCACAACTAAAATCACGCCAAATATTTCCTCTGCGTTATTTGGACTGCGGTGAATGAAAAAAAAAAAACAAAAAAAAAAAAAAATAATAATAAAAAAAAAAAAAAAATATCATTTTTATTGGCTTTTCATCAAGCTAGGTAGTATCACGACGTGGTATACCTAGAAGCTAATCGATGCTAAACGCTCAGAGCAGACTATCGCGGATGTCCTGGTACCCTGTTCCTTCTCACGGACGAAATCGATGTGACGAAGTTTGACAGCCGTGGTCTGAGGTATATACCTATATATATATGTATATATATATAGGTATAGGATATTGCGGGGCTGGTTGGTGCAGAGAAATACAGCGAGGGTTCAATTTTTTTCATAATTAGTGTGGACTATGGTTCTAAATGTGGAGAATGGTGAGAAAAGATCTCCCTCGGAGGTAATAAGATGGACGTGAGACAGTGGTGCGTTAAGATAGAAAGCTTTGTCAAATGGCATTCACCTTTTGTTATCGCAATCCCATTATATCCGCAGTGGAATATAATGCGAAATTCGTATTCATAATGGGACACGGAATATTAATTTAAGGGGCCATCGCCACGGTATTCATAAAATAACAGATGGCGTATCGATCGGAATGTAAATTTGGATATTACCGTTTTCACCGTTTGTCGTCTTCGAGCCTCCGCGTATCTCCTTATGCTCCGGAAAAGCCTTTTCGAAAACCAATTACGAGCCCGAACGTTTTACCTGTCAATTTTTTTATCTTACATTCTATTTTTTTTTCTTTTTTTTTTTTTTTTTTCTTCTTCTCGCTTCTTCTCATTTTTTATCTCCACTTCTTCTAAGCTTCGAGAAGGTAGAACAGCGGAGAAAAAAAGAGAAAAAAAAAAGAAAAAAAAAAAAAAAAAAATTACCTAACTATACACATAAAACCGTATTCCATCGTATTATTCAAACTCTCAAGCCATTTGATCGCCCCTTAAAATATAGTCGTTATACTTTTACGTCAGTTTTATCATAAAAATAAGTATAGGTATATATTTATACGAGTTTTAGTGTATATATAGAGGTTTTTGGGACATTATTTCTTTTTTTTTTTTTTTTTTCTTCTTCTACCTTCATACTAATATACGTCATTGGGTATAACTTATATATTTAAACAATATAACATTTTCAACAACTAATCGCATGTATCTATACATATTTCAAATATATATATATACATATATATATATATTATATATTTATAATGATAAATAAAAACGAGGATAATAATAGACAGGAATAATAACGATAATCACGACAAGGAAGCAGCGCCTTGATATTAGGGTAATTACTTCACGAGTTTGACGACCTGGATAAATATAGCTAAGATGTCACTGTGCGAAATGTAATTTGTCATTTAAGCGATAATAATATCGTACAGTGCTTCCCTGGGTGAGACTGCACCCCTTATTATTACATAATACATATAACAGTTGACGGATAATATTATATCCGCAATTATAGAAATACAGGAAACTACGTGGCATAAAATTTAATTGGGAAGGTTAAATGAGCGCCGAGGCTCTAATCTCTTCTTAAATAATACTCATATACAATATACATAGAATTGAAATAAATTTTCGGTATAAATTTCACTGTCATTACTATATCTTTTGAGGGCTTTGAATCACTTTGATATCAGCCAAGAAATTAGGGGTGAAATATTCGTTGGTTTAGATTCTAGATATCGATGTCAAGTTATATTCACACAATTATATGTATCTGTAATTATTTTCCGGTTCAATCATACTTAACGCATTAATTAATTAATTACCCTCAGTATCTGTATCCTTCGCCACTTCCGCCTTGACCACCTTGACCGCCTTGACCGCCTTGACCGCCTGAAGCAGCTGGGAAAGACGCTGTTCCTTCGTAACGAACCATTGGACGATATCCTCCACCATCGGCAACGTAGTCTACTATCTGTGTCCTTCCGTCAGGGAGCAGGACGTGATAACTTCCTGTCGCTTCGTCGTCCTTGCGCATTTCTCGGTGACCAAAGTCTAAGCCTGCTCCTGCGTCCTGGACTTCATATGAAAATTCGTAGTTCGCTGGGTCCTGTGAAAAAATCAAATTCTTTATAAATATAAGCTTGAAAAAATGAAAAAAAAAAAACGAATTTTTAGAAGAAAATCTAACGCAATTATTCTATTTGAAAGAGGAAGAAAATATTTATTTATATACACACGCCGGCCCATTCATCCGGATGTCCTCCGGCAGGTCTTGACGGTGAATTCCCAGTCGGTGGAAGGTACGCGGCACCTTGGGGATCGGCTGTAACCGCCTGGAGGAACGCCACCGCTAGAATGGTCTGAAAAGTCGAAAGGGTATATTTTCAATATTGTAAGTAAAACGTCCTTCAGGATAAAATCTTTTTGCCGATAAGGGGTAGTTTTGAGGCGGGTCAGACCACGCGTGGTATAAAAAAAAATTATTAGACGAATTTCTCCGGGGGTTTTACCACAGAAGTGGTTTTTCTGTACGCCCGATTACTTTCATAATACGACTTTATTCCCTCTTATACCTCGCCAGAACCCCTGTTGGTATACATATAAGAGTTAATCGCGTTGAACCCGTTTCAAATTCCAGGAGAAAATTGAAAAACCTTAACGACACCAGTCGCAGTTATATACGCGACGTGATGTGGCGAAAGAATTCGACAAATTTTACTTATATTATGTTAAATATATTTTCATCCCTGCAACTGCGTGAAAGACTAGATTTTTTTTTTGTTTTTTTTTTTTTTTTTTTTATACCATATCGATTATTCTCGGCTCTAGTTTTTTACTCAAGCATTTGATAGATTGATATTTTTCTGATTTAATCGCGACTATTGAAAAGGGCACGAGCGACGCGACGCTAGGTCGAGATTTAATTATTCACGTAGTGTCTCAAGAATTTCTGAGTTGTGAGAATGAAAATAGTCCGTAGGTACGAGTCTGGCTGTGCATTGACAATGAGCCTTCCTACCCTGGGCTTCTAAGATTCTCTCGAGTATGTAGATGAATCAGATCCACTGGTTAAGTATTTGCAAATTATTTGAGCTGTCGCCAAGCCAAGCGTGTCGCTGAATAAAATATAAGGATCTCAGAGTCGGGGGCAGGGAATTGAACAGAACACACCTCTCCACCTTCGCTTCGCTTTTCCTGCAGACAGGACTCCCGGTAGTTAAGCGTTTAGACAAACACTTGTTTCAGATTTTCCTTTTCCGTGGTGGTAATAAAATTCTTGACGCAGGAAACAGCTCGGTAAATAAAAAGAGGATAGAAAAAAAAGGAAAGAAAAATAAAAAAAAAAATAAAAGAATAAAAAATGAAGATAATTCATTTTCACCAACCTTTTTAAACATGACTGAGTTTTATCTTCCTTTGAGAGTCCTTTTTCCACGGATTCAAGCTCCTAGCCGGTGGTTGACGCCGAGATTGAAACTAAGATGAGCTAACAAAACGTCGTCACCTTTTATACTCAGCGGGTAGTAAGCGTAGTGCAATGAAACAGAGCCGGGAACACAGTAATTTGTAAAATACGGTATACATCACGGTAATTATATTTAATAATAAAACCGCAGATCTCTGACGGCAAGCGGAGTCCACCATGCGCAGACACCGAGAGCCGCTTACCTCTTGCCGTTGAAGATGGTTTTTCATACATTTTATCAAAAATCGCTGATCAATAGGTTGTTGAAAAATTTCTGAATAATTATTTACGAACAATCTCATATCAAATAACTTGTAACGATAATGAGCCTCAGGGTTTCCTGGGTTTAAGAACTTCTTCTCATCTCTCTCTCTCTTTCTCTCTCTTTCTCTGATCTCCTAGTAATGTAAGTTAGATGAGGCGACGAGTTTGTCTCGCGTATTGCACGTGAGATTATTACGTAAGCAGGTATACATCCAGGTAGGTACTAAAGACTGTGTAAAAATGTACTACCTACCCGGTGCAATCGATTACGTGCATCGGAGCAGAGCGCATCTCTTACTCTTCATTTTACTCTTACTTTCAATGCGGTTTAGCCACGGTGGTTTACTTATGTCAGCTACTAGCGAATTCCCGTTACAGTTTTACCCGCACGATAGGTATAGCTATACTATAGTTTAATCCGCTATTTTCTCTCATGATTTCAAATGGACAGATGGGTAAAGCAGACACCAGGTGATATAACGAGATTCCACCGATTCTCATTTAATCTAAACTCTTGCCGGGATAAGGATTTGAAAATAGAAAAATAGAAAAAAAAATATATATATATATCTTTACACTATACCTATGTATTAATTTGCGATGGGAAGCATCTTCAGAGAAAATTTTCTAATAGCTAAACGATTACGCAAATTTTCTTACCGCATATCATTATACATGTATAGCTTGTTATAAATGGTATATAGGTACGATAAATATTACTATGACAAAGACGATTTTTTCTATTATATGTTTATTGGGGTACAATAAAGATTACAGTGATTATAGGTATAGCGAATATACATAGATATGTACTATATGTTTATGTGTGCGTTACAGGTAAACTAGGTGCGCGGTGAGATGTCGGATTTTGAAAAAAAAAAAAATTAGACCAAAAGCGGTAGAGAGGCAGTTCGAGTGCGAATGACAGTTTTCGACGACTACTTGCAGTAAATATGGAATAAACTACTCTGACACCGTGTGAGATGCCAATTATTGTGGTAGGCAACGAGTGCAGATATGCGTATAGTTAAAAAAGTTGAGAAAAAAAAAAAAAAAGTAAATGAAAGTTTGAAAAAGTAAAATAAAATAAATAAATATAGTGAAGAGTTCTTTTCCCTATTGAAGGAGGAGATCTGTGCTGATAAATTGACAGGAATCCTCGTTAGGCACTTGCGTGAAATATAAGGAACGAGGATAAATCCTGATGAAATAATTAATTATAGATTATTTTTTTTTTTTTTTATGTAAAACTATTTCTTATATTATATGATTACGTATTTGTGAGTTTGTATATAATGTATATATTATTATATGTATATTTAAATGTTTTACGAAAGTTTTTTTGTTTTTTTGTTTTTTTGTTTTCTCTAAATGAATATGAATAATAAGTTCATCTCGTATCTAGGTATATATATGTCGATTATTTCCTCCGCAACATTATTCATATACATGTAAACATATATACAAGGGATTTATTTAACTATGATATTAGTATTGATAACCGGAATTCGCAGATGCGTCACCACCGCTTCCTGATGGATAGCCACCGCCGTTTCCACCTCCGTTTCCGCCCCGATTACCACTGCCGTTACTTCCGCCTGGACCACCGGAAGAATAGCCACCATTCCCGTTTCCACCACCATTACCTTGTCCTCCAGATCCTCCGTTTCCTCCGGACGAGTAGCCTCCTGAGAATTGATTTAGGTGTTTTTTAAGAAATTATCTAGCCTTTTGGTAATACGAAATTTTCATATTTAACAAGTTTTTATTTTTGGCAAAACTCACCATTTCCTCCATTGCCACCTCCGTTTCCGCCGCCATTCGGACCTCCGGAAGAATATCCTCCGTTGCCTCCATTGCCTCCGCCGAATCCACCTCCGTTACCACCGCTGCTAGGACCTCCTGAAGAGTAGCCTCCGTTTCCATTTCCGTTTCCAGATCCGCTACCACCGCCGAATCCATTGCCGTTTCCTCCCGGTCCTCCTGAAGAGTAACCACCATTTCCACCTCCGTTGCCTCCCGATCCACCTGAAGAATATCCGCCATTTCCACCTCCGTTACCTCCCGGACCGCCTGAAGAATATCCGCCATTTCCACCTCCGTTACCTCCGTTGCCTCCTGGACCACCAGAGCCGTATCCTTCGCCATTAGCTTCACCTTCGTATCTGATTTGAGGTTTGAAACCATCTTGATCGGCTTCGTATTCGACGATTTGTTTTCTTCCATCAGGTAAAACGACGTTGAATTCACCCTGTGCTCTATCTCCGTCTCGGGTTTCAGTGTGTCCAAACTCACTGCCGGATTCTTCGTCTTTTACTTCATAGGAGAACTCGTACTTCGCTGGTTCCTAAAAGATAAGGAGCTTGTAAGGATCTTGAGTGATCGATGAATCGTACTTGTACTTTGTTCAAAATTTAATCAAGTTTCGATAAAATACATTTAAACAAAGCAGTTCAATTATTATTGTTCGTTTCTGCGAATCCAGAATATTTCTTTGTCAGAAGAATTCAACTACACACCTATCCGTTTATCAAAATAAGTAAATAATTGAAGGACTTTACTTACGTTTCCACCATCGTCTTCGCTGCCACCCCCATAGCCGCTACCACCACTACCACTGTTACCAGAACCGCCGCCATTTCCTCCAGGGCCACCGGAAGCATAGCCATCATTTCCTCCCCCGCCTCCACCGCCTCCGTTACCTCCTCCAAATCCACCACCGTTTCCACCTGCACCAGGAGGCCCGTAGCTGCTGGATGGTCTGCTACCACCATTTCCGTTTCCATTTCCGTTTCCGCCAAATCCACCTCCGTTCCCTCCTGCGCCAGGAGCTCCGTAGCTACTGGATGGCCGACTGCCTCCGTTTCCACCATTTCCGTTTCCGTTTCCACCAAATCCTCCGCCATTACCTCCTGCACCAGGTGCACCATAGCTGCTGGATGGCCTACCTCCTCCGTTACCACTTCCACTTCCTCCGAATCCACCACCGTTTCCACCTGCGCCAGGAGCTCCGTAACTGCTGGATGGTCTGCCACCTCCGTTTCCACCATTGCCGCTGTTTCCACCGCCGTTGCCTCCTCCACCAGGTGCCCCATAGCTACTGGATGGTCTGCCACCTCCGTTTCCACCATTTCCGTTTCCGTTTCCATTACCATTTCCGCCAAATCCACCACCGTTGCCTCCAGCGCCAGGTGCTCCATAGCTACTGGATGGTCTGCCACCTCCGTTTCCGCCATTACCACCATTTCCATTTCCTCCGAATCCACCGCCGTTTCCTCCAGCACCAGGTGCTCCGTAGCTACTTGATGGTCGACCGCCCCCGTTTCCACCACCGTTCCCGTTTCCACCTCCGTTCCCGTTTCCTCCAGCACCTGGTGCCCCGTAGCTGCTGGATGGCCTGCCACCATTTCCTCCATTACCACCATTCCCATTTCCATTTCCACTTCCGCCGAATCCACCACCGTTGCCATTTCCTCCAAAACCAGGAGCCCCGTAGCTACTGGATGGTCGTCCAGCTCCACCATTGCCGGAACCGCCGCTGCCGCCGTTACCAGAACTGCCACCACTCCCCCCAAAACCTGGTGGACCGTACTCAGTTGATAGAGAACCTCCACCCGAGCTACCTCCGAAACCTGATGAACCTCCGTTACCGTTACCTCCGGGACCGCCTCGTCCTGGTGGGAGATACGAGTTTACAGGAGGCTCTGGCCTCGCTAGAGCTATCGCCAAAACGGCCGTTGCTAAAACGTACTGGAAATCAAAGAATGAAATCAGGCTAGCTTTTCATTACCAAAAAAGTAGTAATATGCAGCGAAGAACGGATAAAAAGGAGATAAAGAACAAAAAATGTATTGCGAATTGGCAAGCTACGTCGAAGTGTTTTTCGAAGAGGGATACGTTGATGATGAATATTAAAAATAAAATCGATATAGGCATGAAAAAATCGATGGTTAATAAGTCTATTTGAATAAATGCTTACCTTGAACATTGTGACGGATTTGTTGAATATTGAATATTGTATAATGGCTCTGGTACCCTGTTTTCCAAGGATGAGCCAGCACCACTGAGTGGTGTGGAGTGAATGATAAACCCTTGGACAAAATCGGCTTTATATACCCCGAAGCTCATCCGTGATCCGAGATCATGGATTTCGTGCAAGAAGGCACAGATTTACACCGTTTATACTATGGCATTGGTGATGTATCGGTGGTAGTGGTATTGGTACAAGTAATAGTAATAGCAATGGTAGGTACTCAGGGTGGCGGGGATAAAGACAACCGTTCAAAGACATCGAAGACGTCGTCACTTACGGATCGTCCCATTTTACTACTAACCGATATCGTTACGAGATCCGATTCCTACATCCCAGCCCAGCACACTATACAGGGTGATCGATGATTTTATTTTTTCGAAATACCTAATCAAATACTACTTATTTAAGCAGCATCAAAATGATGATCAACAAATTTCTGTTCTATAATGAGACGCCACCTAAAGTGTAAACAAGGACGAAAAAATATCTTGGCGATTTATGATGAAGTAATGAAATCTCTTCTTTTGCCTGAAGGGAAAGTCTTCTTTCTGTTATAATTCTGTGTACATATGAGACATCGAGCTCATCCTCATTTCAAAATTTTGAGTCTACGTTTAAAAGAGAAGAAAAAAAACAAAAGGATGAGCTCGATTTTAATTTCCATTTTCGTAGTTGTTTTTTGATTAATACTCCCTCAGGGCTTTACAGGTATGAGTATACACACGTGTAGGATTAAGTTCTAGCCTACAGACGAGAGGATGAAAGTAGCCTAAGGGAAACAGTGGGTGAGACGTGGTGAGTGCATAAGCAGTCGCATCTCAGCATCTGGGTATCCATCTAAGCAGATTCACTGGGTTATAAAAGGGGGAATGCATGTCTGTGAGAAGTACCTACATTCCTCTGCTCAACAGATATCCTCTGTATAATTATGTAACGATATTGTAAGGCCGCTTTGATTTATAAGATTTCGCTTATACGATGGTCTAGTTAACCGTCTCATCCTGTACCTATTCTTTGCTGCAGTCGATGGACTTAATGACTCAATTCTCATGTTGCAAGTAACGAGCTGCATGGAGATTAACTGAATTAAAATAACTGCGGTGCTAAAAATCAATCCCTAACTTTTATTTTCGATTAAATATTAGAAATATATGGTATCGAAATGATTGGGTAGCCTTTACCTACATACAACGAAAAGAAAATGAAGCAAAAACTTTTTTTTCCCACGTCATTTTACCCTCGGCTTGTCAATATATTTCGGTTATTGCGGTTCATATGTAGGTCAATGAAACCAAAGATATTTAATAAAGTTTCGCAAGTTTCTTTGATTATTAGCGACTTTGTTAGCCAGTTTTGGTCTTTTGGTATTTCGGTGTTCGGGTGAACATATAACTTAGGTCGAATACCTTATTGACGTTTCGATGATATAATTGAAGCAAACTTTCAATATATCTTCTAATTGGGACCAGAAGGAAGACGTACGCAATGTCTAAGATCGTTTTTTGCGAAAAGTAAATAACACCGTGTAGCTAGTATGGCGCAAATAACAAACCGCCTATACGTTACTAGTATAAATTACGTATTACCCTGGTGCCTTAGCTGCACGTTAGACATATGTGTAGCGCCCGATCCGAAAGCAATACATGTCATTAAGCGATGCGGCTAAGATTGCATCTTCGCAAACTTTACCGCCAATTAAATATAAGACGTATTACTGCAAAACGAGAGCATTAATTTCTTAAAAAAAATAATTAAAATTCAGGTTGTTATTTTCCAATTATTCTCAAGCCAATTAATTATCCGACTCGATGATACCTATCTTGTTTCAATATTATACCTATAAAGTATATACATATACCTACATACAGACACTGAACAATGTTCGTATTTTACTTACAATTAGCTAGACGCGTTTAGCTCGAATATCGCGCAACCCGAAGAAGAGAACTGCAAATTGTTTCGCAACTGAATGACGCCTACGACGTCACAATACGTAGTACATACATACACCTTTCCATATTGTCGCCAGCTGCATCCTGGTCTATATTATCACCGATTTCGCAAAAGAGATCATCTCATTCGGTATAATCATTATTCAATGTGCATAGAAAGAATATAGGATATATAGAAATCTATAGAGATTGTTTTATGGAATGATATAGTTTCAGAGATTTTTATATGGTATGGTGAATTCTGAACAAGTTCGTTACCACAAAGTTTAAAGGGCAGTAAAAGAGGCTATGGCAGAGTTTTAACGAGGTGAGAAATAAGGGACCATATAAGAAATATATGTAGAACGAAGGAGTTTTTAGTTTTCTCCGTTGTTGGAGGATGCAACAACTTTGCCGGAAGTGAGACGCGTTCGAAACTACGACACTTCGGTATACACGAAGAAAATTGGATCAGAAAAGCAATCTTTATATACATGGGTAAAGGAATTATAATACCTGCTCGGTGCGAAGGAGAGAAAGAGATAGATGTTTCCAGACGTCGTTCGTTCCGTAAGATTAACGTAGATTGGAAAAATAAAACTTCCAATCCTTTCATGCGCGTAGAAATAGACCGAAGATTAAACCGACTCTTCAGCTCCGCACCCATTTTATAATATTATCTTATTCTCGCAAGGTCAGGAACGATTTTAAACCGCTAATAGCACACTACTCTATTTGGAAAGAAACATAAAGAATAATTGATGTAGGTACTTAGATATGATCTAAATACTTGTGGCTTCTCTTAAAATTGCTTGAAAATAATGACAAGTGTTTACAATTTCATATTAAACCTATATTCGTACGCACAACTGTTGTACGATGGGATATTATACCTATACGAATACCCGTGTTGTTCGTTTCCCTTACGGAAAAAAACACTCAAAGGAACACTCAAAATAACCCTTTGAACAACACTCAGTAGTGATTCTCAACTAACTTGGGTGTTGACTCTCAGTTGAGTGTTGACCCTCTGTTGGGTGTCACTCATTCGGGAGTCAACTCTTAATTTGGGAGTTCGACACTCAAAATTTGGGAGTCAACTCCAAACCTGGGAGTTCGATAATCGAAATGTGGGAGTCATCTCTCAATTTGGGAGTTGGACACTCAAAATTTGGTAGTCAACTCTCAATTTGGGAGTTCGACACTCGAAATTTGGGAGTAAATTCTCAATTTGGGAGTTCGACACTCGAAATTTGGGAGTCAACTCTCGATTTGGGAGTTCGACACTCGGAATTCGGGAGTCAACTCTTAATTTGGAAGTTCAACACTCAAAATGTGAAAGTCAACTCCCAATTTAAGAGTTTTACACCGAAAATTCAGTGTTTGCACTACAAAATTGAGTGTATTTTCCGTAAGGGTTCTCTTAATTTTTCTGTTTAAATCGACAGAAAAACTGTATACCCCCTTAAAATAACATACCATTGTTCATTTTTCCCTTCAACCTCTCTCGCTTTCTCTCAAACTCAAAATGTTATTTATTTTTTCTTTCTTTTTCTCTCGTTTCTGTATATAAATTTTCAGTAAGTATTAAAGTACCGCTATCTACCCGAGCAACGACACGTAGCCCCTGTCGTAAATAAGTGGCTTAAATTTTTCCCCCAATATTTCACGTATTGGTTATTTTACGAACGCGTCGTACAACCTGTACGTATAAGTTAGGGTATGTTATATACATACATGTAATATATATATATATATATATATAGTATATACCTTTCTACCAACCTATCGATACTGTATACCTACCTATCTACCCTTCTATGTACAGAACTTTTTACCTTCCATACTGCAAACACGATTTAACCGTCGCTTTTGTCAAGATATTTGCGTATGGCCCCCGACACGCTCGCTGTACGATATCGTATCATCTTTTATCCTGCCCCCAGCTGATATACATAAGTGACTCTTATCTATCTACCTAGTTTACGATATGACACAATACTGACATTCTTACATCATCTTATGTATAGACATGAAAGTATAACGATGTTACTACTATGTGTATAGTAAACGTGAGTTTTTTTACTCCGTGTCGAAAGAATTGGTCACTTCCAAATGACTTTTGTATATTATAATAAAGCCAGAAATTTATTTACGACCAAGAAAAGTTTCCCTCTTCTTTTCATCAGGGTAGAAAAATAGCAATGAATATACCTGATGAGAATATAGTACGACATATATTGAGACCGTTACGGAGGAATACGCTTATATGCTACCTACGTACGTAGATCGGCGATGTATTTCAGCTATCAAGAACTTGAATAGTTAGCCAATCGTATGTGTAAAACGCGATCCACGATCCAATTTAGAACATATATCCACCTTGGGTATAATGTATAGATCTCTTACCATCTTCGAGATTCTTATACGCGATTGCGGCACATCTTTTCACTTTACGTACGGGAGTGAATAAATACGGTGAATCTCAGGCACCCAGTCACATTCGGAAAGTTGCAACTGATGCTGGTGCATCTATAGAGATATAGTAGACGGAAAATTTGTTGGAAGAATAACAGCTGTACCGCATATGTAGATCCAGTTCTTTTTTTTTTTTTTTTTTGTTTTTTTTTTTATATACAATTATTACGTTTCGATCTCCATATATACGAGAATCGTGTACCTATATATGATTTTCTCGCGTGTGATTGCAGCATCTCTTTACACGATATAGCTGCGATACATAGTAGACAGACCGAGTACCTACTTACATAGTTCTAGACCCATCGGCAAGTTGCATAGCTGCGCTTGACTGGTATAACAATACATCGTTGAGAAGGTACTCCAACAATGGAACATTTGACGCCCCTTGATCACGAGCTCGAATATTAAGTTTGGTCTGAAGTTTAGATGAATTTTTATCTCAAAACGGGTTTATTTCAGAACCATTCGTTTCCGCAGTTTAGAAATTTACGGAAATCAGTTATACCCGATATTCGATATCTACGAAAGATTCGCGAAATATACCATCGCACGTACAATCGGTGAATAACAGAATTCAGATTTTCATTGTTACGTGAGTCGATATCATCGCTCTATACACGGATGCATGCAGCATCTGAACTAGAACTACTCGTCGGTATATTGACGTCGTCTATTTTCATCCTGTTTGAATTTTATGGAACGTTTTTTTTTTTTTTTCATCCTGATGGTTTTTTTTTTTTCACCTGGATTGAGATTTTCATATATTTGCTACACGTATTCATGAAATTGAGGTTCATGAAATTTGTGGATAATAAATTCTCAACATCGTAGTTTTCTTACTTGAATTCGCTTTAGTTTTTCTTTTTCTCAAAGAAAATGAAAAAAAAAAAAAAAAAAAAAAAAAAAGAAATGAAACGAAAATTCAAAATGCAGCTCGGGTTTCGAACGTCTTCATTTACATAGGCTATCAGTAGTTTCAAACTTTCAGTATTTACGTATAAATATATTTTTCTATGCGGAGTGACGCGGCGCGGCGTAGCGAGTAAAAGTTTTCCTTAGAAAAACGGGAAGTTGAAGGTTCCTCTTCGCGCACGTCCTGCTCGGATATTGGCTGTACCTCTTCTCCTTCTTTACTCTAGGTGCAAAAGGAACGACCACCACGCTGTCTTCATATATATAAGTGAAATATCTCAGCGTGTAAAACAGTTTCTTCCTTTTCCTCTATTTTCATCTTTTCCGTATCGTTATCTTTTTCAAATCCGCGGATACTCGACACACAAGAATATATATATCTGTAGCGCTTGAAATATCCCAGATATCATCTATACCCACTTCTTCCTGCACACACGTACGTCGTTTCACTTCTTCATACTCCAGCTGCAGCAGACCGAAATTTTTATATGACTATAATGGGAAAAGGAAATGCTTATTGATATAATAATCGAAGCTATCGACTATGCACTAATTTTTATTCATTTAAGAAGATCCTGTTTCCTTTATAGAATACCTTGAGTCGATTACATGGCAGCGGAAGAGTTGAAATTCTACCTTTCGCTATCGTTACGTTAGGTATTTCTTTCGCAAAGTTCGCTTTACAAATGAAGTGTAAATCCTCTTCCGAGTTCTAACAGCTGAACTATCAGTCTGTATAGTACCTACCTTCTGTCCATGGAATTGAATAAGAAATTCTTACAGAGTTTGAGCTTTTATTCGAACTGGCACGGAGTAAGAAAGCCAATCATTCGATATATATAGCGGCTGACGCCTTTCAGCGAAAAGTAGCTGCAGTAGGTATCAATGATGCAGATACAAAAAAAAAAAAAAAAAGTAAAGAAATAAAAGCTTCTTCTTATTTCTGTATCGGTGAGTTTCTCCATGTTTTAAATTCCTATACGAAGTTTATATATAGGGACTGAATTTTATCTCAATTTCTTATCGAGGGGTTGGAACAAAAATCCTCTAAGATCATCAAACGTGAGATAAAGACAAGACAAGACCAGAAGAGGTAAGTAAGTGCGATTCGATGTGGTCGAATTACCCAGAGACCCAACAGCCGAGTTTCCGGGCTCCGATCCTCTTCCCAAATTAGTGAACGACACGCAGACCATTCGATCCAATTTTTTTCTTTTTCTCTTCTTTTTTTTTTCCTTTTTATTTTACTGCTATTGAGGAGCCAGCTGCTGCCCACCTCCGGCTTTAGGTTAGCCGAGAAAGCAGGAAGATGAAAGAAACTCGAGCCATGTAAATCGTTAATGGTTGTCGTGACTGCCAGCTCCGAGTGGTTCGCCTGATTTATTTCGAGTCACGTGACGACTGATGTTTTAACATTTCGTGAGGCAGCTAGGTATATAATATAACGAAAGCACCAGGGGGCTCCTGTCAATAAAGAAGAGATCGGTTTGGATTTAAAAGTGGAATAATTTTTAACTCCGAGGTTCAGCTGTCGAGTAAATGAAATAGAAGTTTCGATCCTGCACCCTCGCTGATATAGAAATGTACAGTTCTAATAAGGGATGAAATTAGATCGTTGTAATGGTTTGAAAGCTCGTATAGATATTAATTCGAGAAAGAGATAGAAAATTTTGCTAAACTTTAACGCGAATGGTTTATTACTCGATCGGATTTAGGTACGTCTATAAGAAAAGATCGGTGAATGCTCATGCTGCAGCGATCGAGAGATCTGCCTTAGCGACTGTAGCTATTAAAATAGGAGTTTCTCAGCCGGTGAAACGATGAAGGAAGTAATTTCGATCCTGAAGACACGAAAATCCTATAAAATGTAAAATAAAGTAAAACTCCAGACAACAATCAGGTTCTCTCTGCACCGATGCACTTCCGCGCAATAAGCTATTTCAGTTTCTGTCCTGAATATATCCTACCCACCTACCTACCTACTCGGTACTCGGCCAGTTTTAGATTGCTAAAACTCCGTCGATATGTCTCAATAAACGCGACGCGGTAGAATATTTGGCGAGGCTGATGGACCGAGAGAAATTATGGAAGATCCTCCTCCTCCTCCTCCTCCTCCTCCTCCTCCTTCTCCTCCTCCTTCTCCTCATCCTCGTCCTAGTCCTCGTCCTCGTCGTCGTCGTATAGTCGTCTGGAGGTAGGATATAACTGGTGATGAACGGTTATGGGTAATCATGTAATTGATCCTGGGCGTAAGGGAGAAATTTTTGGCGAGAGAGAAAAATTTTGGTGTTTTATTTTTATGGGATTTTCCAACCGGGCGTAGAATGTAAATCATCGGATAAAATATGAGCCAATTTTTACAAAGTGTTTAACTCTGTCTCTCCCCGTTTTTCTCTTATATATACCATGCAGAGCTGGTAGAATTTCGAAACCGTAAATCAACCTGAAGATAAAAAATTAAACCACGTATACCTACCTGTGACGCACAGTTTACCAACGAGACTTGTATATATGTAAATTCTACTCACGCATGTTATACCTAATTTGAAAATCAATTATTCATCTTTAGACGATGAAATAAATTCCCTTTCACTCACTCAGCTTGCGTTGACTCAATTTAGTCTATCATTCCATCCGCCACAATAATGAAAAAAAAAAAAAACTAAATAAAAATGAACCCGACATTTTTATCTAACGTTTTAACAACGCGGTAATCTCATAAGAATTACGCGTATAGCTGAAAACACCGTTACTTCCTATTGTTCTGAAGTGACCCAGAGGGAAGATAGCTATTCTTTGCGTCATCTATCACTTGCGGGTGTGACTCGAGCCCTTGGGAATCGTAGGGAAAGAAGCTGCAGCTCTGAGATGGTACCAAAAAATAAAGAAGAAAAATAAAAAGACGGAGAAGAAGACGAAGAAGAAGAGGAAGAGTAAGATGAAAGATCCGGAAGGAAGTGGGTGGAGGATGAAGGCCTGCAGGGTGAGGGCTGGATGATTTCAATAACCAAGCACCGTTATCTGTCCATGGGTATAAGCTAGCACGTCGGCGTCCAGAGACCGACGGAAAAGTGTCACCTTCCTTCAACCTAAATAGAAACGGGTGTAGGCATCCATCACCCCGATTTTCATCGCGAATTTTCTCGCCACTACCACACAGGTCAAATGAATACGGTTCTCCATTCATCTTGTCTGACCTTATACCGATTATTCGTTTTTTTTTTCTTTCTTTCTTTTTTTCTTCATCTTCATTTTTTCGATAGATAAGAAAAATTGCGGACGTAAAAAAAGTGGGTCTTCGTTGTTGAGGATCGTGAGACATGATGCATACTATACGATGATTTTCCATTACTCTGACAAAGACATTTGCGTTTAACGAAAAGTCGTTCGAATATCTCCGGTTGAAAAGCACTGCTTTATCCAAGTCGTCCGTGAAACTGCCTCTTTGCGGTCTTCCGCGAATCGTCCCTTTCAATCGGGACCATTTCCGCGAACGACCTTGTCTTACCTTGGCTTGATTTCCCTTCAAAGTCGATCTTTCTTTATTCTCAATCCGCGTATCAATACACCTGATAAAACGACGCCTCTCTACAGGTTCAAGAAAACCTCTGAACTTTCATTGAACGAAATCTAAGACGGTCTTATCTTATTCCTCTTTCAAAAAAACATCATAAAAGACTTTTTCAAATTGAAACTAATCAAGATAATAGCAAAGAAAATAAAATACCAAAAATGAAGAAAAGAAATCACAGTAAAGTTTCGAAATAAAACTGGTGAAAATACTTCAGCACTACATTAATTTCAGTGGCTTTACTCGCGTTCCAGTATATACACAGATATATACCCATATATGTATATAATATGTCGCGTATAGTTACGAATATGACTTCATTGTGGTTGTGTGTGTGGTTTAAAGAGGGAGAATATGGAACGTGAACTCATGGTAAACAGAAGACATATTCAACCATACCGGGTAGATGTGGAGCAAGACCTAGTGCGCTCAGAGATGTGCGGGGATCACCTCATTACCTGACTGACTCCCACGCCCTTACGCAATTCCTGCAGAGACAACGGTTCTCAAACTGGGCCAATTTCACTTATACTATTCAAAGTTGTATACAGCTAAATTACGTAACAAGTGAAACAGTTGTTAACATCGGATATTCAATTAGCAAAGTACGTTTATAACGCCGAATAATCCACGTTCGTCCATGTAACGCGATACATTATGATCACTAATACCTAGAGAATTGAAACATCGCTCTGCGATTCTCACAGATATGCAATTCCGAAACATTTCATGTTGATATATAAATTGAAGGTATCTAATCGATGATCCGTATCGAAAATTTAACAGGTATACAACCATTCCTTCTATACGTGGTACACAGAATCCTAGAGATTCAACCACGGGATTCAGAATGCACGAAATGGACCACTTCAATTCAGTCTACAGCATTGTTGGCACCGTTACGAAGCCCGCTATGATCCTAAATGCAATTGCAATGCTTCGGATTGCGAGTGGCCCATACCTATACCTATACCTATATCTATACATAAACGAAAGTTTGACTAGAAATTTCCAAGCTGAAAGATCAGCCGTCTAATTACTTTCTCGATTAAGCGCTTTGTCGATTTATCCTACAAACTCTGTAATATCTCGGAAAACTTCTATCTAATAAGATATGCATTATAATCCTTGGTGAGATTTCTGAACGAAAAATAAATTGCTATAGAGGTAAAATGCAGGGTATAATTTCAGGTGTTTTATTATAACCAATCGATATATTAAAGCCTCGCGAGTATATAGTTCCAGGGTGGCAAAGCAGCACACAGTTTTGTCGACATCTGCAGCAATATTCCACACGATATTCGTTGATAGAAATGTTATCTTGAGAAACGGAAAGCCTTACCATCAGGAGTTCATAAAATTTTACAGAATCTATCCGCTGCAGGATTAAGCTGTTGAATTTTGAGAGTCGGGGCTTGTGAAAATGATCAGGGTATAAGTTTTTGATGAATAAAAGTCCGAGAGCTGCAGTAAAATTATCTTTCAAAAATCACTTCAACAAGTTTAATGATAAAAATAAGAATTTTCAACCAAACTGTACTACAGACGACGAGCAATTTCGTCCTTTTTCTCATCCCGAAGCGGAGAGATGCTATTCTGCAGTGTGGTTTCAAGATTCGGAAGCTATCACTATACTACCGTGGAAACCTGGATTAATCTGAACTCTGAGCCCCTCTCAACCTTAAAGCTCTTTTCCACGCAGGAAACCTGGCCTTCCTTAACCGAAGGTAAAAGGTAGAAGGTAAATAGATACCCAACGTATCGCTGGTTATCAGACAGTTTCAACGAGGGCCTAAACCGCTTTAAAAAGCTTCAAAGACTCATTGAAAGCTTATCAAAGAAGAGATTATCGATTTTCTCAGCACTTATACCTATATAGGTACCACAGTTTTACTTTTTCTTTTACTTCTTACTTTAACTCGAACTTCCTATTTTCGTTAGTGTAGAGATGTATAAAAAGCGCTTGGTCAGTGGATTTTCCTCGACGTTATAAAAGCAACGGTAAATGAAACTTCTTCTGTAACAGGCTGCAACCTTACGATTATTGTTTCAAAGAACGTGTGAAACGCTCACATATAGTCCTCCATGCTGTATACCTAACGTTAATATAAAAAGAAAATTGGATCGTGCTTTGGACTCCGGGTGTTTTATACTACCTATCAATTTCTACTAAAAAATGATACATACACAGCAAAAATTCGTTGTGAGGGGGTAGAAATAAAAAAAGAAAAAACCTAATCGCAAATCAAGAATGTACAAATTTTCGTCAAAACTAATTACGACTTTAGTACATATATTTAGTATACCAATTAATTACAAGTCGTATAGCAAGTTAACGAATGTGAAGGGATGACCCGGAGTGTAGGAATTACATAGCTTACAAATGTCCGCAATGCCCACATCGCTTGACCTTTTACAATTCCCTACGCATCTGAGGCATAAATATATTCATGGCAAAATGTCGAAACTGCGAGTTCGCGTGGCTATCGCGTTTAGACAACCATAAAAAGGCATTGATCTGATATACAGACTCTGCGTACTATATGTGTAGTACGTATAATTTATACCGAGAAACATTATACCTTGGGTAGGTTACCGGGATATAACTTTTGCTTCGAAACTTATATAACGAGTACCAAAAAAAAAAAAGTGCTTTTGCGGTATGCGTATCACTTTTTTTTATAACACGTCCTTCGCGGCCACTCATGAGGGCGAAGGAATTTTCTCCTTTTCCCTCAAGGTCCGAGTGCCTATATACTTCGCGGTATATAAGAGTGTTAATATATTTAATAAAAATGTCACCCCCATATACAGTATAGCTCCTATAGCTACTCATGACCATGGAGCGACAAGTTGGCAAAAGTCGTAAAACATGTCGTTACAACGAGTAAAATCATGATGCTAAACTTTTCATTAGAATGGAGGAAAGCAACGGGGCGGTGAGCCACGTTATATATGTATCTGCCCCCAGGGCACAGACAACAGGAGCTTGCGGAAGGTGCCATTTGTCACTCGGTAAATAATTAAAAGGAGCAACGTTTCAACCGCGGAAACATAGCTCTTTGCCTTTGGGCGTGATCCTATTTTTCCCTTTTTATTCTCTCTTATTCTTATTATTCCCTTTTTTCCTATAGTTTATATATTACTGCAGCCAAACGTAACACCGTGGGGAAAAAAAAAAAAAAAAAAAAAATTTCACCCCCACGTATATAAAACCGAATATTAATTCAAAGTGAGGGAATCGGGGGACAGAAAAAATCTATTCCAAATCTCTCGAATGTTTATCTTCTTAAATTAAAGTGACGTGATATCGCGGTGTATATAGTAATCGGGTTGTAGTATATATGTGAGAATTTCCAGCCTAGGCATTTAACCCGCGTGTTTTGCTTCGTTGGCATTTGCGGCTAACAATGGGGATAAGAAAGACGGAGATATAAGAGTCTGTGCAGGGCTATTCACTTGAATAGTATACAAGTATGGAGACAGGTATACATAGTACGTGTATTTACCTGTATATATACATATACATACCTATATACCTGTATGTAGACACGTATCGCGTGCGGTGAACGAAAAATCCGTGACATTAGACGCTGATTGTACATTTACATACACAAAGTATATGAAATTCATGTGTTGTATAGAATGTGTATATGGTGTTTGGTTTATGGTGTAATTTTAAAAGGTACTACGTACTTACTATATATCGTATATAGTAAGCGTGAGTGAAGGTCGTCGATCTCTTACGTCCGGAACGTAAGATTGAAGAAGATTGCAATAGAAGCTTTCAAGGTTGAGTCGAAAAATCAAGTTCGAAAATCGTCTAAGTAGAGTTTGCCAAAATTTCTGATACATTTGTATATTGCGGAATTTTTTCACACAACTGAAATAGATCATTCGCACATAGGGTAAGTGTGCCTATATTACCACATCTGCAAAATCAATTTTCCATCAGTACGAAAAATTAACTCTAGGTTTCTATCCAATCCGAAGCTGAAATTCAGTGGATAATTATTTATCTAATTAGAGAAGAAAGAAATATCATGAAATTAGAGAAAAAAATGGATTCAATTTGTGCATTCTTTGGCCAGTTTCATACAGATTGGTTGATCGAATATGAGAATCAGATGTCGAGGAGTGCAGGGAGTTTGGTAATTCTGAGAGTTCATTTGATTAGAAAATAATGAAACGTGAAAGGGGTTGTGTATCGAGTACTATGGGGGATATAGTACTCCGAGATTGATCGATTGAAAATGAATCAAATTCCGTTTGATTAATGGCTAGTAATTCACCGAGTGTTCAGTCGACTGTCGTTACTCAAATAGCTGCACTATTGAGTACGAGAGAGCTGAGAGCTGTTGCCAGTCTCGATACTGCGCTAGCCAAGAAGTTGATAATTCTGTTTGGCTCTGAGGGTGTGTAGAAACTGCGCATTACGCCCTGGTTCAAATAGCGTGTTTCCGGCCCCACGTCCGTCCCGACTTCCGGGGCGTAAGAGGAACGCCCGCGGCGCGGCACGGCTCGACGGCTACGGCTTTGGCTTCGCGGGTCTCGTCGCGTCGTCCTGCCAATCAATTTCAAAGCTAGTAATTCGGAGATATCTTCGGCAAACATTAATCCGCAAGATAAAACCGTTAATTTATTATTCGATTGAGTTTTTGAGGTCCGAAGAATGAAAGACGAGGATTAGATTCCGAGCGTGGATTTAATCCAGTCGGGGCTAATCCGGGTTTTAATTAGAGATAAAGAATTCTTCTTTTTTTTTTTTTGTGTAAAAATCGTCGGTTCGAACAAATTTCTCATTAAAACGTAACAGTTTTTTCCACTCTCTTTACGTTTCTTTTCTTATCTTTAGCTGAGAAAAGTTTCGAGACACAGGACTGTTCCCTGTTCCCTGTTCCCTGTTCCCTGTTTCCTGACTCCTAATTGTTTGTCAAAGATGTGAAATCGATAAAAGAGACAAATCGAATTGAAAAAGGAAACGCGGTCTAAAATTCCCCCCAGGTTTTAGTCCCTGGTGAAGAAATAACAGAGCATTAGTATAGTTCGGCTTTAATACGAAGTGGGACTTTACTCTGATCCCTAAACAATCAACTGGGAAAGTTGAAAAGGCGTCGTCGTCGTGCCGATGGAAAGAGCAAGGCCTCACACTTCGCCTTGCGGGGGATTGAGGAGTCGACATCCACCCAGGGTGCTCAAAAAAGATGAGAGAAATTGCGAGGAAAATTTTTTAGGTATCTATGATAGTTGGAAAGATAATATCGAGGTTTGGGGTGAATGAGAATATCTCAGTTGGGAATGAAGAGTTCAATTTTCTCAGTATACTACCTATATATATAGAAATACATGAAAAAATAAAGTGAACATTAATTTGAGTTCCGAAGACGTTATTCACCGGTGGAGAAAAAGCAGTCTAGGTCATGTTCTTTAAAGATTCAGCTAGAATCGGACCTAGCGGCTAAAAAGGATCCTCGAAGTGCCGATCAAGTGTCAAATAAGTGTAAAGATATTTGAAATAGAAAATTCTCGAGGGAATTGAAACTGCTTATACCTACATGGCTATACTCAAAGTTTAAAGGATTTTCTTCATTTCAAATTCTTAATATGATTAAATAATGCGATATTTATGTATTAACTACCTACCCAACCCAAACCAACCTATGCACGATATAAAACTGAAGCAAAAAGCCCAGCATGTACGCAATCAACTTGAAGCTCCATTTATCAAAGGGTCATTATAACGCCGTTGACAAACGACCTTACGCTCTTATCGCGAAGACTTAATTACACTAAACTGATCCCGTATACACTTTCATCGCCCTATAGTGGTATAAAAAAGAAAGAAAGAAAACATTTTCAACAACTTTTTGGTTCAGCACCTTTTTGAAATTTGCTACATAATTTTATGGTACCTATAGTGCCAAATTTCGCATCTATCAAATAATAAAGACATTTACTAAATATTATGTGTCTTTTAAACGCAATAATATACACCGATGTGTGTCAGGGTGTTATCCATTGCGCAAAATGTAATGAGCAATTAAAATTTCCCTTTCTATTCCCCTCTGAGACGGTAGCTCGCAGAATCTCTACGTCTTTGACTATGTCCCTCTTTCTCATTCTCGTTCTCCATGTCTTGTTCCGTCTCTTATGCGGTGCGACGTGTGGGAGGACTTTAACGAATAAATATATACCCCGGCAAACTACAAGTGTCATAATTATTAATTAGCGTTGTCGTTTGTTGTAATCCTCCTCTACCACTCCGAGCTTATTTCGAGAAACTGAGACGCAACCAGCACCGGCACGGCACAAGTATAAGGCACCAGCTATAACCACTGCCTCAAGACGACCTTATACTAGCTAAGATTCCGCAAGGATATGGCTAGGGGCATAAAGCACCCAGCTAGGGGATCCCTTTGGGGTAAGATTATTCCTCCCTATTGTTCAACACGCCTCTATGTTGCAGTACGTATACTCTACCAAGACGATGTTACTCGAGGAGATGCCTCATGCCCCTTAACAGAAACAACACGTACATAATTATTCTGCTATTATATACGTGTAGCTATTTATATACATACGTGAATATCTATATATTGGGGAAAAAGCTCTTGTATAAATTGGTTAAAAAAAAATATATATATATAAAAATAAATTAACTATTATATTATGTGATTGAAGATTCGAGTTCATTCCCACATATGTGGATTGAAATGTGAATGAAAACGAGATGAGAACCGCTTTAATGAAGGCGATCTTTGATTTGATCTTCCCACAGAGCAGTGAAAGTAAGTTCTGCTGGTTGTTTTGTTCTTACTGATACATCGAAGACGAGGAGTAGGTAGGTAGGTATGAGGCTGGATTCCTTCCAGTATATGCAGAATCCCCGGTAGTCAGTACCTTGATTATTCACAATTATTGTAGATATAGTTTGAAGTTTCATTTTTTTTTTTTTTTTTTTTTTTTTTTTATGGCATTGATATCGGAAATAGAATTTATAGCCTTATATCGTAACTGTATGTTGATTTCAACAACGTATAGAACCCCAGAGACATTGGGGGTGTAATACATTCTAGCTTTATAACTGCGATATCCACTTTCATGCTTGATGACATAAATATACTGACAACTTGTCAAATTTTCTTCGTCAATTTTACTCCGAATATAAGGTCATGGAGAATAAATTATTCAAATTCAATGTCTGGGGCTATGAATACACGACGATATATGCGCACCGTATATGAAATCATCGTAGTACACTATACGTGACATGTGTGTGCATGTATCCATACGTTAGCTCAAACTCTACTGCCTCACGGTTATAGTACCTGTATCTTATGGGGATTGATTATCGAACTGGATGAAAAGGTAAAAAAAAAAAAAAAAAAAAAAGAAAATGAAATGAAAGGAAAAAGGAGGAAAAAAAATCAACCAACAACAGTCGCACGGTGAAAAGATATTTTCTTCTATACTAGCTAATGTAATTGTTTGTCTTATTGTCATCGAAAAATTGTCGAAATTCGAGTGAATTCAATTTGCACCCTGCATATATGTAGTTATTCGTTTCGGAAGTAAATTATATGCCGAAAATAAACAGGATAAATGAATTCGTGTTTTTTGTTTTTTGTTTTTTTATTCTTCATCCATTTCCGATCGAATAAAAACTGGGAAAAGAGAAGGAGACGGTGCAAATGATACCATTAATAATTCTTATATTCTAAACATTTCGAATGTAGAAAATTCCGGATGCAAGAGATGGGGTCCTCGAGGTACCTATTTGAAGTCTGACTCCAAACAGACTTCCGACTTTAGTAGGTACATAGCGAAATTCGTGTGTTCGTTCACGAGGTCTCGGTAGTGTGCTGGTAGGTACCGTGGCCATATTTAACCGTAGCAAACAGCTCGACTTGTGTAGAGATTTCGATTTCGAGGAAGCATTTCACGATGAGGTATAGGTACTATATATAGTAGATTGGTATATGCTGCCAGTTTGTTTACCGACAACTATATATTAACGGTTATAGCTTTTTGTACTCAAATACCCGATCAGTCGAATTGCCAACAAATTTAATAGTAGAAATCAAAAAATCAGATTTCATTTTAGACGCTTTTCACTCCCGGCTATATAGACATGAAAGTTTCCGTCATCGGAGTTACGTTACCGCACCTATTATGATAAAGTTCATTAAAATTTAACCATTCTGTAACTATCTTCCGCCATTTTCTCCTTTTTTATACAAAAAATAAAAAATAAAAAAATGTGTATTTTCATAATCCTAGATTACAAAATCGGTAAATATCATTTATGGGTAATAATTTCTTGTAGAAAAAACCGCGTTGGTTTTCGTTCGCAGTATAATTACCTATACGAAACGATATAGTACGTAGCGATGTCCCTTTCACGTGTGAAATTTGAACAGTAAAAAAAAAAAAAAGAAAAAAAATAAATGTAATATAATACAACAGCTATTAAATCGTGATGAAATGAATTTTTTTTTATCTTACAATTAACTCGTCGTTGTACTTACTATATAAAGTTCCATAAATATGAAATATTGATATGGTAAAGTTGTGTAATTTTAGAAAATATTTTATTCACCGATAATGCAGTGTCTGTGCAGCAATAGGTAGGTATAAAAATTTTCAACCATTTGATATAAGAATAATAAAAATTTCTTATGGTTAGATGGTTTTAGATCTATTTACGATTATTCGAGGTCGTTAAAAACGACGGAGTTACTAGGACCTTCTTTCTTCTTCTTCTTCCTAGTATCCATTGAAGTTACTGGAACTTGGCCTCGGGGTGTCGTACCTTGGGGTCCCTTCGTAGCTGACCTGAGCATTGAAACCGTGTTTCCAGTCGGCTGTGTATTGTACTATTTGTAGACGTCCATCGGGTAACTGCACGCGATATTCTCCACGGACAACATCGCCGTCACTGACCGCGTTGTGGGAATAATCATTCCCGAAGGAGTCATCCTTTACAGCGTAGTTAAAGTCAAAGGGCATCCCTGGTTCGTGATGATGGTGATCACCATGGTCGTGGTGTTCATGCTGTGATTAACAAGAAATTTCAAATTTTCAACTCTTTATCATTTGGTTCGAAATTACTTTAAGGGTTTTAAGAAATTTTATCATTTTTTGTAGAAATTGAATGCAGAAATTCAAGTATTTGTCGCTTCCGAATCATCGAAGATCTTTTAGCTCAATACTCGTTTGTTGAACTTACGTAATTAATCGTGCTAATTGAGCCCATGAAAGCCTGAGGGCATTGAGTAACATAAGATAAAATTAAGTAGGTATCAACTCACATGTTCGTTATGTCCTGATGGTTGTCCAGTGTAGTCAGGGAATCCTGGAGTTGGCCTGACCGGAGTTCCTGGGAATGGAGTTGGCCTAGGGCCAGTTGGAAAGCTTGAAATATGGGGCCTCGTAGGAATCGGAGGGAAACTAGTCGTGGGCCTAGTTGGTGTTACCGGAAACGATGGAGTCGGTCTTGTAACTGCCGGAAACCCAATAGTTGGTCTATCGTAGTTGTAGCCTTTGGTAGGATCAGGTGGAAGGTATCTATTGCTACCTGGTGGGAGGTCACCGATTACGGCTGTAGCTGCCAGCAGAAGTAAGGTGACCTTAAAAGAGAAAACATTAAAAAATCAAAATCAAAATCAAAATCTCAAAATCAAAAAATTAAAATGAACGCGATGTCAAAAATGATCGAAGAATTGTTCCTCCCTCGATCCTTGAAATCACACTGAGTCTAACTTTTCATTTCTCACCTTGGCTAATTCGTATCAAATTTGCTTTTTTTTTCTTCGTTTCTTTTAACTGCGTATAAATCGATGAGGTTTAATTCCGAAAGCTGATGGTCAGATTACGTCATAGTACAACGAGTAATTGTTTAGGATTTGTCAATCGTTGAATGTGAAAGATAAAGAAATAAGAGAAATGTCGTACGACAGGTCGGTAAGAGTATATTACGTGCTTGTATAGCAATGAAATTTTTTTTTTTTATTTCGACTATGTAAACCTCATTAAGAACTGGGTCGTGAGTCAATACACGATAAAATGGGTATATAGTTCGTGTGGTTAACGTGCTGCACGGACAGATAGTCAGACATCTGTAATATAGTATTTCTTATTGTATAGTGATATTTGATAAAGTCAGTAGCGGTTTCCCTCGAATATAAACCAACAGACAGATTAATTCCGTCACGAAATATGACCGATTTATTTATTCATCCCTTCGGCTATACCTAATGCCCGAATAATTTGTCCCCTCTTTATCCCGCAGCAAACAAAAAAAAAAAAAAAAATTGAATCAAATAGACTCAAACGACTTCTTTTTTTCTCTACCCAGGGTAAACCTCGGCGTTTAATTAATACATGAATATCGATTCACCCTCAAGAAGAAGAAATAAGAAAGAAGGCTGTTTTTTATGTAGGTACACTTGATTTTTTATTTCATTTAATGTTCCTTTTTTTTTTTTTTTTGTTTTCAATCCAATTAAAAAAAATAAGGAAATTAAAAAAGGCAGGGAATTTCTTGTTTCTGGATATATATCTACATTGTTAATAAAGAATTTTTTTTTTTTTTTTATTAGGTCATGATATTGGGGTAAATAAATTGCTTCGAATTCGTGAAAACGTCAGCTCGCGATAAATTAAAGGGATTTTAATAATTTCCACGTAACTTTGAATAGATCGTCAGTGGATTCTAATAAGTTGTATATGTTATGATTCAAGGATTTCCTCGAGTGGTAAGTCTCGGGAGATTATCGAGCTCGTGTATAATATATATACACGAACTTCTCGAATTTCCAAAGATCCTAATTATTCCCTGAGCACCAAGTGGCTCAGGACCTATGTTCTCTTCAAACCAGGAGAGTTCGTAGTAGGTACTACCTAATTGTTTAATAAATGAATTGATCATCACGTTCGAGATGTTCTTATTTCCCAATAATAAAAAACAAAAAAAAAAAAAAAAATCATATCTCATAATTAATTTATCGTCAATTCATAAAACTAATAAATAATGATATTATATATATATATATCTATAACTACTATGTATGATAGTCATTAACTAATATCTTCGCAGGTTAATGGGCGTATCGATGCCCCAACCGTATAGTAATTATTCACTATACCAGAGAGAAAGAGAAAGAGATAGATAGAGAGAGAGAGAGAGAGAGAGAGAGATTATGATCATTATTATTTTGCTAATAACCATGCATAAATCATCATTTCAGACAATCGTATCTTGATATTATTATAATTTATGTACTTGGCCTGTTTTAACTTGATTACGAAACTTTTGCCAATTACCCTTTTTTTTCTTCTTCTTCTTTTCTTTCATTTTACATTTTGAAAGAAAGATTTTTTTAGAATTAGACAAAAAAAAAAAAAAAATTGTCGGATTAGAAGGAAGATGTAAACAAAAAAAAAAAAAACGAAAAAAAAAATGGAGAAAGGTGAGACCGAAGGTAATTACATCGTATTTCCTTAACCTTGCGAAACCGGAGGCTTTGTGTTGAGACAGGTTCGTCTCGAGTTAGACAACTTAAAGGCAGGCTAATGTCAGGTTTCCAGGATCTACTGGCAAAGCTTAGTGTTTATAGTTGCAAAGTCGAGATAGTCTTAGAAGCTTACGTTACTGTGGGTATATAAATTCTAATCTAATTGGATTTATATATATGTACTGATGTATTATGTAGATATATAGGTATACATGGCTGTGTGTATTGGTGTATAAGGGCTAATTGTCCAAAGGAGTAAATTTCCTACAATGAGAAAATACACAAAGGCGTAATCACAAGCTGCCAATTTATTCACATCCATATTTCCCTCTTTTCGCATGCGAGGGAACCGGAGTCCTTGCCTTGCCTTGCCTTGCCTTGCCTTGAGAATATCAAACGACTACAAAGGACTAAGGAAGGCTTGAGAAGAGAATCTCTTTGGTCTGCCTGCGCGGTTCATGACTTGAAACTTGAAAGACGTATCTACACAATTGAATGTAACGATGCTATCTTATCACTAAATCAGATCGACCCTCTATAGCTGGTTTTTGAAGTCAATCCTTGCGACTTTTAGGTACGTACCTGGATATTGATCATCGACATCATAATTTCGTCCTATAAATTTTGTCCGACGTTCAATTAAATCTCACAAAGTTTAATTAAAAACCGAAACAATATAACGAGCACGATTGTATCACTGTTAAATAGGATAAAATAGGATGATCAGTTATATATATTATATATGTATAGCCGCACCAGAAATGGGGGAAAAAAAAAAAACCAAAAATATGATTAGAAACAACAACGAACAAAAAAAAAACTGATAAAAACTAATTATTCACTGACTCGTTCACCTGCTGAGTTAGTGACTGTTCACCACGACTCACCGTCGTTGTTTATATAGCCTGGGTCTAACAAGATGATCCTTTGCTTTACCTAAGGAAGAGCTGGTTCGGTGATGCAGGGACGGTGGGGGAGTAGAGCCTAAGAGGGAATAGGATCCTCCCTTGCCTCGTGATATATCCCCAACTCATGGACCTCCGAACGTTCATAATTTCACGCGGAGATCGGGGAACCGTCAAGGTCTCAATAGACGCCACTCTCGAGGCTCGTTATTTGCGAGATCTAATACCTTCCTGGAGAAATTACAAACCTGTAACGAAATATCGAATTTTAGACTTTTTTTTTCACATTTTTTCATTATTTTATAATTTTTTCATTTTTTTTTTTTGTTTCACATAGAAATAAGGACCTACGTCCCAGTTTTTTTTTTTTTTTTTTTTTTTTCTTCAAGATTTAAATATCCATACGGATATACATATGCAGGACAGACCTCATCCGTTTATCTAGCAGGTATCCAATCGTCCTAAAAAATACAAAGGTAAAAAAAAAAAAAAAAAAAAAAGAAAAAAAGCAAAGAAAACGTAAACCAAAGAAAAGCTCTAAGCTTTTATACCAGTTGCAATAACGGAAGCTCGTCCGGCGTGACATTAGCTATTGATCGGTGGAGCGAACGTCTGCACGTATCTACTCTTCTTTCTGCAATTGTTCTTACCCAGCTAAAGCAATATCAGGAAATTCCACTTGTGAAAAGCTCGCGCGTTCTTTACTGTTATATGAGGATATACCAACCCTTAGAGATATACTAGATTTTTACAGAATAATATTACCTTCATAAAGCTGGTTTTTTTATTCTTATTTTCACTCCTCTTCATGATACTCATCATTATTAGTTTTTTACTTATAGAAAATAATCCCTCAATATATATTGCAAAAAATAGTCATATCATATCTTCGCGGCGTCAGTTCATTTGGGCATTTGTCGTTCCACAGATGATAACGAGATAAACGAGTGAATAACTTAACGTTACATTTACAGCTGAAAACTTCCTGAAAAACTGTGAATTTTATTCCATTTTTTCTAATTTTCGGTATGGTTTACTAATAATTTATCATGGAATACAAGGGTAGAGTGAAATTTTCTTTTATTTCTCTTTGCGACAACGAACTTCCAGCTTGCAGTCTGCAAGGACATTCACTACTCCTCCGGAAAAGCTTAATTGCACTAGTTTTGTGACTGTGACTTTTATTTTCAAAGTTATTATTATAGTATAAGCTGCGAAAAATTAATTGATGGAGATTAATTTTCTGGTATAAATTTTTGTTCAAACTGCAGGTTAAATTTTCTTTATGAAAATGTTATAGGTATACCCCGCATAGCTCTACCCCACCGAACAACTGAATAAATGATTAAATTACGAAGGACGAAGAAATGAATAGCAAGATATGAGAGAAACGGCAAATAATTAAAAACTTAAGTAACAAAAATGCCAATTTTATGCTTTTCTTGATTGCTACTATATAAATGCACATTGCAGTACTCGCGTAGCCGGTACTTAGCCACCGCGTAATAAACGTTTGTCCTTCTAACTAAAACCGGCACGAAATGTCGCCGAAAAAGAATTTTCTCTGATGAAATATGTAGGAATATTTTATTAAACGTTTATATTGTTTTTTCTTTTTTTTTCTCTTTTTTTTTACTTTATCCTCATTTTTATTCCAGCTATAATCAACCATCGATAATTAACATTGTTACGTTACTTCGGCGAAACTTTTGCAAAGGTTCGCGGATCCCGGACGCCCGGACCCGCACCCGCGCGGGTGATGAAAATTAAATGACACAACACGTGGAAAAAAAAAAAAATAAATAAATAAAAATTAAGGGCAGTTTAATTATCGATAGATTATAACGAGGCGCAGTGTATAAAACGTGGGAAAAACTGACGCATTATGAATTATTGCGAAATTATAGCTTATACAATATTTACGAGCTCCGTTCGCAGTCACCTCCGGCCGGATTACGGCGCGCGGCGCGGCGTCTACCGAAACGACGCGGGCGTCCCGATGCCAAGACAATGGGCCTAGGATGGTTTAAATTATACCATTATGCAACGCGGTATAAGACATCGGTTAAATAATTGCAATTCGGCGTCAGTCTCTAGATAAAATATTGACATTTTATTAGAAATTGACCTTCAATATTTCATCGTCTAAGATTCGAACTTACGGATATTGCCAAAAATTTTGTTCTCTTTTTTTTTTTTTTTTTTTTTTTTTTCTTCTCGTCTGTCTATGTACGAATTTAGTAGCTATTTGCAATTTCATGCTCCGTACTGACATTAAGTCATCGTCGAACACCTCTGAAACAAATTAATCTCGAAATCCCTCTACTGCATGCCGCGAGCCGATCTAATCGTGAGTAGCTGGTATAGGCGACCTTTCTACGAATCATCTCTGAACACCCATATACCTACATCTATCCATCCCTCGCTCAGCTATTCGGTCTTGACATTTCCTGGTCAATCTTAAAATACATCTGATAAACAACATCGAGTCGTGCGAATGAGTGATATTGCGTACCTATACCTATATATATGCATCATTCTCTCTTCCTGGATCCTCTTGGTAATTTTTTCGAATCAAAAATCACGTCCTTTTTATATAATTCATTTTTTTTTTTGCATTTTGGGTTTTTAATATCGAAGGGATGATTTCGACTTTTGAATTAACTGGAATTTGAGGATGAAATTCAAGCTCAGAATACGATCGAAGAATTTCTGAACTCCTGGAGCCGCTGACCTATGTAACCGAATGGAACCTCGTGGAAGCTTATAGTGGAACGCTGGACGCTCCCGCGATCCAAGAATTCAATGGAAGGTTACGGGTACTGGGTCGCGCCATATACGTTAAGTTATGTACCCAGACTTGAGTAAGACGTCGTATACATACACGCTAGATCATCAAAGCCAAGACGATATATGCGGGAAAAATTTCATCAGGCTAAATAAAAATTGATGGTAAATTCGATTATCGGGAATAAATTCTTTAGGGATTGATGTATTTGCCAATTAAAGAACTGATGATTAAATAAATTGATTAATAAACGAATGAACCCATTAGGTTTGTTTATACGATAGTCAATCGTTGCAAAGTTTAATGAGATAAACGCCCCGGAGCATAGAATTAATTAAGTTCGAAGACGTTTTGTTACAATATGTTATGAGATCACTTTCCCAACTATCGATTAATCGTGTTCGATTTTGGGTCAAAGCTGTTCTCTAATTAGCAATTATTAGCGCGTGGTTAGAGAGCCTTCGATATAATTAGAAAGAAGAATCTCATTCCTGGATCTCTCGGTTCGATTAAATGAACGAATTACGTCTAGATTGGTCAATTTTTCGATTGAGAAAAAAAAATAAAAATTATGGATGGGACTATAACTTTTTTTTTTCTTCTTTTTATTCGTTTTTTTTTTTTTTTTTTCTTTCCTCTATTAGTTTCTAGACGCAATAGTATAGTAGGTATAGATCGCGTGTCAAACAAAACTATTTTTCAATTACCGAATAGCGTTGTGTATAGAAACTATGCTTTACGTTACTAATTATACTATAAATATTGAAAATTTCGCGGTCGATTATAGATGGGTATATTAAATTTCTTATTTTCTTTATTAATTTTTTCTTTTTATAGCTTATTTTTTTTTTTTTTTTTTATTCATTTTTATATCATAATTGAACAATCTTCACAACAATATTATATAATAATAATTAAACCAATAATATTTCATTCTCGATTAGATTTTTAGCTATTTTTTTATTAAAATTGAAAGAAAAAGAAAAAAAAAATGAAATAATTCCATCGATCATGTTACTCAATCGTTTCATCACTTCGTTCAATAACGCGTGTACAAACTATTGTTGATATATATCTATACAGGTATTTGAATATAATAATACAATCGAATATAGGTTTTTATATATCTATATATATATATATTATATACATGTATTATATAGAAGCGATATCATCACCTGAACAATAAGAATGTGCGTAGGTGTCAAGCCCACCACCTTAGGTATAACATAGGAGTTTATTTCTTATCTGATTGAATTCGCGCTAAAAGTTTAATCGATCATAGTACTGGAGAGTTTGAAAGACATGAAATATCGAGAATAGACAAGAGCCAGTAGGTATAATAACGGCTGTGGGTGACATTTATAATAAATAATTGCTGAGGGTAAAATTTTCCCAACATTTATCAACAGCGCACTTAGTTATATTTTATTTATACATATATATATATACATATATTTCTTGATCGAATCTTTTAATCTTGTTACACTGTAGATCGTAGGGCAAGTAACACGTAGCTCGTAGCACGACTCGAATGTAAAGTTCGAGTCTTGGCAATCGCGTGCTGTGAAGAAGTAAACGGTAAAAGTTTAACCGATGTACCTACCATAGCTTACTTAGAGACTGCAGTGCCGTAGCCAGGGGTAGCTGACCAGTAAAAAAAAAAACCAAATTTGAAGGAAAAACTCTTTTTTTTTTTTTTTTGGAAGCTTCATTTGCCAAAAAAAAGATCTTTTCGCTGAACCGAAGAATAGAATTTAATCGGCAGAATTTTCTTCTTGAGATTCGTGACATTAACCAAATTTGAGAATATCGGCCAGCAGATTTTCTGAAATTGCGAAAAACGCCGATTTTAGTGATTTGCTCGTCGGGTTCTGTATAATATGTTGATTGAAAGTTGATTTAATCAAATATCAGAATAACTTGTAGATCTCTGTTCTAGATACGGTGCTGTTAAAGAGTTGTACATGTACAAGTGCAGCATCATCGCATAACGTCTGTTATAGTCTTCGTGGCTTCCGATGAAGACCTTCGATTAATGTTACTACTTATTGATATATATGTCAATCAGTTATAGGTTGAAAGTTAATGTTTACATCGTGTTGCTGTCAACTTGTTTGAGGAATATAAAATATGGATGAATAAAAAGAGAGAAAGAGAGATAAAGAAAAAATAAGAAATTTATACAAAAAATTGTTAAGACAGGATTTACAAATACGTATAGGTACCTACCACGTATCTTTCAAATCTTACCTATTAGACGAGTGGTTTAAACGAACACACGAAGAATTATATTTACCTAGTTGGTCTGCTTGCTCAATATGATCAGGCAATAAAGTTCAATTAATTATTGGTAAGTATATACTCGTATAGAAATATGTTTGACCAAAGACCCAGAAATACGTAATAATCCCCTGGACTTGCCTCTGGCTCATTACACGTACATACGTCAAAAGAGAACGTAGGTATAACGCGTTAATAACAAATATGTATGACGAGCTGTGAATTTATGGCTAAAAATTTGTTCCCTTTTAATTCAGCCATGAAACAAGACAATGAAAAAATACAGAAAAAAAATCAGCTAATTTCTGGTGATTCGACTCTTCGTCGATCCTGAATCAAATTTACCGATTCTTAAAATCGTTATTCGCAATTTATCTCGCAAAAGAGAACTTTGACGCATGATTAATTTTGCTTAAAGTTCGTGGCTCATCTCGGTGGAGGTAATTCAATTTTTGAGTAATATTTAAAGGCCTGATATATGCCAGCACCTATTTGTAATAATAATTAATGAGGATTGTAAGATTCTTTATTTTCTATTCTCGATTCGATGTCTTAGAAAAATAAAACGATTGCTGCAGGCTGTTCCAGTTCCCATTCTTTCCTTGTAATAACGTTTATGTGTTTCTACAACTGGCTCCAGAACTGTTCTATTACTCGACAATGCAAGAGGTGTAGATTAGCGGTGAATCAGTGAGGCGAGTAAATTTCGCAACATGTATCATCCTCCGTAAAATAATAACCGATAAAATCGCCTCATGGTTCGTTTGGTTACCTAAATCGTTTCGCAACGTTCTTCTTATATTTTTCTTCTTTATATTTTTCTTATTTTCTTTGCTTCTTTTCTTTGTTCGACGATTTAATCGGTTCGCGAACCGATTTCCCAACGTACCAAGGCAGGCCAATCTCTCCCTGAGAACACTCTGATATTTCTTTGTACCATACGTATACAACCTTTTTCTTTTTTTTACTTTTCTATCCACACGTAATACCTATACACGATTTTATTTTTTTTCCCACCGATTTTGACGATAAATCGAATTCGTTATCGAATTAATATAATATTAAATCTGACAGTCAGAAAATATCCTTTCCAATATTTATTTTTTCTTCTTCGTTTTTTTTTTTTCCGTTTTTTTTTTCTTCTTCTTCTTCTTGTCTCTTTTTCAAGTAAAGTGTATAGAAGACCAAAGTTGAAGAATAGGGTTCTTCTTTCCGGACGTGTGTATGTACATACCTATACACCTCGGTTATAGTATATATCTGTATATAGTGTAGCGGGGAAACAATGTTGACAAAATCGTGAAACTTTTATGTCAGGGTAAAATAATTTTAGCCCAGGAAAGTAACTACAAATGGAAAAGTTTGAAAAGTTTCGACAAACTTGGCTACTACACAGTATAGGAGCAAAGAAGGAAGGCGAAGGAAGGAGTAGCTTTCGAAGAAGGAGGAGCTGGATGAGGACGAGGATGAGGAAAGACGGCTGGTAGTGATCTTTCGTCCAAACCCTTATAGCTCTTACGTAGACCAAGGAATAACTATATACCTACCTACGTATATATATATATATATATATATATATAAATATAATTTATATATATGTATATATAGAAACAGGAAGTGGGCAGATATTTCTACAGAGAAATAAAAAGTTTGTCTTGTACCATTGTCTGAATATTCTCGGAACTTCGTACCTATCTATCATTATGGAAGAGAGTAATATTCACGGCCGTGATAAATCGGCCTCATAGTCAATTACGTAATATTACATCAAATCCGCAATCATATATATTTTGCGATGGAACGAGTGACAGTTTTCGTTGACTAATTATAACTACTATATCGATAATAATTGAATGAAATAGAAATATGAAAAGAAGATATATAAGTAAGAAAAGTTCGAAATTGAAAATCGAGAAAAGGACGAATAGAGACAAGAAAGGAGGAAATTTCGTACTAGGAAATCTTCAACAGAGCTTCGACCGTTTCGCTTCGAAGGTGCCAAGAACAGAGGTGTTCGCTAACTTTGCTACTTCCAGTAATGGCGCCGAGACGAAAGTTAGCCCATGTTACGGCTGGGGGTTGAAAACCCGCTGTGTATGTACCTCGTATATAATATACCTATACCAGTTGGAGCAGAGGCCACTCTACCCGCACTAATTTCTGTGTTGAGATGAACTGCGAGATGCTGTGTTGTTGCCTCGCAGCACAGGTTTATATAACAGCACGATTTAGCTAGAGAAACATAAATGGCAAGACAGAAAAGACATAAAAAGACAAAAAACAAAAAAAAAAAAAACATATAGTCAGGAAGTCACGTTTCAATTTTTTTTTTTTTATTTTAATTTTTTTGTTCCTTTCATAATTTCACAATTGCGATCAAATTTTTGGGAAATTAAATCCGAGATTTATGACGCAATATTAACTATTAGTAATACCTATATACCACATTGCGTTGAGGTCAGTTACGCTGACCACAAACCGTGTAAATATATTCAAAGATTTATATATATGATTAACTATAGATATTTCTTTAGACAATACTATAGTCGTTCGTCCGCTGTCCATCTCGATGATGTATTACATTGTACCCAGGCTATTTTCTATCTGGTTAATTAATCCGAACGATTATCCACCTTTCATCAATGAGATCTCAATACTTTCGCCCTGAGGCATATGGCTACGATATTTATAGCGTAATAATTAAGAGAGGCCAAGTCAGCTTATGGCCGGTTGTCTTCGACAAGATCTTATACTTATAGAAAGAAGTAAAGGTGGTATGCAGAAGTAGCGAACCTGGCTGGCTGACTACCTTGGATCAGTAAATTGAATCCCGATTGTTGATCTATGATTTTTACCGCAGATAACCCCAACCGTCATTAACTCTGTTTCATTATGAATCAATGCGATTGTACCTATTTTATTTCATATTTATTATTTGCTCATTCAAGATATCTCAATTAGAAAATGACGTATCGAGGACTCAGGATTCCCTCGGGGTTTCAGATAAGTCATGACGATGGTCCTCGCTCTAAAAAAAAAAAAAAAAATAAAAAAAAATAAAATAAATAACTTTATACTTTTCGACAGAACCTTATCGAGCACATCGAAGCCGAAGATATCCTGCAGCCAAGTATCAGAGCTAGTGTTCCCCACCTGTATTATATTAAAACTTTTCACCCCCTGGGCACGACGTCAACTCATACTTCGTTTCTATATAGCTTTATGAATTATTTTTAAGGGGTTCGAAAATAAATCAGAAATAAAATTGAAAATCTATCCGATTTCGCCCTTATTTGATTTTTACTTTTAGTATTTATATTATAAAAAAAAAAAAAAAAAGAAAAAAAAAAGAAAAGACGTCGATACCCATAAACGTATTTGCGAAAGTATAAATATATCTGATGTTGGCAGAAACAAATTGACAATTGATTCCGCAGGGATCATAGTTGATGTTATAAACCGATGATGTAGTAGGTGTGCCTCTTTAATGCCACGGTGTTGTAGTATTCTTACCTTAGCGCGGCCGTAGATAACTTTGCGAAATTGTAGATCGGATTTCAGAGTTTTATTTGATCCAGAATAAATTATTGCCAAGAACCGTTCCGCCTACACAATATGTAAAAAATTAAAGAAACCCCGTGCTTCGGGGCTTGAAATTTCCTCTCTTCTATCTTCTTCTTAAGACCTGGAATAACCGGGCTCAGATTTTTCCAAGCCGGAAACGAGAGAAAAAAAAAAAAAAGAAGAAATTCAGGAAGCCAAAAAGAGACGTAAGCCTCTCTCGAATAAGACGATCTTTTTCGCTGTAGAGTTCGTAAGATATTATAATCTCTCCATCCCTTAAGAAGCCTCGAAAAATACCTTATTGCCGATTTTGAAATTTCTATATTTTCTAATTTCGCTTAATAATTTACCGCACTTTGATGGCATCTTTTGCCTTTATTACCTAATGGAGGCAAAGTCCGGGATACGGCTAATCGTAAACTTATGCTTGTCGACGCCCAAGTGGCATTGTTCATTGCGAGTATATGGTAACTATAAGCGTCTCGAAGTTAAAGGTGCAAAAGGTGCGCCTCTCGGATCAAACGATCATAAGAATGTCTTTTGTGGGTGGTCTTAGGCCGCGGCATTGTAGACGCATTGTCTACACTCTACATGATTATTGTGTGACTGACAATGAGCAAAAACAGTAATTACCTAAGGTTCAAGGTCCACCTGAGATGAATCGAGCCATCAAAATGATTGCATGGACATTTTTCAATCGTTCGAATATATATTTGGTTCTTAGATTTCATTCGCAAGGACCCCACTTCCGGTCTGCATGATGTTATTCTATACTCGTGGATCATCAGGGATGCTATACGTACCAGTTTTTTTTCTTCTATCTCTTATTATTTTATTTTTAATTAATGCGTAATCAGGGAGCATCGGTTTGTGAGAACATAGACAGTTATGGTATAAGGTACATAGATAGATCGAGAGTTAGAGGTCTAGTCAGGAGGAAGAACTTTGAAGAAATATAAATATAATAATAACAAGTGTGGGAGAGAGATGTCAGCCATAACCAGGTCGAGGACATTGCATAGGCATATCCACACCCTGCGACTTACCTTACATAGGTTATTTATTTATGGAAATTTATTTATGGAGATTTTGATGTGGGGATGTGAAGGCGATCGTTCATTTTGTTATACTTTGTGTGTTCATTTTTTGACCACCAAGTGTGATGATCCCGCTGTTAACGTTGTAATATCAATAATTGTTATTGACCATTTTTGTTGTTGTTGTTGTTGTTGTTTTTGGTTTTATTGGAGGAATATATATGTTTCGGGTAATTTAATGACACGTGAATAAAGTTTCACGCGATATTTAGTCGTTCTACTTCGGCCAAGTCTAATCAAAAAAACTGATTTTATAAAGTCACGCAACACGCGAAACTAAATCTTCGAATACTTCGCTTTGAATAATCGTCGTATCATAAGCGATAAAATAAAGCTAAATATCAGCGAGTTTAATTTTGTAATATATATGTATGTATGCATGTAAGAGATTCCTATATATTTGCTTTAGACTCTACGATATGTTACTCGCACTTCCGGTATTAAATAACTTGATAAAACTAACTTATACACACGTTGAAAATGAATTAAATTGTTCAATTTTAATAACACATCTCGTTTATTCTCAAATGAAATTATCACTTTCTCACGGAGTAATTTTATTAATTATTTACTTTTGAGAAAGTTCTAACATCTCTCTCTCTCTCTCTCTCTCTCTCTCTATATATATATATATATATATATATACCTATACGTTAGAAGTTATTATTGCATAAAATTATAACAAAAGGAAAGGAATACTTCGGAATTTATTACTTAACTTATGAACCAGCTTTTCTCTTTTTTTGTTTTCATTTTTTCATTTTTTTTTTTTTTTTTACATTTTTATTTTGTTTTTATATATTTTTTTCCCGTCAACAAAGGAGTGGTAGATATTTGCCGCTATGGTGTGAACAGTTTAAATTTCAGCAATCACTTGCACGCTTCTCGATTCAGATCGTTCCCTGACACTGAAAGGATACCATTTCCTCGGCTTAAGAATTATTATATTATATTATTCTCGCAGAGTTTATTCCCGAGCTTAAAGGGTCTATCAAAAAGCTATCAAAACTCGCCGCCTCTTTTCGACGATGATAAATCAACTTTATTTATTGCTCGATACCCCTCGCGTTGTAAAAAGCAAAAAAGAAAAGTAGAAAGAGCGAAATTTTTTTTTTTTTTTTAAACGGTTTCACTGCCGTTCAAAAATTCAGGCCTTACTCGAGTTAAAAAATCGAAATTTAATAATCAGTGCGTAAACAGTGATGATTAATTAATTAAAAAACAACGTAAACGTGTATAATAATAAAAGAAAGTTGTGTGTGAAGTTGCGAAAAATTATATTTCTAATTATTTGATTATTAAGATTTAATTATGTAATTATATTATCATTTTTTTTTTTTTTTTTTTTCATTATCTGCGGTAGGTAAAATAAGGTATACAGAGAAATTGATTACGCAAATAAATATTGTCGATAAACCGAATAATAAAAAGCAAAAAATCGAGGTCATATTTATATTATATAGTATGAAGATGGAAAAAAGGAGTAGGTAGATATATATATATATAGATTGCAAAATTTAAGAGTCAGTCGTTAATTTACGGAATATACAGCCATTTGCTTTTATATAGTACGATAAGATGATGTTCCGCATAAGATCATAAATATATTGTTATATCCTCGGTTCAACGCGGTCCAGGGAAACGTATAGATGCTAGAGATATGAAAAGAAAAAGGAAAGAAAAAAATCAAATTGCATGAAGAAAATGAAAATGAAAAAAAAAGGAAAAAAAAAAAAAAAAAAAATCGTTCGAAGAGAGAATGAGAGGGTTTCTCTCACGCATCGTATATATATTGTATCGCATATATCTAGATATGTGGGGGCTAGGAGATCAGAAATGTCGCATAAAATACGTATACGGTAAAGGTGAGGCGTACGGTTCATTTAATGTGCAGCACGCGTTGAGACGATCCTGCAGGTCACCCCGTTTATACCCTTAACCACGTAAAAGGGGGCAGGAGGGGCAACGTTTTTATAATATCTAATACGTGAGCTCAGGACAAAGTAGCTACATTTTCACGGTTCCTTCCTTTTTGGTTTTTCTTTTTTCGTCTTTTTTTTTTTTTTTTTTTTTCATCTTTTTTCGTTCCCCTATCTACGTGGCTTAACTTTATATCCCGGATCTCGAATTCGTACATATACCATATATATGTATATATGCGTACAGGATATAACCCGTTGAACTTAGCGAGGGTCAAAAGCGACATAGCCGTTTATAATTTTTGTTAGTTAGTTTTTTTTTTTTTTTTTTTTTTTTTTTAATTTTTTTTCTTTCTTTTTATTTTCTATTATTACGAAACGAAACGAGACGCATATGTATATAGATATATAGGCTACGCAGAATGTCATGACTTCTTTATTATGCCGTATGAGCATTACCGCTTTGGTAGCAATTAGACGTATGTGTATGTACTTGCATACAATTACGTATAACTTAGGTACCTACTTGCACACGGAACGTATAGCGATTAATAGCTAAGATTCCTTTTAATATCTATTTAATGCACGGTTACCAGAGCTGTTAACGACCATATATATATATATATATACATAATTCGCGAGAACGAATGTTGTTGAATCGAACTATGCCACTACGAGTTAAGGATCGGTATAACCTTTGAGGTAATCTGAACAGCCAAAGAACCGATTGATAACACAACTAGGTACGAGGGAAAAAGGCGATATAAAGGTCAGACTCCCGTTGCTCGAATCGAACTTTAAGGGAAAGTTGAATTCACGAGTTTTCGATATGTTTTTTCAAAATCATTAATCATTCATGGTTTCGAGTATATCTTATATTAGTTGTAAGATACTCTCCGAAATTTGATAAAATATTAGCCAATTGACGATCTTAATAAATTATTATTGCCTTGATTTTCTATGGGTGAAATTGATTATGACTTAATTGCTGCAACTCGAGTTAGTATTTAAGTTGAATTCGTCCTTGAATTATGAGATGCCGATTATTCCTCCGTATAACATACACGTACGGACATCTAAAATATATCATATTTATACACCTTCGGTTATATCTTAAGTCATACTTAATTTCTTCGCAAAGGTTACGAGGACGTATTAATTCAGCCACATGTATTTATATATATATATAAAACTAATACGTTCTGTATCTCTATAGTGAGTTATTATGTCGTTCTCATTTACTGATGATACCTAAAATACGCAACTCTTCAATTCGATCTTTAAAAAAAAAAAAAAAAAAAAAAAAAGAAAAAAAAAAAAAAAACCGTTCATTGAAATAAAAGATCACAATTTAAACCACGTCTGCGAATTCTTATTCACATCCAATTCGAATGGTTTAATTAATTTCTTTTGAAATTCAGAAAAGAACTAATTAATAAATTTTTTTTTTTTTCTGTTTTTCTTAAATTTTTCTTCAAATTAGCTAAACCTAAGATTTATTATTTTATTTTTAGTTCCTTCTTCTTTTTTGCGTGGGAGAGAATTATCTTTGCTAGTCAGTTTCCTCGTGGGTCGTTAGGTTATTCTCACGCCGTTGTTCATGACTTATGTATAAACCTCGCGCGGTTTTACCTTTTATTTCTCTTTCTTTCATATATATATGTGTGTGTATATAGGGAGATACGTATATTTGCTTTTTTTTTTTTTTTTTTGAAATTTTTTTTTTCTAGTTTTTTGTTGTTTTTTTTTTTTTTTTTTTTTTTTCTGTTGTTCTGGTTGCCATTTTTGTTTTTTAAAAAATTTCGTCTCTTTGTTCTCCTACTTTTGCTATAGAAACTTGAGTCACGATTCCGTCACACGCAATTCTTTATAAGCTATGTGTTATATTATGTACTACCTACCTACCTGCCTTACTAAACCTATCCTACTCGGGTTTTTTCAATTACCCGCGCGCAATACACAAACGCGCGTAACCATTTGTTGTATGGTTACAATTGCGAAAGTCACGATCTTCCATAGTATAGTTTAATGTTATGGCAGTAGTAGTCTGGTATATATATATATATATGTATTATATATATATATACACACTTAACGGCGTGAATTTAAATTTGACATTTGGCTAAAATAATTTCATCCCAAGTTTAATTTTTAAGGGAATTTCATATTCTGTTATAGGAGTATACCTATCGTACAAGATCATCAGTTAAGCGCTGCTCTAACCAGCATCTCAAATCCGATCTACACATGGCGTAATAAAGGGGTCAAAAGTCAATGACTATACATGATAGGATTAACTAACAAGTAAATTGACCGGTCTGAAATTATTACGAAATATATAAAAAAAAAAAAAAAAAAAAAAAAAATAGAAAAAAAATATATCTATATTATTTTACACGATATTTAAAACTTTCCTTTTTTTCATCCAATTTTCAATTTTTAATTTAAAATTTTCAATTTTCAACCGAAAACAAAATAATAATTAACAAATGTTATTAATTGACTCGTAATTTCCTTCGAGAACAATAATAAGTTAAGTTATAAGTAGGTGTGTGTGTTTATAATTTCACGTCCGATAATATTGTGGGTTTAATCGTCGTTGAAACACATTACATATATACACCAAGTCGGTGAGCAAAGCACAATCTTTCCTAGAGATTAATGATAGGGTGAAATTTAGTACTTGAAAAATGTAATATAGTAATTACTAACACGTACTAGGTAGGTAGGTGTACCTATGCCTTTAGATAACTAAGACTTATAATTTAAGTAATTATATATATCTAATGTATCGTATGGTAAATAGGTATAAGGTAACTAACTATCTGACCCAGTCGATCGACCAGTCTTGTATTACGAATTTAAACCACGAAAGGTGATACATTCGTGTTTACGCAATGTTATATTTCACACAGTGCAACATCAGACTGTAGATTACGTTTAAAATATTAAAACAGCTATATTATGTATTGTATTTATATATATACTAGGAAGAATTATCCATGTCCGTGACAGAAAGAAAAAAAGAAGAAGAAGAAAAAAGAAAAACTATTATTTTAGGGAAATAAATAAAACTAAACAAATTATTGGATCCTTTAATTCAACGATTCGATATGTTTTGCCTAAACCCGATGAAAGGACCTATATAACCTACGTTATAACGGTTTTCCAGCATACGTACGCATGTTTAACCGGTTGAAAACAGGAAGCAAGAGTATTACCAGTCCTAATCCTCGAGTAGGTATATATAGGTACGCGAGAGTGGTTATAAATCCGAAGGGTGATGTACTATATATATATATATATCGCGTGATACGAGGAAATATACATGTATACTTCGATATTCGAAATCTGCGTAGATTGTAAACGGTCCAGTAACCCGAACATCATTGCAGAATTGACGGGAAGTTACTAGTACTGCAGAGAGTTTAGTTTAAATCGATTAAATTATTGCGATATCTATATATATATATATATATATATATATCTACCTACTCGTATAATGTATTTGGAGAGAATTTTAGGGGTTCACAAGACGAGAAACAACCCCTATATGGAATTATATACCAGGCTATGATTTTAGGGGAAGCTAAGCCCCTCACTACCCTATCGAATATATATATATATATAGTTTCATATACTATAACCCGCGTTACTTCCACAGATATTACGTCTAGAAATTGACGCACGGAAGCACACCGCGCGGTTATATAGTCGTATTAATCGTCTGACCAGTACCGGGGCTAACTACTTGCTCGTGACCTAGAGCGAATTATGGGCGCTGCGCCGCGCTGTATATACTTTTTACAAATTTAATATCTCCGCAGTGGTTCACTTGCGGATTAATATTTATTTGGAAAAAATATTAACAAAGCTTTAAACTTTGTGAAAAAAATTTATTTTATATTCGTTTTTAACAAAATTTTTTATAACTATACTGAATGTAGCTTTTCTTCTCTCTATGCTGTGAAAAGAATCTGATCTTTGGCGAGAACTAATATGTGGGCTCTCTTTTTACATTTTTAACACCACGTACGATATAGCTGACTATATTTCCGCCCAGACATTAGGTTATTAATTATTATATACGAAAAATTTCTTGCCATATATATTTCCGAAGGTAGAACGACGAGCGATCGATGCTAAGCTTGCATGTGATAAATTACAGCAAGAAAGCTTATAGCTCAGTCCTGAGGGAGTCTGGCTTGATCAAAAAGCTCCGTTGTACACATATATGCAGTGTTTTATTAGTTGAAAATTCGACGAGATAGTCTTAAGCAGATTTTATCATATTTATAGAATCAGGTTCATGAGGGGTTGAATCGTTTCTTTTTGACAATTTAATTAATCAATATACAAGTCAATGAGTATCAAACATCTGGGTCGAGCCTAGAGCATAAAGCATATATGTATTTATGATTGACCTGATGGGAATTGCCTGACGAATAACACCTGGATAATTGATGAATATACGTACTGATTTTAGCTTTGATCTAATTCAATCAATCGATAGGCGACGTATCTGTCGTTCATAATTATACTTTATTGAATTGCAGAGAACATTTCTGTATAAAAAGTTTTTGCTTGAAATTATTTCCGAAGGATATAGTAGTATCAAATGAGGAAAAGCAAAACTAGTCCGATTTAAAAATGTTTGAAATATTATATCGATTTTTGGTTAATATGAACTGAATATAGTGAATGTGATATAAAATAAAGTTCCTCAATATATGTATTGCGAATCTATGAAATTTTGTTCCCATGGAATCTTTGTACAATGTGGGAAAAAGATTCATCAGGTTGAATGAGGGAAAAAAGAAAAAGAAAAAAAAAAAGACACCAAATGTTAGAAAGAGAAAAGATAATTTTGTAATCGTATAATTAGAGAAATGCGCAGGTTAACGAATCGAGGTAAACGACCCTACAGAATATCGAACGCGCTGCAGCATAGACTGTGAAAAGCTTATAGTATTTGCATGGAACAGTAATGAAGCAGTGAGAATAGACAGACCCCTGCACGGTGTTCGCTCGATCACCGCAACATTGTTCATTCGTGTCATTGTCTTCGAGTTGAAAATTTCGATCAATGAATCCCATTTCGGGGTTAAAGTTCGTTCCTATTATCCCCTTGTTTGAACATGGTTACTAGAGTCTAGACATTCGGGCCATTTGGGAAAATTTTTGACTGTTTTTTCTTTTTTTCTTTTTTTTTTCGTTTTTTTTTTTTTTTTGGCCTAGTACACCCCGCGGACTAAAAAACTTCGGAGTTTCATAAAGTTTAGAGAAATGTTTATTTTAGCATAGTGGATGTTTTTAATATCTCTACGCATAGGTAGTAGTAGTATTTGAATAAGATGAAAAGTTGAAAAAATAAAAAATAAAAAGAAGAAATTTTTTCACTCCTGTAACATTCACGGTTGGTATTTTGTTACATTAAAAAAATAGGCACCTGTAGCAATAGAAAATACTGACTGCACTTCCATGTTTAATGTTGGGGCTATTCAAAGTTCTGAATGAAAACCGTTCAGCATTCAGTACTTCAACTTTCCAACGTTTCACTACAGTTTGCTTTATAAATTTTTGTATTAAATTCGTACTACCTTATATATTCGCTATTTCTTTCACGTTATCTGGATTTAATATTATATACCATATCTAGGTATGAAATGATTGTTGTTTTTATAATATTTCATTAAATAGTTTTATACGATATCTCGTTAAATTTGAAGATATAAATATTCAATAAACTTATTGAGGACGCGTGATTTTAATTGTTTATTAACCTTTTTCATATTCTTATAGTATTAATTGGTCATTGTATCACCGTTTTGCACATATAAAATGTTCAATTTCTCTATATTGCATCATTTCATATATAATAACGATCATTTATGAGGTATTCGATTCAAATTCTGAAATACAATTAGCCAATCTATTCGAAATTTAAGTAAGTATACACATTATTCAATTACTTTCCGTTCAATCGAATATTTCAACTGGGCATATCGCGTTTATTTTTTTTTCTTCGCATTAGCTTTAATTTCACAAAAGAATCGGTGCGAATAAAATGAATGGATAATTTTATTGTAAAATAAGAAAATGGAAATGTTTTTTAAATTACAAATAAATGTTAAAAACATAAATTGAAGGAATCGAGGCAAGACACCATCCTGAAAATTACAGGGTCTCTTCATTACACGGGGATCTACTATTGCAGTTCAATTTTTATCAAGAAAAATCCCCAAATCCAGAAACACTGATTTTTCTCACATTTTGTAAATCGGAGTAATTTCTCGTATGCCGCTAGATTTGTTTTTGGGGGTGAACCAAAATTTCTCGTGGTACAAAAATCGGGGACTCACATGCGCAGAAAAGTATCCCGGAGAAACGAGAATGCTCCGTATTGTACTCGAATTTTTTCTACCGAGATAAAGACCGCAGCGTCCAAAAAGGTATAGGTATGTAGAATTCTGCAGTAGCTTGAAGGCAAAACGAGTCTCGAGGTAAAAAGTCGTTGAGATCTTAGCTCAGACATATCAAACGCGCGAATAATATTATAGTATGACTCGTACGTTATAAATTTTTTTATTTATTTATTTTTTTTCTAACTAATAAAATTTGAAAATTATCATAATAATTGTTGTAATATGTATATGAAGTAAAACTATATTTATCAAATTTCACTCAATTTGTCCGCCTTTTTTCAATTTGAATTTGAATTTGAATTTGGAACGTGGGCGAGGCGGTTCAGAATAAGAATATGAATCAGGTGAAGAAGATATATGTGTGTTTGGAGGTACTAAGGTGTAAGTGCAGCGGTATAAGGTCCATGACACGTTACATAATTCTTGACGAAATATCAAGCGCATATTGTGGGGTCAAAGGTCACGGTTGACATTTCATCGCTGTAAGTAATGACGTTTCTGCCCTACATAGAGAAAGTTACGCTCGCTTATCTCTCCGTTGTCAAGTTGGCTTTTCGCGGGCTATACCCCGTACCGGGTAAACGCAAAATTTCCAAATGGGATATATTTACATGCGTACACCATACACATTTCGATTTTTTGCGCGAGACGAGAAATAAGGAAATTTGTCTCGGGGCGAAAATAAGAATGCGAAAAAGTTTTACCGGTTTTTTTTTTTTTTTTTATCGAATCAAATAAAGATTTTCCCTTTTTTCGACAATTTAAATTATAAAGGAAATTCATAAGATATTTAGAGATGAAAGTAGGAATGAAATTTGAGTGTGATAATTTGTTTCTCTATTTCGCGTTGTATAATTCGACGTATAATGATCGGTGTAATTTATTTAATTAGATTTAATGCTATTCGATTTCGGGGTTTGATTCAATCTTTGCGCTCGATCCAGATGTCAATGTTGTTAATTTTGTTTCCGCGTAACACGCCATGGGCATAAATTTTCTCTGGTTATATTGCAGTATAGCCAGCTTATAGTGGGATCGGTAGCCGAAGCCAAAGCGTCATTAGACGGTAAGCATCCTCATAAATTGAAAGTTTAAGAGGCCTCGTGAAAAGCATCCTACCGCAGAGACGGCGGTTCGGGACAGCCGAATGGCTTTCATTTCGAATTAACCGAATTAAGCTCAATTATTATAATTTACGTAAATATGGGCCATTACCATTACCATTAAGCCACGGGTATCCAACTAACCGGGTCTCGCCAACGCAGATTCCTGCAGAATGTCATCCTACTCTGTTGTACCACCTCAACCCCTGCGTCCTTAATATTTACGCAGAAAATAGAAAAGAAAAAAAAAAGAAAAAAATAAAATAGACATGCGTATGCCTCAAAATGGGGCCGGTTCGAAGTTCCGAATCTTCAAGGCTCCGAACGGTCAAATTTCCGAATTTTAATGCAACGAACTCACAGTTATCAGAAAGGGTATTTCACCGAAAGTCTATTTAACCAATTTAAAAAATTCCGAATCGCAGCACACCGAAGGTTCAAAATTCCGAAAGCTAAAGATCCGAAAGCTAAAGATCCGAAAGGCCAAAACTTCGAAACTTGAACATCAAGTCGCGCGTCGTTTCATCGACACGTTAAGAACACGTTCGATCTTTCGGAATTTTAAACTTTCGGAATTTTGTATTTTCGGAATTTTGAACTTTCGGAAGTTTGGACTGTCGAAGTCTTGAGCTATCTGCATTTAGACCATTCGAAATTTTAATTTTCTAAACCCTAGTCTTTCTGGAAATTATGAAATCGTTTAGAATAAATTCGGAAATTTGACCGTTCGGAGCTTTGAAGATTCGGAATTCTGAACCGGCCCCCTCAAAATATTGTTCCATCTATTTAATTCTCTCTAATGATAATTCGCAACAATTGTTATCACCGTAGAGACACGAGGATGTGATTATAAGTACACAGGGGATTTGGGAAGAATTAAAGTCCCGACGTACGTACGTAGAATCTTGACAGTTGCAACGCTTGCACCAGCTCGTTGGGTACAGGATACAATTACTCAGCTCTCCTTATGACGTAGGTAAAGCTGTTGACGTAAATACGCCAGCTACATTTCTCGTAATTTCAAAAGGTTCCGGCTCTTCCGGCTTTCCTGGATATGTATGTAGGTATACAGTAACTTGAATGGCTCGGTTCGTTTAGCTGTATGAAATTCCTTGCAACAGACGTAATGCACCGAAGAATTATTTACCTCTGTAATTTCCTCGACGTTTACTTGTCTTTTTCATATATAATTTAATTGACTGAAAAATCCTACCATGCGCATATACTGAATTGAGGGAAATCGATTATTTCAAGGACAAAGTTATATTTAGCCAAGTTTATTTCTGAATTATATAATTTTTTTGAAATCGTAATTCAACGCAGGTTTAATATTTATACATCGAGTTTCTATTTCGAAAGATATAATTATTTTTTCAATCAAAACTCCTTTTCGATATGATTTATCGTATTTTATAGTTTATATTTGTAGCGATCGTAATTATTACTGCATATATAAATATGCGTGATAATATAATTATATGTGATAGTCGTTAGCCGAAGTACATATTTAAACGCGTTTGGGAAATCGCGTTAAAACAACGCGGGGGGTATATTATAATAATTTACACCGATTCACACAATAGCCCGACGTCCTAGAATTTTTCCTTCACTAAATAATTAATGACTCACAGAGACATTAAAAATAGTTTATATTGCAGAATAGAAACATTAAAAATAATATATATTCTTATATTATCTTCCCCATGGCCCTCATATATATATATATATATATATATATTTTTTTTTTTTTCATACATTTTTAGCCAAGGACTTCAGGGTCCAATGTAAAACGAAAAAAAATTCAATGACCGGTCGGTATTAGGTTCTCTCCCATTTAAATATGATCGTAAATTTTTTCTGATAGATTTAGTTTGATATTTTGAAAAAGCTGATTAAGTAATGCTTGGATATATAATTGTGGAATGAAATTCCATACGCAATTAGTCTCTCGCCTTAATTCACGACAGCTCTTCTCGCTGGTGTACGATATTGGTATTTCGTTGCACTTAGTGTAAGTTACAGTTTTATAATACTTCGGCCCCATATCTTAGGATGTAGGATATCATTGCGTAATGTGTAATATTGGTAACTCAGGTAGCACGGGCGAAAGTTGAAACATGATTACGAACCGTATGACCTCAGAGACTGACCAAACTTTCAAATCCCTTTGGACGCAACCCGTGTGCAGGCTGACCATAAAGTCACCGCATGATGACCCTTACCGCGTTTTTGACCCCGAAGATCCAGTGACCCCTCTTCAATAATTATTAGAACTAAAAATTCTTAACTATATATATTTACGTCATATATATATATGTATATATATATGGCATTGAGAGTGAATTTTACAAGGTTAATGAATATGCGTGGGAATATGTATTTGGGTCAAAGTTTAACAGATTTATATATAGTCAGGTTTTATTAATCGCTATACGATCTGGACTAACGAGGATAAAGAAAGGAGTTTAGTCAGTTTCTTTGTGTCGTAGTTTATGATGATGCCAGTGATAAAAAAAAAAAAAAAAAAATTAAAAAAATTAAAAAAATTTGGAATATAATACATTCGTGGATAAATATATATATATGTATAATAGAGAGAGACACAGATCTCTGAACGAAGATTATATTTCTTTGAAGATACGTCTATCACCGATTTACATGCCGTGTCTTGGTATAACAATTGATATTTAATATTCAGGGACGTGGAGGTACTATAGGAGCTATTGCCAAATACGTACCCTACCATGCGTTAAACATTCGTATATACATATTATCGAGTTTAAATCTTGACGGTACCTACTATATTATGAACTCTATATATTTCGTAACGATTTGACAATTCGTCGCCTCTGCTGACAATGAATGACGCACTGACTCCATTTCGTATGAGTGCGTTATTCATTTTATCATAATTATCTTGGTAAATACGTCCTGTCTATTTTGTTCCTACGATTTTAACACAGATTAGTATAAATACCTCGTTACAGCTTGAGTGAGATCCACTTCAAGCCGGTTAAGGTGCTTTCCTAGGCAATTCCACCAGTCCTGAAAACATCGTGAAAAAATGTGATATTAAACGGAATATCTCTGCCTGGGCACCGAAATCAATGAAACAAAATACGTCGCGCAATTCTATGTGCGACTCCGAACATGTACAGCCCAAAAAATGTTCGTTTTGCGCGAAAATAGAGAAGATATCCATGAAAAACGGTTTTAGAAACGATCTATACGTTTTAGAAACGATCTATAAGTTTTAGAAACGTTTTTCATGGATGTCTTCTCTATTTTCGCGCAAAACGAACATTTTTTGGGCTGTACATGTTCGGAGTCGCACATAGAATTGCGCGACGTATTTTGTTTCATTGATTTCGGTGCCCAGGCAGAGATATTCCGTTTAATATCACATTTTTTCACGATGTTTTCAGGACTGGTGGAATTGCCTAGGAAAGCACCTTAAGGATCTATTAGTTTTCAACTATATTGCTCCTATAAATTCTTAATACTATTTTACAGGAAGTTAAGTATCGTAGCCAAGGGCAGGAAAGTAATAGTTACTTTTTAGCACTCAACTATTCAAGGAAACTGTAATTATTGATGAAATATAATATATATACCATATCCGAGAGCGATATTAAATATCATATCGTATTGTCTGTATGCACAAAAGCTTCACGTCTATCAATTATAATTAAGGTAATAATATTTAGTTTCATTGCGCCAATTGAAATTCATCAAAAAAATAATTCCCGAGTTAATTGGAATGAATTATTAATAAAATGAAGTATTTTAATTAATGTATTGAATTTAATCGATATAAGAAATAAATAAAATAAATGATTTGGTATCGAATGATCGATTCCTAATAGGCTATAAAAATTGTGAAAATGATATTATAATTTATTTTCTTTATTACGTTTTCTTCGCGCAGCAAGAAGTCAAAAAAAAAGTTTTTCCTTTTTTGTTTTTTATTCTTTTACCGGCGGATAAAAGTTTCCAAGGAATGAAGCCCGGTACGGAATTAATCGCTTCTTGGATACGCAAAGCTTGGGGCTCAAAGCCAGAGGGCCTGGAACCTTTAATTATGAAATCTGAAGTCGAGACTTTGAAGCTGTAACCCACGCGCGAGTAGCATCGCTTGGGGTTAAATTAAAAATAATATAGCATCCTGAAAATTACCTGGCTGGGTGCCGTACTTCAATTATATACCCACCCGGGTGAATCAGTGGGGCTAGAATTTTATTTTTCTTCATCTTCTTCCTCCTCTATAACCGCGAAGGTTTATAATACGCGTTGCTTCTGCTTCTGCTTGTGAAACAATTTCGTAAAAAAAAAAAAACAAACATTGAAAAAAAAAAAAAAAAAAAAATTTAATTAAATTACAATAAACCGAATCCCCGATTAAAAACAATTTGATTAAAAAACAGAATTTTTTCTTTGGTGCCATATATACACATACGAAATTTGAGTTTATAGTTTAATCGTACCAAAGACACCTATAAACGAGCGTTAAAAATTCATCGCACAATCCTTGAGAGTAGCGATTCTCGCAAAACTTTTCACATCGAATAACCAAAGCTGAAAAAAAAAAAAATAAAATAAAATAAAGAAACAAAAAAAAAAAAAAAAAAAGAAGTGGGAAAGACTTTCTACTCAGTCTCACCTAATGAGCCGAAACTTGAAATATTAATTTATGAAAAAATTCCAAGCCACGTTAATAAAAAATTAATGTAATGAAAAAAAAAAGAAAAAAAAAAAAGAAAAATGGAGAAAATTTGTGGGGAGTAAAATTGGAGGAAAAATTGAATTTAAACGCGAAAAAAGATTGTCGAAATCAACTTTCTCACTTCTAAGATATCTTTTATTAATTTCTGACTTTTCACAATCATTACAGTCATTTATAATTTGATCCTATCGAGTAGGCAATACGAGTTCCACTTGCGTAAAGATAGTTGGGTTTGACAGGCGTAATTCAGCGTGAGAAAGTACATAGATGTGAGGATTAGGTATATTTAATGTTTAATATATGACCAGGCGAAACGTAAGACAGAACAAAAAAAAAAAAAAATAAAAAAAAAAATGTACGTCATGGATGGTGGAGTTATTGAAGGTGACGGTGACTTTTATTTGCCATAAGAAAATTGTGACACGTATTTCCTTTACCGATATACAATAAGTCCCGGTAGTATTGATTCGTCCGTTCTTTCCTCCTTACCTCCTTATCTCCTTTATTTTTCCTTCTTTCCTTATTTCGTTCATTCCCTTGCTCCGTATAGGTTCGTGAGGTAAATAACAAAGGCAAAAGGTAGCACGCGACATGACATGACAGGTACGACGACGACGCGATGTTACAGAAGCAGTAGTTACCTACTTCGAACCTGAAATATACTCGCTAAAATCCCGGTAATGTGTTCTTATATAATAAATCATTAGAGACAGGAACAATTATTTCTATCATGATCGCGACTGTAGAAGTATAACTATACATTATACGAAAATCGATTTATCATCGTAACAATTTCAATTAGTCTAAATCATATTGATATCGATAAATTCGTTCGAAATTCACGATGACAAATCAAGAGACGAAAGTACAGTTTTAACAAATTTACATTAATATACGTGTATTTTTATCTTTATTCCTATATAATCATCAAATTTCCCTCTCCCCCTCCAGTATAAAAATTAATTGGATCTGGTTAGTTATAGTTATCTAGGTTTCATTTTTTGTTTTTTGTTTTTCAACCTATTTTTTTTTTTCTTTCTTTCTTTCTTATTCCAATCACCGGAACAAACACGTGAGAAAATTTTTGTGGATGTTTGCCAAACGTTTTCTCACGTATAAATCACGTATGTGCTGGTGTGTATATATATATATATATATATATATAGTGGTATAGAATCTATATATATAATATATATGTTAAATACATAGTGATAACGATTATACTATATGACGAGAAAATCGAAGAGCTTACTATAGTATGTATATGCGCTTACTATATACACGAGTGTAAGGGGTTTTCTCTATTTAAGGAAGTTACGTTCGCAGGACTTGAGAGTTTCGCCGGAAGTCGATAGGGAGTAGAATATTTGCGTGCTAGGACGTAATTAGAGTTTGGTTAGTTTTCAATAATTGCTCGTCGACTAAAGCAGCCTATTCATACCCAATTTACCTGTCAGCAAACAGCCAGACGGCAACCAATTAACCTGGCAAAGAGCTATCCCAACATTCATCGCATCACCGCGACGCATCGATCGATTTAACGAATTTTCTTTTTTTTTTTTTTTTTTTTTTTTTTTTTTGCAAATCGATGAATTACCAATTCTATCTTTAAAGCACAAAACTAATCATTTTTCGATATCTCAAAGCGCTCAAAGTCATAATTTGTAAAAAAAAAAAAATCTATATTGTAGGAAAAATAATGAAAATTTTGTAAAAAATTAATTAAAGACTGCATATTATTTGATTTAAAAATATATAATAGGTATATTATGTATACGTAGATTTTGGTATGTTTAACATGGAATAATAAGCTTTGTTTGCGAATAATAAGGACTCCTGTAACCGTAAAGTGGACAAGTTTGAACGCAAAACTACATACATCTAAAAGCCTGGTTGAGGTTCACGCCTCGGCTGTGTTCCAACCAGACGCTATGAGGTTCTATATGGAAAGGGAAGGAACCCCTCTGCATCTACCCTTAAGTTATGCACGTTAATTTTCCAACTAGGAAACTGCCGTTCGGGGTACCGCGGCGAAGAGTTGCGACCATTTACCAGCCATGCCTCGCGCCAAGTCCAAGTCTGGAAAACCAGCTCATGCAGAGTTTATGCGGATTTGCATTCTCGGTTTCTCTCGTTTATAATAATATATATATATATATATATACATACACAGTTATTACTAAACTAATTAGTACCAACGTCACATCGTCGCTTAGTATTATATATATATATATAAATATCAGAAATAGAAAATTTCAAAGAAACGTGAGCTGGACAAAAATTGGTCGATGACATTTTTCTATACGATATTATCGCATCATCGAATTGAATATAAATAAATAAATAAATAAAAAGAAAGAAATTTATCAACTGTGTAAAAATCTTTAGTCTGACGGATGTAGTATGTACATTACCTTTGTGGACACACAATACTTACCTTACGTGTGCTAACGGCATACATAACTTCGTTTACAGATACAAATCGCAAGGGTCTGCTCTTAATGTTCCTGGTTTCACCTCGCGGTCCTAGAATGTCTGTATAGGTCGATATATACGAGGATTTGATCGAGTGAGTTGGGTCTAGACGATGTAGTAAATATCTCTGATCAATATCGATATACGTTGATGAAGGTTTACTTTTTTTTTTGTTTTTTTTTTTTCTTTTCAACCCCTCAACAGTTCACAGGGATTTAGATTGTTCGATAAATTTATAAAATATGGAAGTTTTTTGTTTTAATTCTTGTTAAAATTGTGTTAAAATTTTTTTTTTTTTTTTAATTACAGTATTTGGGTTTAAGAATTAGTAGCTTTTAACTTAATTTAATATAATATAAAAATTATATATATATATATACTATATTATGTGAAAAAACAGAAAAAAAAAAAAAAAAAAAAAACTCACGTTATGTTTGCTTATCTGGAAGTTGAAACTGTGTCTAGATCAAAGATGGAGATTAATTTTTATGAATTAACGCGTGACCAGGGACCATTTTTGCTTAACACAGACTACTTATAGTTAATTAACACATTAACAAAGGATTTATATACGAGTCCCCACCCTTGCTTTAAAAAAAAATTCGTTTACGTTTTAGCCTAGCTCGTATATATATTTGTTTAAATCTCTACCTACTGGATAGATCCAGATCCAGATGCAGATCAAAATCCGTAAAATTGTATAATTTGAATATAAACGCGGTACCACGCAATATTTTAAAACACGATTTTAATACCCGACGTTAACGTATTAAACATAAATTGTGCTTAAGAAAAAAAGAACAACCGATTCAGAGTAGAATGGAAAAAAAAAGAAGAGGAGCAAATCACTTGGGTGTTAAATTATACTAACTGAATCGAGTTTCTCTGATTCGCAACAAAAAAAAAAGGAAGAAAACGAAAAAGAAGAAAAAAATTCTGCACCAAAAATGGCTTAAAAATATTGCAGAACAATATGCGTGTTATTTATACTTAGTTGAGTTTGTCCCTTTTGTTTAAACTCTAAGCAGCTTACCTCCTTTTAAATGGCCCCCTAGATAGCTCCGAGCTTTCGAGTTATATACAAGAATAAATTGTTACTCTTTGAGTTTTACTGAAATTTCTTTATATCCGTTTATATATATGTATGTATGTATGTACCTATGCTATATACAAGCTGGGAGAAACAAATATAGTCATACGATTATAGATCGTAATTAATTCGAGGATTGTTTGCTGCCCCTTCCGAATACTCGTATTACAATAGTAAAATCAGGGGTATAGAGCGGTTTATGTTTCCGAGGAATAATACCACCCTCGACGATCTAATGTCATTGACAAATTCGCGCACAGATCCGTGCAACTTCCTTAGGGCTGTTTTGTCCTATAGGTCAAAGGCAGGGCATTAAATACCTTCGTTGGATCTAACTCTATATAGTATAGGTTCAATTATACCTACACATAAATATACACACACCCTCTTATCGCATATTGGAGGAGACTGATGCTTATAGCATTTGTCGCCTTGGGGTTGCAGCAACGACGCTGAATCACATAGTGCTATAAGAACAGTGTCAACTACTCACACTAGTAACCCTATTGCTATTAGTTATCGCTATAGCTTCTACACTATACCGAGTTAGTTCAAAGCAGTTAAAATCATTAACGTTAAACTCTGGTGCAACTATGAATAGCACAAGTCAGAACAGCTGCTGCCATACTTGTATTACGTATCGAAGTTACAGAACCCTAGGACCTAGGATCAAGGATAGTTATTTTTTTTTTTTTTTATTTTTTTTCATTTTCGAAGCTTTGGATTTGATTTTGCGAATTTTTTTTTTTCAATCAACGTTGAGCTGTAACAAAACGAGGTTTTTTTTTTTATTTTTTTCATGTCTTAATATTTTAATTTTCTTCTCAGATTATGACGACGGTGTTTAAGTATAAAGCTGTAATTAAAGATTAAATTAATTGGAGTAAAGTAATAATTATAATTCCTATACGATATAATAATACAGTATAATATCAACCGATAATAATTACGTTCTGCAGAACCGAGGTAGATATGTATCTAATTTCTGGGTAGGAAGGTAGGAAGGTAGGTAGGTACGCCCAAACTTTAACCTTTAGCCTCAATCTATTCGAAACTCTGGAGAGGTAATTCGGTAATGGACAAAACCATTTCGTCCCCGTAACGCTTGTCAGACTGATACGAAAACCTCGGTTATATGTATATATCCGTATATATACCACATTCACATCTGTACTTATATATATATATGCGAATTATACGTGTGGGTGTTATACACGTGGCTAAACAATATCAATGTATATATCTATGTATCTACATACATCTGAGTCCCTTACTATATCACGTACACATAAATTCATGGGAAACTCGACGGAATAACAGAGGCGTGCGAGTAGGACAAGAAGCTCTTGGCTTATCGCACGTTTCTGACAAATTAGGAACATTTGATACACCGTGTCGTTACGTGTCGCCGATGGTGAATTTCGCTTTTTCTCTCTCTCTCTCTCTCTCTCTTTACATATATGGGAAAATACAAACACATATTTACACGAATTATGTGGTATGGAGTCAATTTTTTTCCCATTTTTCTTATTGCACACGTACGAAACGTCTAAGGGCTGCACTGCGAGTCGTTCTATTCATCCCGCAGGATATAAGTACCTATAAGAAGTAATAAATGGGGTAAAGCAAAAACTGCATCTACAGGTCGCAAGGGAAAGCCTTGACTTGATTATTCCCGTGATTCCCGGGTGCTTTATCGGCTACACAGTTCTGTATTGCTGTAGATTCAGGCTCGTTATTTATTCCCTAGGGAATCTACCCCGCTATACCACTCCACAAGCTCCATTTGTTACTTCACTTCGAAGTTTTTCTTCTCAAACCTTATTCGCCCAGTAAATTTATAGAAAATCTCTAGAGTACTAACCGGAGAGAATGATTAAAGATTTATATCATACAGCGCCATACGCGTACGTCGCGATATAAGAAATATTTCACATAATATCTAGATTTGATTTCTTTTCAATCATAATTTTTTTCGCCATCCAATCGATTCGGTAAAAAAAAGGATTTAATCTCAAACCTTCTTCGTATCTTATTGAACTTTCTGATTATTTTTTACCCAGAAAATAATTAACTAGACAATTTCTTAAACGAAAAACTCTTTCATCTCGTATCGCGACACACTCGAGCTAATTCATAGATGAGTGGTACATTATTAATTAATTGCTCGCGTTCTAAGTGGCTCTCGGTATACTACCTAGTCCAGACTCTCGATTCTCGATTCTATAGCTGATTGATGTTGCCGGACATAAATTGGAATTAGTCTTCCTCTTTTGGGGACATGCCTTACAGGCCTTAGGCCTTAATTTAAGGTATGTACATTTAAAACGGGAAAAAGTATTTCATTAGCAGATATAAGCTTGCCAAAGCTCCCTCTTTCAACCCTTATCGCATGACCCTAATCCTACGCGATAATGTGGGCAGATAGGCACATATCTACACGTGTACATATATACCTGGAGTAGATTTCTATGTATAGAAAATATATATAGATACGTATTATAGGCTTGTGTATCTACTCATACATATGTACAGATGGGTAAAGCAACCTGCCTTTAACCCTTCGCTTTCACCAGCAGTAAAACTCTTTGGAAGTCAATTTACCCGCGTATATACGAGAATGAAATGGGTATTTCCTCGTTTAAATTCTAATCGATCTATGGCTTGTATTTTCATGTATGCAATTCTCTTCTCTGTTTTATACAGCCCTTTAAATATATGTTTTCGATTTAAAAATAATACTGCCAAGATATTCTTCTAATATGGAATAAACTTTGAAATTTCTTTTTCTTTTGGTTTTCGTTTTTTGTTTTTTCTCATATTTATTCACCGAACATCAATTATATTTGAAATATATATGATTTCGAGTATATAAACGTCCCGATACGAATATAGGATCATCCCAAGTTATGCAAGTTTTTAACGAGCTCATATCTCTCTGCGAGATGAAGTATTAATTATAATGATCAACTAACCATTTTATCACAATTTAATAATGAGAGAGATTGATAGAACGCGAATGGCTAATGAGAATCATGAATTATGAAATAACGATATCGTCGCACCTAACGATTATTCTTGATTGAAAAAAAAAAAAAAATAATAATTTATATGTATATATTTTATGCAGAAATTTTATACCTGTCTTTGTTAACTGGTGAATTGAGCTCGAGAGTCTCATTATAAAGTTTTAATTCCATTGAGTATATCGTATATCGATAACGATTAGCTCCATTTCTCGTATTCTTAAGATGATTTGCTGTCGTAACTATGTACCTAAGTTAGTACCTATAGAATTTTTTAATTCGAATCTGTGTATGGTTTGTTGAATTTAAAAACCTACAATTATTTTCGACAATATCTTGTTTGAAATTAGCTCCGATCTTCATTTACCTTTTGCTTTACCTATTCATCTCTTTTTTTTTTTCTTTTTTTTTCTTCTCATTCTTCATGTTTTCCCAGTCTTTGTCAATTTTCATTTTTATTATTTGAAACAAGTAAGCAGCCTTCAAGTACGTACTATCTATCTACCAAGGAAATGAAAGCGCGCGGCAATTTCCGGCTGAAAGAAAACACAGCGATATGAAAACAATTGCTTGTTCACGGATGCTCAGCGGGTGCCGGAAGTACAGTAAAGGGTGGAGGACGACGAGAAGTAGAAGTAGAAGTAGAAGTAGAAGTCGAAGTCGAAGCTAAGGGTAGAACGATGACAAAGCTTAAAGAAAATCTCCTTATTCTGAAAAGAAGTTTTAAATTTTTAAACATTTTCTCTGTATCTAGGTAATAACTATTAAAAAAAAAAAAAATTTCTGATAAGGGTTGAGAAAACTTTTTCCAACAAACATACTCGGCGTATAGTTTCATCAAATTCATTTATTATGATATAAAAGCATTCGGGGGTATATAAATAATAATCGTTTACATAATTCACGTACAATATACATATATATCATGTGTTTAATACATATTCTAATCGTTTTATATACTTTTACAATATTCATTATTATAATTAGATATATATTATAATATGTGTGTATATTAAAACACACAAACGTCAATTATATTTTATCACGTATAGTATTTATTAATTATATTAGAATAATGAAATTACAAATGAAGTTAATTTTTGCTAATAGCACAGAGATTTTCCGTAATAGACTATGTGAATACATGTGTTTGCTATCTGTTAATAACTGGCCAAACCATATATAAATTGTGTAAAACCTACTGCGATTAAATTAAAAAAGGAAAAAAAAAAAAAAGAAACAAAAAAAAAGGTAAAGATATCATGGATTATGCACAAAAGATAATGAAAAACGAATATACATAGAAGAACGTATACATATAGGTACTATATATTATATATAGATAGAGAAATATTATGGTGTTAAGAAAATTGCGAAGGTGTAAAATAGTTTAGAGTTTCGTAACGTATATTATAAGAGACGGTAATTATTTGCCATAATCAACACCTGGTGGCAAATATTGGTTGCTGTTACTGCCAAATCCACTTCCGCTTCCGCTTCCACTTCCACTTCCACCTGTGACCGTAAACGAAATATTTTACAACTGTTATAAAATACAGGCTTAATTACCGGCTGCCCGCTTTCGTATACACAAATAGGTAGGTAGACTAAATAGGAACGTAATTTTGTCACGTCCAGCGTATATATATATATATATACACGTACATTGTACATACACATGTATATACGTTCACAGACACCAAACACACGGAATATGAGTATATTAAAAATTGTTGATAATTTACGTTTATAGGTATTTGAAAAAAACAGAAAAAACAGAAAAAAAAAATTACGTGTACATTTTTTTTTTTTTTTTTTTTAGTTGAACGATAAATTAAATGAAGGAAATTTAATATTACCTCCACGATATCCTCCCCCGTTACCACCAAATCCTCCTTGGTAATTTCCACCACCTTGATTATAACCTCCGTTTCCACCACCTTGAGGAAACTGAGCCTGACCCTCGTACTGAACATCCGCGTTATATCCGTTTGAATCATCGGCTGTGTATTTCACGATTTGAGTCCTGGAATCTGGTAGCAGTACTCTGTACTCACCACGGACGGTATTTCCATCGCTGCTTTCTTGCTGACCGTAATCATTACCACTTGGTGGATCCCGTACTTCGTATTGGAAGCTGTAGGGTCTCGGCTGAAAATGCAAAGATAAAGAAGAAAAAAAAATAAAAAAAAATAAATAAAATTCATGAATTAATTGGCAATGCCTTTGATTACCCGATTCATTCGTTCCGTTTTTTTTTTTTTTTTTTTTTTTTTCTCTTTTTTTATGCAATTTCTTTGGATTTACACGGCGAACGACTACCCCGACGTTACGTAATTAAATTCTAGCCAACCCCCGACGACCTGCATCGCGGGTAAGGAAAGTTTTAAAAATGGTAATTTCGAATTTGCATATACTCTGCAACCAATCTCACCGCTTATGGATATAAGCCTTTACTACCCTTTTGTCGATACTCGACCGAGTACTCGACACGGGGTGAATAAAAGGGTTGAAAAATTATTCGCGAATTGTGTATATATATGCATATATTTATATTCGCTCGTTACTCATCGAATTAAACAGCTCTTTAATCCACGATATCCAGTCGCACATGCATTAGAATTAGAAAGAAAAATTTCTACAAGTTTGTTTCTCGTCGGATTTACCCTGCCATTATCGTCGTTGTAATTGTAGCCGCCGTTACCAGCTCCTCCTTGATATCCACCGGCGTTATTACCCCCCTGGAAACCTCCGTTTCCTCCAAATCCTGGTGCACCATAATTCTGTGATGGTCTTCCGCCAAATCCTCCACCGCCACTACCTGGTCCCCCAAATCCTCCGCCGAAACCGCCTCCGTTTATTCCTTGGGTTCCAAATCCACCCCCGAATCCAGGTGCTCCGTAGGCAGGTGAGGGTCTTCCATTTCCATTTCCACTTCCACTTCCACTTCCACTTCCACTCCCACTTCCACTTCCTCCGTTACCACCAAATCCTCCCGGTCTGTTGTACTGGTATCCACTACCGCTGTTTCCACCTCCTGGTAAAAGCCCACCAAATACAGAGCCCCCTAGACACCCCAGGGCGAAGAGCAACCCCGTGTTCTATAATTGATGGAAGGATTTTTCAATGGAGTTAGTTCACGGTTTCATATTCATTTACTGAGGAGGGATCTACAGGTGGTATAATTTATGATAAAGAAATGGAAAATAAAAAAAGAGATCATTTATCGCATTGTAATATCACGCGGAATTGTTTCAGGATGACAATACGTATTCGCACTTCGCTGCTGCTGCACTTGGAGTACGTATATTACTGTTCGGAGATAATGCGGCGATGACATTGCATAGCACCTTGATGTACCCATTGAGTTACCCGGCATTTGTAATATCATACGACGTTGATTACCGTTTTTAACTCTTTGATAACAGGGGAATGATCGTGGTTTTGAAAAATTGATGAAATTCACGCTCTCTAAATCTGAATCAGCGAAAACTACTGACTACTGACAATCAGCTAATATTCGCTGATTGTCAGCAGTTTTCGCTGATTCAGATTTAGAGAGCGGATTTTAACGATCTGAGTGAATGTGATAATCTTGAGATTATTACACGGTGATAATTTGACTATACATACCTGAATAAGTCGGTTCATATTGCTTTGTGAACGAAGAGTCCAAGTGAACTGGGAAGATGATCCAACGCCCGGCTTATATACCTGTCCGATTCTTTGTTACACTTAAACCATGATGCGCGCGGAGGGATCAGCCGAGCCGGTCATACGGTACGTACGTACCATCAGCTCTTGCATCTTCTTCCCTTCACTGTATCTTTATACTAGGTGAAAATAAGCTACGCGCAACTGCAATAAATTTGCCTACTTATCTCACTGCAATTTAATACATTTTTTTCCACATTTACTTATCGAGCCAGTTTTAACCCGCTAATGAAAACGATCTTACGAGGTACGTGGAGAAATCAGGTCCTCGATCGGTTATCGAACGTGTCTAAAGTTAGTCGAATATTAAGTCGAGATTACAAATCAATTTTCAGACTGTACGCGTTACACTTAGGATTCCAAACTTTCACGTTATACTACCTGCAGGATGACTTATAAACTCAGTTTTAACAGCGTGTAGAACTTGGTCCAGGAACCTGTAGACGGGCTTCTGCGTCAATTACGCTACGGATAGAAGCCAGCTCTTAATTAATTTAGTCAAATAGTTATGAACTGCTCACCTCCCTATCATAGATATTATCGATTTTATTCAAATAAAGACAAAGTGTTAATTAATGCTGTGAAAACCGATTTTCTCTTACCAATAATTGGGGTGGGATGGTTTTTTCGGGACTCAAATTTTTCATTCACAGATAAGAATTACGCGTGCAGATTAATACCGTCCGACACGTTTCTTCGTTTAATTTCACTATATGCACGTAGGAGTAAGTGCAGTTATTCGACTTTCCCTGCTGCAATTTGTATAGAGCGATATTCGAATCATGTATGAAGTAAGGATACGTGATTTGAAATCCGTATTTTTTTTTTTTTTTTTTTTTTTTTGGAGCTGATTATCCGATGCATATTTCGGATACGTTTTGGCAAAAAACTGCACCGAATTTTGGTCATGTACATATTATAATGTGTATAATGTGCATAAGTCGTGGCCACCACGTACTGTGGCTCAAAGAGCCAAATAAAGCGAAATACTTTTTGATGATGGAGTAGAGCTGGTGAATGTGCTAAAATATGGAGCGAAAAAGAGCGTACGCATAAAAATGAATAAATAACAAAGGATTTCGAGCTGTAGAGGCAGGCGAAATGCCAACGACCTTGTTATTATTTGTGCTTCCAATTACGCAGCCCCGTTTTGCAGAGCATGAATTGCGTAATTGTCAGTAATTTTACACCTGGGATCATTGGAGGTAAACTAGGCGTACGAATCGAGTTTTTTTATTTTTAATTTATTTTTTTTTTCTTGCATTTTTGCGAGCGGTTATCCGCAGTCACTGAAAGAAATTATATCTTGACCTTTATGCGCGTGAACTTGAATTAATTGGAGAATATTTAACCACTGCGAGTAATTTAGTAATTACTAAAAAAAAAAAAAAAATAAGAAAAAATGCTTCGTAACGTCAGAATGTATTCAAAAATGTTTAATCGACCGGAAAAAGTTCGAAAATATTAAATACGACGTCCACTTATATATTTACCAGGCTCTCTTTTGCATTTGCTCTCTCTCTCTCTCTCTCTCTCTCTCTCTCTCTCTCTCTCTCTCTCTCTCTCTCTCTCGTTTTCTCTCTTTCTCTTTCTATATATATAGCCACAACTTTATGGTCAAACCACGAGTTGCTAACTAAGCTTAATTAAGCTCTTTGAATTTCATGACGTTATAAAAATAAAACTTGTCAGGGTTGTTGGAATTTGTTTTATTTTATACCTTAGTCAGGTGAATTTTCCCTTCATTTTTATATATTATATATATATTATTATTCATAAATTACGACAGAAAATATCTTATAATATATCCCAATATAACTCGACGCTATACGAATTGTTGAGAACTTGTATAGGTACACTTCTTTTTCGAAATTTATTAATTTCAAGTAAACTGATAATTTCGTTTGAAATTATACACCCTGTGACGCGATACTGTAGTACCTGTGCTGATATAAAGTAGAGGCGATTTCATTTTATAATAAAGAATCTTCATCAGGGTGTGGGGCTTTTGTACTTTAATTGTTTCCTTGTCACCGAAAAATTAGCCTCCGGCAAATTGTGCCGGTGCCTAAAGTCATCTCGTTTCGTTTCGTCTCGTCTCGTCTCGTTTCGTTTCGTTTCGTTTCGTTTCGTTTCGTTTAGTTTAAGTTTAGTTCGGCTTTGGCTTTGGCTTTCGTTTGGTTTTCTCGGTTTTATGTTTTATCGGATAACTTTCTTAATTACATTGAAAATGAAATGTTGAAAGTTAACGCTTCACCGAGACAGTGACAAAGTACAATTTCCCCTTTCCACCTATTACTTTAGATTCTTTTACTCCTTTTATACCCTCTTTTTCATCACCCTTCCGGAGTCGGCATACTGAATGGAAACTTTTGTTACCAGTTACCTACACACCCTACAGTTTATCTCCTCATACGTTTCGGTTTACCTACATATTATATCTGCATATCGTTTTGAATCTGTAGAATTACCAACTCTGCTTCAGGCACGTCTATTTATCTCATCATAGAATCTCTTGAACCCACACTCTAATCTACTGAAAGCTAGCTGAATAGTCATTCATATAGGTACCTACATATTTCTGTAACCCATTATTTCACCATTTAAAATTCCATACCTAAAATATATCTCCGAAGTTATTTCAACACCAGAAATTCGACTATTATTATATTGCCAATAAATAAAAATCAATCTCAAGTATTTTATTTCACAGATTTATTATTCGTGCCAATAAGACCTTCAGCTAGGCCCTATAGCTCTTCTCACTAGGTACACATAGCAATAATTTAATGCCATAGGCTGTTGGCTTGAATTGTTTTACCCACATTAAGTTTGAGAAGATCGTTTAGGGAGGAGTATATGTATAATATGCGTCAATTTGTTTCTGCAACATGGATTATCCGAGATACTGTATATATAATGTATATTGCGTATTATACCTATAGAAGTATGCCCTCGGGAAAGGTACGGAAAGTTTCTCAACAATAGAATACAACACAAAGTTGACGTCATTCTAACGAGTTTATTTCAATGAAAGTCTATCTCGCGTAAAGATGCCTAAGGATATCATAAACATGAATATATCTATATACCTATACTTATGTATACAAACGTAAGCCCGAATTACATTTTTTCACAGTTCAGTTGGCTTTCGAAGAAATCGAAGAAATCGAGAGTTTCATTCGATATCCAATTTTTTTTTTTTTTTTTTTTTTTTTTTTTATTACATCGATATAGTAATTCTAGATTTCTGTTTAAAGCCTTATTTCGTTTCTATACGCGATTCGATACGTCGAAACGATCAGATTCTGATACTTATGGTTAGAAAAAATGTTTGTTCAATTCGTAGAACCTTGAGAAGCTTTGGGATAATTTTCGTATAAAAAATAGAAAAAAAGAATTATACGGATTGTTTTATATCCTGAAGGTATAAATTGAATGAAGTTGTGACCCAGGTGTGTTTAATTCTACGTGTTTAATTCTTTATCCATTTTAACGTGAGAAATAACAATCTGTACCACAATGCTCGGAGTTCATATAATTTGTTCAGTTTTCTCTTACGATTTGATGTACATAGTACATATATGTATAATAATATATATATGCTGCAGTTGTTTCTAGTATTTAAATACTTAAAATTTATCTCACGAATACGAAATTTAGGAAAGTTATAGTGTAAACTTGTATCTTAGATCTTGATCGAGAAAAAAAAAAAAACGAAAATGAAAACAAAAATAAAAGAAAAAAAAAAAAAAATAGAAAAACACGGTGAAAGAATAAGTGAGGAAACATTCTCCTCGACCAATGCGGTGCAGAGATGGATTCATATACGAATTAACAGATATTCGTGCATAGCTCTCGGCAATTAGCCTCGTATCTACTCTGTTACTAATTAGTTGCGGGGGTATACCTAATTGTAATTAGCTCCGCATAACTTATTGCAGAGTTAAGCGTAAGAGGCATTGTAAGGCGTGTTCACCGTCGCAAAAGCTTAGCTTTGGAGACGGAAAGTAAATTGTACACCTCGTTGCCTTCGTGTAAACCTCAGAGTCTCACAGAATCCAAGGCTCATGGTGCACAGGTCGTTGGGGATTCGATATAAGGTCCGGTGTAAAAGGATCAGGGTGAATTTACGTCATCCCTTAACAAGGGGAAAACCGAAAAAGCTGAGATTCTCTCACGACTGTAGGGGTATTTTTTTTTTATTTTTTTTTTTATTCATTTATTTATAGATCGATTTTCGAATTAATCTAACGATTGGAAGATTTATTCGTTTTCATTCGCGATGCAAAAAGAAGGTCGAAAAATGTTAATTAATTTATATTCGACTGTCGGCTGTAAATGCGCGAGACGTTAAATATTAATGAAACGAATATCAACGTGTTGCAGGTAACAACGAGAGAAAAAGAAAAAAAAAAAAAGGATCCTTGGAAGAGATCTACCATTAAAATGTCAAGCTCGATGATTAACAGTTTACGCAACGTTTTCTCTGCTCTGGATAGTCAGTTTGAATTCTCAAGATTAGATCCGCGTCATCCCACCCCGATCTTAATCCACAAGGACGAGCGGTAAGGAAAAGGTCTGAAATGTAACCGCGATGTTGGTTATATGCTTACGCCTCTCTAAATTTGTCTCAAATTTGTTGTTATTTATTCTCAGTAGTTTTTCCTGGAAAATAATCATTGCGATTTCAAACGTGGATCGATTTCCTTCGTTTTTTTCGCCTTCTTCCATTATTATACATGGCGTAAGGATGAAATACGAAATCTAAATTGGAATGAACGTTACAATTATTATTGCTGATCAATAACAATTATATGATGATATTTAAAATACGGTTATAGTTATGATAATGGTTAGAACACACAACCTGAACTCGAAATAATACTTCACGCTCTAGTTGCGTTGCAAAGATGATCATCGCATCCTTATGCTATATGCCTCGTAATAATGATTATGCAACGAGAACTGATTCAACAATAATAATGATTACGATAATATATCGGATTGACCCGCGATACTCTTTAGGGTCTTATATATAGGTATATATATATATATCTACCTTGCTGCAGCTATAACGTTGCGAAAATCATTCTCGATCAAGAGAGAGCGAGAGAGAGAGAAAGAGAGAGAGAGAAAGAGATAGATAGATAGAATCTTGCGTTACTCTGTGTGGTAATAACGGAAGTCCATAAGATACTCTGTGCGATCAATTGTTAAACGATTTTTCCATTTTCAAGAAGAACAAACAGAAAGAAAGAAAGAAAAAAAAAAAGGAAAAACAGGAAAAAGATAGGGAAAAAAAAGGGAAACTCTTCATTCTTCCTCAATTAATCAGATGAAAAATTTATTGGAAACAATAGAGTCTGCCTTTTCCATTTATAATGTAATGTAATTACTGTTTAAAAAAAAAAAAAAAAAAAAAAAAAGAGCACAATATAATGTATGTGTGTAACCATAATACCTGCTGCACCCACACCTTACATTACAGTTCGATGTATATCTCTGTATACCCGAAGATGATTTGCTTCGCAATTTGCTTACGATGCACGGACTTGTGAGCTGCTCAGGTCATATGGCCGATCTGTTTCCCTTTTACTATATACATACACTCATCTCAAATAGTTAGTATAGGTATAAAGTACCTACGTATTCGTCTATGCAAACGGCCTTACAGCTGTCTAGAGAATATTTACCCTACTTTTCCTTTCGTTTGACGGTTTATTACTTCGCTCTATTTTATCACTGAACAATAAGTGTCATTTCGCTATTATGTGTATAGAATTGCGCTGTAACACATCTCGAATCGTGTTGCACACCGTATTCAATTTTTTTTTTTTTTTTTTTTTTTTTTTTTCTTTTTTATTTGCATTTCTTTATCGCGATCTGATATTCAAGCATAATTTATTCTTCCCACGATATG